>JASVER010000064.1:2711483-2815081 GCA_030449065.1 Oceanodroma leucorhoa
TCTAATTAAAACCTCTATGTTTTCTGATTTTAAGAAAAAACTAAGACACTTTTCAAATATCTCTCTCCCTTCCCTCCCTTCTCCTTTACTCCTCCCCACTTTCTGTATTCATTAATTTTGTCTTTGGCAAAGGAATTAGGAGAAAAAGCRTTCTCTGTTCATCCTCTTTCAATACCCTGTGAATGCTTGAAATGCTCAGCTCTTTTTTTCTCATTTCCTCTGCTGAGCAGCCCTAGACAARTATTGCGGCGCATGGTATCAGTGCCCTGACAGTCTGCTGCTTATGGTAAATGTCATTTTACAATGTAACTTYTTTTTTTTAACCAGGGGTTTATGATTTTCTACAAGGATCCATTGTTTTAAGCCATGCAACCAACATGTGTTTCTTGAGATATCRCTTACCTCTTAAGCAAGTAGCAGTTGAGTTTTGGTCATCAGCCTTTGCTGCCTCTGGATTCATATGGTTATTCTGTTCTGGTAACCTGATACAGCACAACGAGGTAAGAACAGAAAGAAAAGCCTTTTAATTTATGGTGGGTCTCAGTTCTAATCATGTAGTTGCTTAGACTTTGGCTTTATCATGAATCATTTTTAATGACAGTTGAAGAGAAAAGAGTTGAAAAGCAGATCTTACCTTTCTCATCACTGACAGCTTTTCATAACTTAAATCAGACTTTTTTATGGCATAGCCTTGCAGTATGGGTATTATGCAAATGAAGGGCTAAACTGAAGGGCTGTCCAGGAGGAGAGAGGAGAGCCTTTTCCTTCCTAGCACAAGATATGTCTTTACAATAGCAATTTCAGAGCTGTCTTTAAACAGAGAGCTGTTTTTCAGTTTGTGGATTCCTGGACACTTTCCATGGAGTCCCTCATAGAAAACTTGTGTTTCCTCATAGGGAACTTGACTTTTTTGGTCAACTTTCAGAAGGCCCTTAGAAGTTCTCCAGGAACGTCCCTTGTCTGTGTGGGCCAAAGGGTGATGAACTTAAAAGTTGATGGCAAAAGCTGTCGTGGACTTTAATGTAGCCAGAGGGTCACTCCCTCCTTCCAGTGTGCCTGGTGACATCTGCATGTAAAGAGAGCTCAGTCAGTGGGTTTGTGGGCCTCCAGTTAGTCATTTTCTTTGGGTTACATACTGTTGGTGGCAATCAGCAAAGAAAAATATCTGAGAAAATTGCTGGTTTGGCATCAACTTGCCAAGAGACCTGGTTTAAGGGGTCATCCTGCCTCAGCAGAGCCCGTGGCTGTGCATTCAGTAATCAAAAAGTAGAAGTTTAATGCTGATCCACTGAATACGGGCAGGAGAAGACACTGTCAGGGATGCTGATGTGGTGCCCAATGGAGTTAAGAGAAAAGGTGCTTTCATTGCAACCAGAATGTAATTGGATACTGGCAGTATCCTGCAATGCATCTACATGGCAAGTTCCCATCTGCACTAATGTGGCTTTCAAAAAGCTAATCTCGTTTCCTGGCATGGCCACTCTTCCCCTTGGTGCTGCTGTTAACTCCCCCATCTTTTGTGTGCTTGGCCTATCAAGTCTTCGAGTTGCTGCATTCTTAGTGTGTTTGTACTGGCTGTGGCAAGTTCCCGTGCCAGCCTGAAGCTTTTCAGTGCTACTGTGAAACAAAACCAATACATTTCTTGGACCCTAACAGAGCAGTGCGATGCCCTGCACAGTATGCCTCCCACATCACCACGGGCTTCACTTGGCTTCTGTCATTCTTGTGTTTCTCCATGACCTCCAACTTTTTTCTGTTTGGAGACATGTTTCCAACTTAGGTTGGCTAYATACTATGTTCTTTCTGACACGTTTTGATAAATTCAGTTTGATTTTACCCTGGAGGTCTTTCTAGACTTAATTTTGTTATTGTGGAAGGTCATCAAAAGGGTAGTGCTATTTAAAGACCAAATTGTGTCACATTTACTCATGGGGCTAGTACTCTTCTTCTTGAAGATGTCCATTCGTTTAAATGGAACTATACATGGAGTAAATGGCATCCACTGTAAGCAAAGGCAGTGGAGCCTGCCTTACTCATCTCAGTGGACTACTCAGAGAGTAAAAGTCAAGTCCTTGTCCTTAACGTTGATTTTCCAGCCCCTGTTCTTACAAGGTGGCTTTCTGGCCCCCTCTAGTGACTGGCCACATAGAGTTTTATGAGTGAGATACAACCTTTTTGCAATCAGAAACAGCCATTTTCACTCCAGCAGTAATCAGCTTAAAATTTAGAACTGGCATTTAAAATCCTGATGTACTGAATTTGTTCCCCTTTGCTCACAACCCTCTCAGGAGCATCATGTTTCCGACTTGGTAGGACTTCTTATGGAGTTGGAAACGGTTCACAGTGGTTAAGGGTGAAACAATCCATACTGATCTTAATATGGTGGCATGGCCCCAGTTAGCTGGGGGGGCTCCCATTAGCCCCAAGGTTCCTGTTCATTAAGGGAAGCCGGATGTTTTTGGTATTACAGCTACATTACCAAAGAAACAGCCATGAGTTGAAGGGGGGTATCAAAAAGAAATGAAGTGCGAATCAAGATGTATAACCTTCTATTGAACGACARTGAAACCTGGAGTGAGAATTTGAGTTGATATTGAAAAGGCATTTTCAAAAGCCTTTCTTTCTCTTTTCATACTACTGGAACTGCAAAAGGGAATCTCATTTAAAATATGAATTAGAAATTTTATACTTCTTATGGCTYGGTATTCTTGAGAAGCAGATACTTATCACATGCCTGTTTCCTTGGGGGAGTGTGCAAGGAACTTTTGGAACAGGTTTTCTACTTTTTGGCTCATGAGGAGCRGGACAATTATTTATTCCAAGAAGCTGGAGCAAGGTTGACAACCTGGGGGTAGACCTAAAAGCACCATAACACTTYAGGCTTTAGATGCTCTGAGATCCTTTGGAAACAACTGCCTTGATCTTTTAGTGCCCTGGTAAATCATTTATTCTGATCACCTACTTACAAATTCCCAAATTCCCCCTCACCCGACCTATCAGGTGAAATGAGCTCGGTATACAGCTCCCTGGCTTGTGTRCGTAGCTCGCTGATCGTAACCCAGCAGATGAACTGCAACAACGCAGAACTTCAGCAGGGCTCCCAGAGCAGCCTGGTAAACCTCCTCGGTCAGGAGCAGCCTCAGTCAAGTCAGAGCTGAAATTCAAATTCCTCTGACAAACAGGGTGTCTGGAGCTGGAGGTTTTGGATGGGATTTTTCCCCTCTCATGTTACTGCGCATTGCAGGCTGCAATCAGAATGAATGCTATTGAACGCGCTGCGATCCCCTCTGCTTCTCCCTCCTCCCACCGTGCGCCTTTCTGCTCTTTGGCAATCTGTTTCAATTCTCCTTCACTTCAGCATGACCAGGGTCCCCCAGGTTACCCAGTGATTCATCTCTGTGGAATTTGGGAGTGCTGCTTCTCTGCTCCTCTGCTCCAGGTTGGCAAGAGGGTTATTAAAGCATCGGAGATTARCCAGAACCTCCTTTGGTGAATATTTAGGCTAAGAGCACTTGATGCCAAACATGTTATTTTACATGGGTATTCTGACACCACACTTTAATACTGCACCTCACATTTCTCTGTATGCATGGGTTTGAACACTTTTTCCAACTATGATCATATTAGAGGATCCCTGCCGCTTTGGGAATGTACATGGGCATTGACTTCAGTGGAAGTGTGTTTGGTCCTGTTTGTATTTCTGAAGCCCTCTCAAGGAAGCTCGCTCTCTCTTCTCACCCCATCGCTTCCGATGGGACCGAGTCATTGYGTTCAGCCTGCGCACAATGACACCTCAGGGAGACTTGGACTGTTCTCTTGTCTCACTTCCACTCTCTTCCAGGCTGGATGCACACCCTGGAGGTATGTGGATTGTCTCAAGATATAAGACTTCCCCCCTCAAAAGCTACATTACTTCAACACGCTACAAAGGGCTGGCAAGAGGGAGAAGGATGCTCTGTTAGTGCAGCTTTCCTCAGAGATCTTTTCTGTGAACTCCATGCAGCTGGAAACATACTCTCCCTCTCCTGAGTTCATGTGTGTGCGCATACACACGTTCCCTCRTGCAGCAATTCCAGTGATGTGTAAGTACACGGACACATACACTTGCTTACAGATGCACAAATACTTTTCTTTGTTGTACTCATGCATACACAGAGGCAGAAATTCTCTTATTTGAGCACATGCAGTCACACTCATGCAAATGCCAGCCTGCTCTTTTATACATGGACATGTTGTTGTGCACGTTAATGCCACCAGTACACATGCCTCCTCTCTCTTGCAAACAGGCATGCATGGATACAGAGGCGCATTTACACACCCTGCAAAGTTGTTGCAGAATTTGGATGGAGAGATGAGTAAATTGGGCCTGAAGGGACCTCTTGAGGTTTAGTCCAACCACATGGTCCAAGTAGGCTCCACACTGAATTCAGAAAAGGTTGCTCAGAGCTTTGTACAGTCAGATGTTTAAAACCTCCTGGGTCAGAGATGTGATAGCCCAATTTTTCTTCCTTATGTCCAGCCAGAACCTTCACTTCTTCAATTTTTGACCTTTCTTTTGACCTTTAATTTATGTCTTTTCTCCCCTGCCACACACGTGAGCAAAGAGCCTGAGTCTCTCTTCCTATACCTACAATGTTATCAAGAAGGCTGCTATTAGGTGCCCCCTAAACTTTATACAGGGTGGACAAAGTCAATTCCTTCAGCTTATCTTCATAGATCCTGTGCTTCAGCCCCCTGACCCTCTTTTGGATTTGTTCAAGTTTATCAACATCTTCCTTGTACTTGTGGGCTCACAACTGGGTATAGACCAGGTGGGGTCTAACAGCTTACAGAAGAATAATCGTTTCCCTTGATCTGCTGGCTGTGTTCCTGTTGGTACAGCAGAGTATGGTGTTAACTTTCATTGCAGCCAGGTACCTGTCAGCTGGGTATCAGTCTGCTCTTGTCTGGAATTGGACTGATAACAAAATAGTAAATAAGAAAACTATAACACTGAGCTTTACTTCTTACCAGTCTGGGCTAAAATTTAGTGGATCTGAGATCTCAACCAGTTCCGTGACCCTCTTCAGGAGATCACAATAGTTGATCCAGGTTTTGGAGAACAGGGTGGATGAGATGACCTACCGGATCTCTTGCCTGTTTTTTTTATAATTCTATGATTGTGACCATCTTTGCTTTTCTTTCTGGTCTTGAATATCCACTGAACATTTTACCTTCTCTGTATCTGGAGGGATTCAGCCATTTGAGATTTCCTCCCTTTTCCAGTGGCCAGTATCCATACTGGTCACAACTATAACTGCCTTGTCCAAGTCCCATCTTTCAGAGGTGTATGAGGTAGACATGCACAGTCACCGACTCTGGTGATCTGCCCAAGGACAAACGGTGCTTTAGGTGCTTTTATCAGTGCCGATGCTCCTACAGTAACATGGTCCTGAGTGGAGGTAATAGCTGTGCACTTAGAGGTTGTTCTGTGTGACTCATCCACATCATCTACAAATCACAGGTTTAAAATCTTGCAGTACTTAATGTGTGGAAGAACTTCGGACTCCTACCTACCTAGTGTCTTGCAAGGCATGCACTGAAGGGAAAGGGTACTTTTTTTCAGCTTATTTTCAGACCCCAGTTGGGAGAATCCCTATTTATACACTTCTCAACTTCCAGCAGAGAGGAATCCTGAGTAGAGCCACTCAGGTGAATGGGAAAATAGAAGAAACAACTGCAAGGTTTCATTTTAAGAAAAAATCTAAAGGAAACTTTGATTTTTTCCAGCCTTTTCCCATTTTTTGCAGTCAAAAACATTTGCCAAATTCTGCAAATGCTGTGGGATAAACCAAATTTGGACAATACGATATTCTGGTGACTAAAACATYAGGCTAAAAAATTCACTCAGCATCAGGTTCTGTTCTATTTCTGATAGTGATTTCACGTAACACTGACTGTGGTAAAATCAGAACACCTGCGAGGTGGGCATTCAGTGATGTGACTTGGTGGCTGTCGCAGTCGGTTCAGTTTCAAACCAGGAGAAAATCTGGAGCAGAGTGTACTTGGTGTGGTGTTTCTTAGAGGGATTCTTTCTCATTTAGTTCTTACTTTTTAGATGGTAATCGTGATAGTGGCTGAAGACCTGGCCACTCCTCTATGAACTATTTGTAATTTTTTTTCCTTGCCCATAAGTCAGCCTGTTTGGGAGATGACTTCTCCAGGAACTCTCCGCTGCTGCTGAAGGAGCTAAAGGTTTAAGACTCTCATCTGTCCCAAAAAAGCATGAAGCACAGGAAGGCGGTTGCCATGTATGAGGTAAGCACAGCAGCCTGAAATGGCTTTGATTTTTTGATTCCGCACAGTGCAAGGGCCACTGGTGTGTAGGAGTGCGTGTGATACTGGTGGTTAACCAGAGCTTCATGGAAGGTGGTGACCTCTGCAAGCTTTCAGATATGAACGTGTGTGGATATGTGTTTATATACATCTTTTTTTTCACTACCTGTGGCTCAGTGTCACGGAGGCTGGGCTGTGGTACTAATAGATTTGCTCAAGAGCAGAATTTGATGGAATGGCTTAAGATTGGTAATATCTTAACTAAAAATAGCAGTTGACCTCTAGTATATGTTTCCACATATGTTTACTTTTAAGGCTTTAGTAACAATTATTTTGTGAGCTCTCTCCTGTGAACGTCCATCTGTGTGTATGTTCATGCGTGCACTCTCAGGGGGCGTGCGTATGAGGACATCATGTACATTTGAAGAGGGAATTCTTATTTGGTGTGTACATCCTTCCGSCCAGCCGGTCCTGTGGAGGTGTTCACGGATAGGGTTGCAGACTGTGTTCATGTATGTCAGGATACGGCTCTATCATTGCACAGTTTGTCCAGACTTTCACAAGTCTGCATTTTAGGACAAAATGAGCACCGGCTAATTTGGGAAGTGACACGTGCTTTACATTCAGGGACCAAATCCTGCTTTTCCTGGTGAAGCCAAAAGCRTAAGCAACACAACTCCTCCTGAGCGTATTGCCTCTGACTGACAGCTTGGGTGCAGGGGGGATGACTGTGTTTGGCCGAGCTCCCTATTGCTCGGAAAAGAGCAGCTGATGCCCTTGACTAGCAAGTGATGCCAAGTGCAGCACGTGTGATAGTGGCCAGAGGCCTGGTCATTCGTCTCAGCCAACCCTCCGTGATTTTGTTTCTGGCCGTTATCAACCAGACTGCTYTAGAGACAAGCTTCTTTATGAAATTTGTATTGCTGCTCTATAGGGACTTMAGTTTAAGTCTCTCATCTGTCTCAGATATAGAGCACAGAGTAAGCTGTARTCCTGGGGGTGTCTGCAGGTTCGCATGTTGCTCTGTTTGTGCCTGTGGATCTCGGTGTACCGTGAGGGTGGTGTTAGGCGTATCCTGCGCGTTGGCGTGGGTGTGTAGCTGGGAGGGCTGAGCCTGAGTGCGTGCGCGTGGCGGTGCAGCTCTTTGTGAATGCGCGTGGGCTTGTTTCCCAGCTGTCTGGGGAAGAGGGATCGTGCATGCGGCTCTGTGGAGGTGTGTGTTATTCTCACATCCTTGCTAGCAGCAAATAATGTCATGTCCCTACCTGGACTGCAACATGACATACACCTTAAAAACAACAGCAGCAACAAGCTACAGAGCCACAGGAGAAGGCAGCGCTGCTCTTTTTGATCATGTTAGGAAATCCTGCCAGCCCCAGCAAAGCATGCCGGGATCCAAACTGGCTTTTGGAYTGGGACTCGGAGAGTGAAAGAGAAGCAGTAATTTGTTTGCCATTGCCCTCAAGCCAGGAAATCCAAACCCCAAGCATTTCCCAGGCCACAGCACATTCGAGTCGAAAGAGTGTCAGCGAATTGCTCACACGTACAGACAGAAACACGCACCCGCGCACACATGCACGCGTGCACACACACGGGGRGAACGTTAGGAAAGGAGAATTGTTCCAGCACCACTGCGGTTAAGATGCTGAGACAATCTCGAGTTTTCAGGCCATAGCTGTCAGGATGCTTTGSTATATTCATCACCCCCCACTCCATGGTGATAAAAATTTACACAGCCAACGAAACGAAGATTAATTTCATGTGAAAAGCTGACAGAATGGCCCATGTCATTGCTTTATTTGTGCCAGCACTCAGTAACTCGGTGCAAGTTCCATTGAGGTGGCAGACACCCCGTCCCCTTGAGCCATCTCTTCTCCTCTCTAATGATGCCACCGTTTTGACAAAACCAAGCAACACAGCCGGTATGTGCGAATTTGGAATTAATTTTCTTCAGAAAGGTCAAGTATGTTAATGAGCTTTCGGCTGCCTGTGTTTTCTTTCTTGTGTTTTTCCTTTATTAATGAGGGAAGAGGGGAAAAAAGAAGGAGGAGAAATAATTACAGAAATAAAAATGAAGGAAGGAGGCAAAGAAAGAAACCGTGAGCGTTTGGAAGAGGCAGGGTTCAGTGCGGTTTTTCATGGGTTCTCCTTTTCCAGGACTGAGGCAGACTAATTGTATCAGTGCAAGTCTGTGCAGTTTGCTTGAAGCTGTTGAGCGAGGCCAGGGATGTCATGGATAGCAGAGTTGGTGTAACCTGGCACGGAGGAGGTGAATTGCACCTCCKTTGCGCTCCGGAACTGACAGCAGTCCTGCGTGTTGGCAGCTGCCTTCGTTTTCCATCACAGAATGGCTGAGCTCTGCTCAACACCGGTCTGTGGGTGCTGGGGGAGCCGAGGGTAAGMGAAGGTGAAGGAGGGAAAGGGTTCATGGGCTGAAGCTCTGGTGCCCGTTAGTGAGAGGAAGCTRGGGAGAAAGCTCAGCTGCCCTGGGAGAAAGGCCAGGGCCCACTAATTCATCCGGCTTAGATATATGACAAATAGGCAGTTTAAAGAGAAATTGTCCCCATCTCATGCAACTGGCATGAGCTGTTTGTAGTAATGGTGATGCCAACCACCTCATCCCTGTGTTCCCAAAATTCCTGCCTTTATTCCTGCAAGTTAGAATTTGCCACTTTCGGGCATCCTCATGCCAGGGTTTGCCTTGATTTCTCAAGGGGTTGGGTGATGATCAACATGAGTAAAGGTGGCAGAAGCAGAGGACGGTTTGTCAGGGCATGAGGAAGTGAAGCTGCGCTCCTGGCTCTGTTGCTCACGAGTCGCACTCGCCTGGATGCGACACTGAGGGTAGGACTCATCTCACCTAATTTTAGTCTTCTTAAGCAAAGTGTCCAGACTAAACTAATTGTCTAGGTTTCCTTCCTTGTTAACAGAGAACAGTAAGGAGGAACACGYATCCCACCTAATTTAAGATGAGTGAAATTCCATTCTGGCAAGGAGTTGCTTTCTTCATTGAATATAAAGTGAACTTAAACAATTAGCTTGGACTGAATCCCTACCTTTTAGAGGCTTAAAATTATGGGGCGTGATTTCCCCCTCATTCCCTTCTCCCTGCTCCCATTCTGGCTCTTATTTCCATATGTAGTCTAATCCAGCAGACAGAAGAAATTCAGCAGGTCTCACAGAGGCTATATTGGCAGTATAAAATCAATGTCTTTYGCTCTAGCTTGCCCAGGCTGGCTCCATGCTTATCCACTGTTGTGGCAATACAACCTTTGGCTGTGATCTGGTCGTTTCTCCCTAGCTTTGCTGGAGTAAGCCCAACATATGGATTCTTGGGCRTCATCCAAAAAGCCTTTGACGACTTTGGAGGGTACATGTTTTGCCATCCTGGTTGCAGTGCAWGGACAAACGCTGTGGAATGTAACAGTGCCAGTGTCACATGTGATGTATTTAAGGGTGACCTTAATGAAAATTTTTTTTTGTTTTACACCTTACACAGCTGGTTCTGTTGTGCGGGTCCTTCTGCATGTATGATCCTTGCATGCTCGCCACATGAGTCATTCTGCAGCAGGGCTGCCTCAGACTCATGTCTGGGGCATGGATTTCAAAAGCACTCAAGTGACCAAACTTAATGATTTTCAGCTGACTCCTAGTATTGTCCTAAACATGGAATTCCTACCCATAAACCACTGTGCTGCCCACACTCTCCCCCCTCTTTCCCAGGCTCTGTAGTGTGCATGGAAGCACGTTCTTCTCTGCTGACCCTGCTGCAAGGTAGAGTGCTCTGGCAGACAGGTGGGGTGGGTAGCTGGGGACAGTAAGATTCACCAGAGACGCTTGTGGGCTGTCTCTCTCGGCCGTGCTTGCACACGTCGTCTCAGAACATTCATGGGCATCATCAGCGCTTGTATGTGTTTTTCCACTGCAGAAGTTGTTGTGTTGTTAAGTGGTTACTTTAYCCCTCCTCAGAGATGGCTGCGTTTCTGTGATGGAAGGAAATGATTTGCYAAACTCTGCTAAACACTTTGTATAAATATAATTGCACAGGACAAAGGGGGTACAAGAGATATTTAAAATACTTCGGTGACAAATTATATTTTGAGTGCTCAGTTCTAGCAACAAAAAGRATATGTGAAGTGTATGCAAAGAGATTGCTTCATTCATCGACATGGTGAAGTAGGGCATCCCTGTTCTCTCTGTCCTGGTGCTGCCTGGGATGTCAGAAGAGGACAAGATTTATAAGAACTAGAGTTCTTAGGGGAACTTCTCACCCAGTAGTTCCCTGGGGCTTTAGCTAAACTGTGGGATATTCAGTATTTCCCAACTCTTGTGTTGAGGACCGTCTCCTCTCTTCTCAGATGTGAGATGTGTCTGTGCACCATTTCTGTTTTCTCCCCTCCCACGCTCTGGTTTCCGTAGGAAGGAATCCTGGGCATGTGAGTCAGGGAGCTGTAGCGCGCTCCGGTCATGTCACCAGTCTGAATGATTCAGGACTGAGACTTCACAACACACCTACCCCATGATTTACATATAGCCCTTGGGACACTCAAAACCACATTTTCTCAACATGCCAAGTTCTTGAGAAAAACCAACCACTTGTTTTGGTGCATAAATAGAAACTTAACCCTTARGAACAGAAATCAAATCTATGAGGTGCATCAGGGAAGTGAGTCTGCTTGTCCCCCTCCCAGTGCTCCCCCCACGTTTATAGAGATCATTATCAAATGGCTGGAGCATGGTGTCCCTTTCATCCCTATGTTGCGGTGATTGTTTGCACCGTTTTCTCTCAGCTTCTGTTTCTTTCTCTCCTTCTGTTTTTTCCCCTSTGTGAGAGCACTGGCGTCTACGATGGAAGGTCACCAGTGAGGTTAGTCAACTGGCTCCAAGTATTAAGACTTCCTGCTCTGCTACSAAGAGCTGCCAACTCCCCCCTCCCTGCTGCTTACCACAAAACCCAGTGTCTGTTTGTCTCCCTCTCTCCCCTTCTCATCCCTCCTCCCTACCAAGAAATTCAGATGTCTATCCAGCAGACAGGGCGGGAGGGTGAGGCACCCGAGCTACCTTCAGATGCATTTGCTCGAGTACCAAAAGCAGTGTGGCCACAGGGTGATGTTGTCGATGTTGCTTATCCATGTGCTTATCAACGTTGCCAGAAGGTGAGCTATCCCCATCTGCAGCAGAGGTGTCCCTCCAGAGTCAGTGGCAGGTTCCTGTGGGGATCTGACCCAGTAGTTGGGCTTACAAAAGGCTTTTATTTCTACTGGAAAATTTAATCAAATTTTTCTACCAGCAGGCCGAGGGGATCCATGGATAACTGGGAAGGGGTTCATGAAAAGTAACTAAGRAGAACATGATTTTTGTCAGCAGATGTGAATTGCCTGCACAAGGACCTGTAGCTTCCTTAGAAAAATGGTAGGGGATTACAGATTGGTAAGAGTTAAAAATCTCTGCCTTAGGCAKGAACCTGAGGAAAGACAAGAAATCCCCTGTCCCAAATGAAGTGAACTGGCAGCCCCAAGGCTGCCATTGTCCCCAAGGGCAGTGCGGCACTGGGTGAGCGTCTACAGAGCAATGGGAGAGAACTGCCTTTGAGGGTCGGGTCTGCACCTGAGGGTGTGGGGAGGGAGCGGGATACAAGAAGAGCCTTGTTTACAGGAATGGAGCACAAACCAGAAAAGAGAAGGAGATCAAACGCAATCCTGTAAGGAGAAGAGATAAATATGGTGGGAATGAGGGGAAGGTGGGATGACTGGTAGCTATTTTTTTWAAAACCAAGGGTGGGGGGATACTACTCCAAAAAGCACTACAGAGATCAACCACATTCAAGTGAAAACGTAATTTTCTTTAAGAATAATATRAAAGCTCTACGTACTAATCGTTCAACAGGATGAGGAAAAACTGCTTGCTCCACCCTAATATGTGCTGAGGTAAGGTTAAAACCACAGCTCCTGGGGCAGGAGGCTGCCAGCGTTGCGCACACAGCTTTGGGCTCCCGTAGCGAGACGAGCACACCAGCGTGTGCCTCCTCTCTCCTCCATTCTTGTGAGCACGTTGGGTAACCGAGCTTGCAAGGACCCTGTTCTCAAACTAGAAGAGAAGCAGCTGCTTCGGAAGAACTGATTTTAGTCCCTCCAGCCGTGGCTGAGTCCCTTTAGCTCCTTCTCTTTGCTCATAACTCCCTTTCTTAAAGATCACATAGGAGACTTCCTTCTCTTGTGCGAGGCTGCTAGGGACGCCAGCCGCAAGCTCTTTGTCTTCTTCGCAGGAACTTTGAGACTGCAGTGAACACATCTTGAGGAGTTCTTTGTGAGCATCGCGTCTGGATTTGTCCCTCTCTCAGCCAGTTTATGCTAAATTGAGGCCACAGAGACCTCATTTAATTCCTCCGTTTGTGTAGGTGTAAAGGTATTTGAGTTCTCCATAAACATGGGTATTTATTAATTTAGATGTCTTTAAGACAGAATTAAGAATTCTTTAAGATGAATTCTTTATCAGTGAGAAAGCCAAAGCCCAACTATTAAAAATCCAAATCTGGCTTTTGTTTTCTTTTTTTTTTTACTAAATGAAACAAGTCTTAAATTAACTAATGTCTAATTACGGTCTTGGTGTTGGTCCTTCAGGGTGCCACCACCAGCATGTTAGCAGATCTGTGTTCTAGGGATTCATAGCCAGCCATCAACAAGGAAAAGGTGAGAAAAGCATTGAAATAGGAGGACTGGGGGGCAGCTATTGCCTTATTTGATGGCACCCCGTGTTAGCTGCTCCTGTGGTTGTTAGGGCTATCGCTTTCCAGGGACGCATTGCTGTGGTTAAGGGGTAAGGTGAGATAAATGAGAAGGACAGAAGTTACATACGTGAGCTACAAGGACGTCCCCATTTTTATGCTGGGTAGAAAATCAGATGAAGTGTATTTGCTCCTGCCTGAGGCTAAGAGCAACAAAGGAAAAGAGCAGGGGATTTATCTAGCTACAGTCTAATATTCCTTTGGCTGCAGCAAAGGCTGCTGCACTTCCCGACTATCGGCTGGCGCTTTCACTCACACACATCTGTGATTGATGGGCAGAGAGTATAAACACCTCATTAGTGCTATAATTCACTGGTTAGGGCTCAGACTGTGCTGTGGGAGGGAGGAGAAAAAAAAAGAGTTGAGAAAGTTTAATAAAGAAAAAAAAAATGGAAGAAGGAGAAGAACGGATGTAAAGGCCACACAAATCATTCCAGGGAGTTATCTGACCTGCTTTGAAAACTTTAATTGCTGATAATGGACAACCTGTTGGGTGGTATTTTATTAACACTAATAGATTTTTACGGGATATTTCTCACATTGCTCTCCCAGAGCCTGAGGAATACATTAAATATTAAAAGTTAATGCTCTTGGTTGCTGTTTCAAGGATGCCCCACTGATAACGAGCTTTCCCGCAAGTTAGAAAGCAGGAGAAAACATGAGCTGCTTTTGCCACTTACGGCCTCTGCAATAATAATGAGGAAAATACTTGAATCTTGTGTGCACCTTACAGCTGAGCTTCTTGAAGTCCAGCCTAAATGCTATGTAATGGCAGTGCCCAGCCCAGAGGTGGTGGGTATATCTGATCTTCAATCATGGGTGTGCAAGAGCTGGGTTCCYGAGTCCCACACTGAAAGCAAATGCTTCTAACCCCTGTATGCTACTTCACATTTCAGTTATTCAGAGCAGAGGCCTGAACTGACAACCCATACCTATTTCTCAAGAGAGCTTACATCTGAAATGGATGTGCTATGATATTTTTCTTTAATATGCCTAATGGTTTCATTAAATGTTGCTTCCACACTAATTTATTACAGAAATGACCCGGCTACCTGGAACAGAAATGGAGGCACCCCAGGAAACAGCTGCAGAAGCCTCTGAGAATGTGGGCAGCAGGGGATTTTCTGGAGGAGGCTCTTGGCATCCCAAAGTCCTACACACAGCAGAGAACCCTCAAAGTATGGAAAAAAAGGTCAGCTCTGTACTGTAAAGAAGTGGATTCAAGCAGCCAAAGAAGGAAAAGAAATTAATGCCAACATAGGGAAATTTGCTGGAGGGAGAGTAAATTTGGAACAGTATAAGCAGTAACCAGCTTATGTGGTGAGTCAGAGTGAGGTCTTGCATTAGAATTGAAAAGCCATAATACGCATTTCTGCTCACAGGTGAAACCTGGGCTTCCTCTTTTGTGCCTTCTTAGGACGTACCAGCCCCGTCAGCAGTCATGGCCTGGACCTAGAAAGCAAACTTAAACTTGTTAGGCCCTGCCTCAGTTAGTTGCCCATGGTGGCCTCTCTCCTTCGTGTCATGCCATCTTCATTTGCGGCAGCAATGGTCTTGGGTTTGGATCTCATTCTGACCACTGTTTATGCAGCCACCTTCTTGTGCCAAACCAAGCTGGACTGGATGGCCACATCCATGCTCTCTGGAACAGCCCTGGTACAATCTGGGTAAGTAACACTGCTTTCCAAGCCTGCTTGGCTGGAGAGCAGCTTCCCAGGCTTTTTTGTGCAGGGGGCCAGCTAGATCTTACCAAGAGCCTGTATTCCAGCTACCGGGTCTGTCTGTAGGCAGTCTACAAGAAGATGGATTTCTATACTTACTTTCTCTGTTTATATTCATGCCATGAACACTTTGGGCTTGGATTGTCTTTGTTTCTCAACTCTTCTCGCCATCCTGTGTTTCTGTACAAGTAGTAAAAGCAATCAAAACTACCTACTCAACCTTGTCAGTGTTTCCCACCCTCGTTGCTCAAACAGGGCACTTTTTCCTCTGTATCCCATGCCCTATTTCTGTTGAAGTTTTTCAGGTTAAGCAAAGGGTTCAACTGCTTTGGGGTGTTGCAGACAGAAGAGAAGGGACTCCAGTTCAGTCTCCTAAGTCTGGCTTCAATTACCGAGATCTCATCTTTGCAACTTGAACGTGAGCTGCTACAGCCACTGTTTTCCGAGGAAGTAGGGACTGATCACAGAGACCAGTTGCCTTCTCTTATATATAGGCCTGGCTTGGGTCAAATACGTGCATTGCAGGTTTCAGACTTGGCTAGGGAACGTGTTATTAACCCTGTCTAGACCAGAGAGTGTTATCCTTCAAGGAGTGGACACCAGCTAGTCTACATCAGTTGGTTTAGATGCCATGATTTTTTCCCTAGAACAGTCCACAAGGAATCTTACAGCTTAAATACAAATACATAGATGGTCACTAAGTAGAAGCTGTTTGTCTTACAGTAAATGACATCATAGCAGCCACAAGGCAGGTGTAAATAAAACTGGCAACTTCAGTTTCTGGAAGGCCTCACCTTTCAGGTTGGACGGGGTGCTGAAGCCACGATGCAGGGCATGGGCAGGGCCTGTGTCATGCTTTTCTTGCACACAGGGCCCTTAGATTGCTTGAACTGAACTCTCTTCAGGTGGTTTAATAGTTTTTTCAATTGTGTATCTTCCCTCTCTGAAAGAAGGATTTGAATCTGGGTCCTAGCTGAATTTGGGAGGAGGTTGCTTAGAGGATAATGGGGAAGAAGGGACAGGAGACTTGGTACAATATTTCTTTCCAAAGGGGTAGATCCTTTGGCTCAGATGCTCCAGGATGTGCTTTGTTGCTAGACTGCTGTTTAGCAATAAAATGGTCTTAGTTACTTAACGGGAATTGACTGCTTGGTCACTTCTCCTCCCCCTGCCAGCCCATCCGTTCTCCCCGTCTTCCCTCCCATCCAATAATGACAGCTTTTCCTGATTGACCCCACAGGCTTACGAAAAACCTTTTTACTTAAACGTATATTGACCTCAGTCTTGCTGCCCAGTGAATTATGTCACAGCTGGCAATCTGAAAATCATAAATTAGGCCTCAAACCTGGGGAGCTGTCTCCTAATGATACGGATCTGAGCCTTTATTGATGACGGTTGTACCAGGTGCCTTCATGTCTCTGACAACTGGGGTGGAATACCCTTTTTATGTTCTTTTCTATCATCATCCCATAGGGTCTGTGATTTTTTTCTTCCCTTTGATTTTTTTTTTTTCTTATTTCCCTTCCCTGTCTGTCTTTGCACTGTGTATAAAACTTCATTACTTGCCTTAACCTACCCTTCAAAGGGAAAGGAAAGAAAGATGTCAAACTTGACATTTTGGATACTCTTAATTCTTAGGTAGTGTTAATTTTATCAGTCTTTCCTTCCTCACTTCCTATTTGACTTTGTGTTGATTTTTTTGTTGTTGTTGTTTTCCCTGATGTGATTCTTATGATCTGGACAAATGCACTGGACAAATGAGAAATTTAATGATACTGGAAACATTTCTCCCTTACTCTGTAATGCAAAGTAATCCAATAGATTCCCTTTGTATTCATCATCTTTTCCCCCATGACTTGGGATGTACTTTCTTGTTGTCGCTTTTGTGGATGAGGGATGGGGAATGCTCCATGAAATGTGAAGCATCACCATAAACTAAATCAACCCTTCTGTCTCTGTACAAGTATTGATAGAGTGGGAAGGGGGGAACTCACTCCATGACAGTTTGTAGAAGGAAGATCTGTGTTGTGCTTGACTTAAATAGTAAAAATGCCATGAGTTGTCATGGTTCACTGTTCTTTTTGGGGGGGAAGGGAAGCATAGCTTGATCTTGCTCTTCTAAGAGACAAGAGCAAGGCTCAAGTATCTGCACATCTTGCATGGGTGGCAGGTCCAGAAAAGGAGAAATATTTACTTGCTTTCCCACATCTCAAAATAGGGCTACATAAACAATTTTTGTCTTTATTCTACCTATGCTGGAATAGACTGATAACAAAGCTGGGAAAGAAGAGCTTATTTTTTCGTTCTTCTAGAGTTAGTGGAAAATATCACCTTGATGACAGACCCATTTCTTGTTTGAGATCTTGTAAGCCTGATTTTATATCTGTGGCACATTCCTACAGTGTGCCATGCGAATTCTTCAACTCAGGACTGTCTTGAGTTCAGGATATGCTACCTCTTTCTCTGAGTCTTGACTTACTTTAGAAAATGCAGAAAGATATGTTTGGTGATAGCTACTGACAGTATGCGTGACACTGTGGCCAGACCTGGCAAGGATGAAATCAGTTCAAGGCTAATGGGCTCTGTTGGCTCCAAATGTCCCCAGTGAAGTTGTGCGGGCCCTCGGCACCGCAAGGGTGTTCAGTGCGATGGATGCAGATCGGGCCCGAAGATAACAAGGTGATGAAAAGCACTTTCAGAAATACTGACACACAGACAGATAAAAGAAGATGCAGTAATAGTGTGTAGAAATAAATCCTTCCCATTCTGCTTTTGATCTTCTGAGTTTCTTAAATATAAGAATTTTCTTAATATAAATTTCTTAAGTCATCAATGAGCTTATGTCCTGCATTTTTAACAGCCTCACAAAATGTTACTAGAAGAAATGGATTCATGCATTTATTTTAAAGACATCAGATTAGACACTATTTTTATTTAGATTAAAACACTCCCCCGCAATGTTTGCAATATAATGTTTGTGGTACTGGCATGTCAGCACTGTCCAGAGAATGAAACTGGCTGGAAATTCCCTCATCTGCTTTTGTTACTGGAGAGGACATAAATGCAAATGACTTAGAAGTTGGACTGGTGAGAGAAAAATTAGTAGATTATGGATTTTATTCCTCTTTTACTAACGTAAATTGCAGGCACAGGTAACGACATTTGTGATTTTAATACAAGATTTTAAAGTAGATTGTGTGCCTTCAAAGAAAATATGAGCTCATAAATACTGCGAGATTAGAGGTACTGAGGCCCGATGTGGCAATGGCTCAGGGTTTATGGCATTCCTCAAGGCATATAGTATAAGATGTTCTGTGACCTGGCTTTTATGAAGATCAAAAGGCTTAAAACTGTTGAGAATAAGATTTTCACATCATCCAGGGGAGACACCAAGTTGTCAAATGGGAGGAGGCTCTTTGAAGTGTGGAGATAAGGACCTTTCTAACCTTCAGTCACGTATGAAGGCCATTTCCAGCCGGCAGAGGAACGTGTCATTCAGTTGGACTCGCTGTGCCGAGGTAATTCATAGGAATGGACCGGCTGGGTTGATTCAGTTGGCAGTATCTCAGCCAAATTATAAACAGGACCAAAACTGAACATTTGAAGAGGATTGAAAGGACTGGGAAAATTTAAAAATGAATGTGCAGGGGGAGGTGGGAATTTTGTGTGTTACTATCTCCCTGTACTCCAGGACCAACCAGCCTGAGTCAAGCAAAGCACCTGTTCTGGGGAGTTGGAGTAACAAGGGTACTCCTACACATATTATCTCAGCCTTGTATCTGAGTGTGGAGGATCGGGTGGGAATGCTCATAAAGAGCTGCTGGGTGGGAAAAGAGTGCAGAGAGACAGAAGATAGCCTCACACCTCTGCTTTCTGGCCAGGAAGCTGAGCCAGTGCAAGGGGCAGGAGGGAGGAGGCAATTCCCTGCTGCTGTAGGCCAGGAATAGCTTCCCACTGGTAGGAAATAGCTGTGGAAGAAGCGTTTTGTGGAGAAGCTCCTGCTAAAGGCAGGGCAGCTTTTCAGGCTGTCCCAGAGCTCACCGTCTAGCACAAACACGTGTTTGTTCATTCCCTTTTCAGATTCCTCAGACTGGTTGGCATTGGCAGCTGAGTTATCATAATGCCTTGAGGAAGTACTTCTGCACAGTATTTGTCGTGTAAGCAAAAGCTGTTAGCACTGAAAATCTTCCCCAAAAAAAGGATTCTCCTGAGCTGGTAAGAATAGTTTTTGGTCACATTTGTAGAAGTTTAAATGGCATCTAGGCAGGATAAATATCCATTATGTTTTGTCGTCTTTGTGCTGATGAACTAAAGATACATTTACTTTCAGTTTAATGACTTTTTAAGAGAAAACAGATAAACAAGACAAAATAAGAATAAAGTTTCGTGGCAGATGCTGTTTGATACATGTGTTTCCTCTGTAATAAGCTCAGTCTCTTGGCTAACAATAAAATGGTAGTTGTCCGTAGCCAACATCTTGAAAGCTGAAGGTGAAAACAGAATGGCAGGGATCACATGGCCTTATACTCCATGTCCAAGCATTGAATTCCCTCACAGCAACATAATTTTTTTTAAATCTTGTCCAAATTATCACAGCTCGCGTAGATACTC
This sequence comes from Oceanodroma leucorhoa, assembly GCA_030449065.1. Classification (NCBI taxonomy): domain Eukaryota; kingdom Metazoa; phylum Chordata; class Aves; order Procellariiformes; genus Oceanodroma; species Oceanodroma leucorhoa. The sequence goes on from JASVER010000064.1 coordinate 2,730,915, forward strand.
TCTAGGAACTATTGTACGTAGAATTGGTCAGAAATACTTTGATAGTCTGGTTCCCATTGGAAAATGTCATTTTGGCAAAACTGAAATGGTTGAGGAAATCACAATGATTTGGCTCTTTTTTTATCTTCAGAGGAATAATAGAGAGAACAGCCTGACTGAGTTGAAGCCATAGGTTTTATTTAGGTGATCTTTTTCTTTCCAAATTACTTTTTGCTTTTTGCTTCTTGCTTCTTTTTCTAGTAGCATTTAGTAATGTATATGACACTTCCAACATATTTCAGTGAGTCCAAAATGAAATTGTGGAGGGAATATTGAGATTTTTGGGATTCTTTTCCAAAGCAAAACATAAGTAATTAATGAAAGTATGAAGTCATCTACCAAACGGAACTTCCATCCTTTTCCTCATCCCAACAGTGCTGTTACACACACAGGCTGAGCCATGCATGGTTTACAAATATTCTAGGAGTAGTATTGCAGAAGGAGCTCCCTGTTTCTCTCAGCGAGGTTTTCTTTTTCTTTACTCCTGACTATTCATGTTTCCTTTGTCATCCTTCTTAAAGCAACAATTTCCCAAACACCAGAGCAGAGAGAACTATGTTGTCAACTTTCCACTCACCAGTGTAATGAATAGGATCCTGCGTTAACGGGCCCACAGGTCTGATTCGGCCAGGAAATTACTGTGTCCCTGTATCCTTTTAATTGTAGGTTTTAAAACCAAAGCATGGAGACGCACATAAATTATTACATTGTCATTTAATCTGGAGTCAGTCCAGTGTGAACCCTGAATGCCTGGAGCTGGTCCAGCTGAGTGGCAGGAACAAGGCTGAGAGTCCTAGTAAACACCACATGATTTCTGGTATTTGCAGGGCATCTGTTTTCCCTGCCCTTGCAGTACCTTTGTCTGGTCTGGAGAAGATCCTGGGTGACTGGTGATTTTGTTACGGCCTGGCACATTTGAGAGTAAGCCATTCGGCTTGTCAGCATGCTCCCAGAAGAAAAGCTTCAGTGAAAAAACCTTGCTCTGGGCTTTGAAATCTGAACTGCAGCCAATTCCAGCTGAGGGATGTGACGATCGCCTTTCGCTGTGAAGTTGCCATCTGAACAATGACACTGTTGTGTGGTTTGAAAAGACAACAAGCAATGAAAAGGATAAGTGTCTGTCATATATGTGACTGGGTAGATATCAGTTAGAAAGCAATCCAGGCCCTCAGCCTTTCCTTAAATGGTGCACCTCAAAATCCACATTGAGAGTTGTTTGGAGGGGACGCATATGCATCCCAAGTTTTCTGCTTGTGGAGAATTCGGTTTTTACAAGCTCTGTTTTGCTAGATCATCTGGTCATGCTTCTGCTCCCTTGAAAGCTATGCCTTATTAAGTAGTCCTGGGAACTCAAGAAGGAAAGTCGCAGGAGGGGAACAAGGAGGGGGATTTCTAAGGGATGTGCTTTTCCTTAATAAAATAATAGTCTAAGAGGAGATCACAGCTTGTAACAACCAGTGAGATTCTGCTGGTAATATTCACTGCAAAACTTTTGTTCTCAGGGCTATGCTTCACAACCCAGAATCCAGCTGCATCGTGCATATGCTGCACAGCTCTCCTAAAGTCAAATGGGCCACAGCACGGGGGTGAGTATTATTCTATATTCATCCAAATTACAACATCTAATCTTTTGTTCTCAATTTATTGGGACAAACAGCTCCTTTCTTATTATTATTCACCACTCCTGTAAGACCCCAGATGAAGTCGTTGCACTAGGTCTTAGCCAGCTCGTTCTGTGAAATGCTTGAATAAACAAGATGGTGAATGGTGAGAGGAGGACAGGGAGAGAGAGAGACTTGTAGCCGCTGTGTCCCTTTTGCTGATGGGGAGCTGAGGCCTGGAAATGGAACAATTTGCCCTGAGTCTAAAAAAGAAGTGGTGGCRGAATCAAGACAACAACTCAGCTCTACTCTGTTCAAGACAGAAACACCCTTTTTGGCCATTATTTTCTATGACAGATGAAATACCTAGCCTGAAGATTGGCTGAGAAATGGTTGTTTTTAAAGATCAGTAGTATTTATGAGAGAAGTTCTGCTGTCCTTGGTTTTGCTCCTGCACAGTCATATCGCAGGGTGAGGACTTCTGTTTTCCCACGCAGGACCTTCAGTGCACCTCAGACSTCTCAGATTTACTATTTGTGAGTTTTTTGCTTGGACTCTTCATGTAGGTCCAACCACAGGTACTGCCCCAAGAAGCTGAAATCCTGAGAAAGTGACTGAAGCACTGAAATCCYGTGAGGACAAAACTATGGGCTGGACAAGGAGGGCACATCCAGGGGATGCCAAAGACAGATAAAGCTCCAACAGAGCTTTAGACWGTTATCCAAACTTTCAGTTACAGATTTAGAGTAACCCTGGCTCTTGGGCACCCCACCTGAGGTGCATTAGGGCTGATATTCAGGATTCCCATGGGAGCTGGACATCTAAGGCTTTTTTTTGGTTCTGGATGTTGTGGAACTTGTGGCCTTATAGTGGACCTTGTATTGTCATCTTAACCTGTGAAAAGCAACTTGACTAACAAACTTCAGGAATTTACCATATGCTTTGTTCTAGCGTAAAATATGATCATGCCCAAGTCAGGGGTATAAAGCCCAACAGTCCTTTGAATTTMTCTGAGTAATGGGCTTTACATGGAGGGTGAGAAAATCCACAGTTACGTTTGTGTTCTCATAAGGAATAGAAATCCTTTAAATCCAGGGACAGGGAAGTATAATTAGTGAAAAGKGTAGGGTTACTTTAGAGCCAGGTTAAACCAAAACTACCAGCAAGGGGTTGCTTACATTTCTCTATGGATGCAGATTTTGGATGAAGTGAACCATCCTGCTTGGGGTGACAGCTTGATGTAACCCATTGGTGACCAGAGGGTAGAAATAGAGCAAAAGTAGTAGTTCATGTTTTCCCAAAAGAATAAGAAAACATTCAGATAAACAAATGTGTAACCCCAGACACGAAGACACCAGCTTCTCTTCTTCGCCCTGCTGTCCATTTATCGTACGGATGTGGCAAGCCTCTTCGCTAATCCTATCTGTTACGGGCTACAGATAYTTTCATCTGTCCAACACCGCGGTGTTGTAAGAAGCAATACCAATGCTATTTGCTATTTACTAGTAGAGAGTGCAGTGAAAAAGCTAGTGTTGCAAGATGAAGCATCCCTGTCAAGGCTACACCTCGTTCCAAGAGGCTGTCCATACCCATTTCCCATGGGTTAAGAGTATGCTATTGCAATTCTTCATGAGATCTTTCTTACACAAGCTACAAACCTTGTAACGTCTTTCATTCCCTTTGTCCAGACTAAGAGCAGATGTTGGGAGAGGATCCAGGCCTGTGTATTACACTTAGAAGAGGCCATATGTATAAATCCCCCTTCTTTCTACAGCTGTAATATACAGTGTATGCACCTTATTATCAGAGAGAGATCCAGAGTACAGGGCAAAGTGTAGGGTAACCAGAATAATGCAGGGCCTTGGGAGATTTCTCGCTGTTCAGAAAGGCTGAAATAATTTTATGTGGAAAGCCAAACTTGAGAGGAAAAGGACAGGGGCAAGGAAGGAGGAACCACTTTAAGTATAAAAATGTCTGAAGGGAATAGGGAAGTGAGAGGTTTCAAGGCTATATGAGCTAGTGTCATATGCAGGGATAAGAGAGCCTTGATTTAGGCTAGAGACGAGCCAGCAAGCAAGGAATTTGCTCCAGACAGAGAGTCCTTCATAGATCCTGCATGCTACTATAGCTAACAATCATGTCAATAGGGTTTAAAAGGTGCTTCAGAGGAATTGGGAAGCAAAGACAAATAAGGTGGGTGGYTGAGGGAGGAATGGAAAGTCCAGTGGTTACTGAGTGAGGCTTGAGTGTGATGAAAATCCTGGCCCTGCTCCAGTACAAGATTTCCTATCCCATTAATTATATTGCAACAGGCTCCAGGGCTTTCTGTGATACCGACTTTGTATATCAGAAATGCTACACAGACATCAGTGGTGGGGGTAATAAGATAAGCTTGCTGTGTCGTCTCCAAGCCTTCCACTAGGATGCCTTCAAAGATGAAGCTTGAGACTCCTTGTGCTGTTCCCTTTGTGCACGTGGACAGAAAGCAAATGATTTACGGGGAACGAGGAATAATCAGCTCTTGGAAATGTCATGTTTCTCTCAAAATTGACTCCATCCCCTTTCCTTTTGTTAAAATACATATGCTCTTGGATGATATTTTTGTGACACTAAAAGGTGTTATTTGAAAAGTGTTTCTTGCTTCGAAAATATGGTTACCTAAACCTAGATGAAGATACTGGGAATATTGTGATACTGTCACTGTTTGTTGTGGACCAAACTCTTGGCAGGTATCTCATGAAATTTTATCTGTTCAAACCAGTAGGAATAGCAGCTGCCACTAGTGATCAGGGTTTATTACCACCTGGGACCCCAAAGCCTAAAGAGAATAGATGGTAGCATCCATCAGATTTAATCCTTAGCCCTGATTTGCATTAAACCACAAGTACCTCCTGTTCATTTCTTCTACTGTCCTAGCCAAAAGGCTTGGCCTGAAATTCCTTCTAGGGACTGTCACCAGCTGTTTCCTATATTCTTGTGGACCTTGTTTTCCTGGTTGGGTAGTGATATCAGCTGGTCTGAGGGATGCTGATGTAAATGGGAATAGTAGCCTTCACTCCTTGCWTTTACAATGGATAACTTGCACTTTTCAGTTCTCCTCCTAGCCAYGGGAAAGGGACTGAGGTGAAGACCCTCTCTTTTTCCCCTCCAACAAAGAAGTTTTTCCCCTCCGTCTGGGTGCTCGGGATGGCAAATGCCCTTGCAACCATGGAAGGATAGAAAATCAGCATGAAAGAAGCGTGGTCTGGGAAAGAGAAGTAGCAGCAGATCTAATACCATCCTGAACAGCAGTGAAACAAAAGCAAAAGCTAGACAATGTTGACAAAAAGAAAAGGAGAGAGGGAGGAGCTGCCCCAGCATGGTCTTGTAGTGGAGGAGGAGAGTCTGATGCTGTGTTTTCCAGTCCTGACTGTGCCACAGTTGCTTCCTGTCACTGGGATATGAGGTAGATGAGAAAGAGTGTCTCCAAATAATGCCTAAGTAGCCTTGCTGGTTTTCTGTAGTGGGGTAAGATATGAGTGTAACAGCCACCCTTCTCTRGAAAAGGGTGTAGTGCAATGTATGTAAGCCAGGGTTGCCTCAGACCTAGGATGTGAAGGCTGTAAGGCCTGGTTTCTACTGAGACAATTGGGGTAGGAATGAGTTTGGGTTTTAAGCCTCTTTTATCACTACAGTGTGGAGGTGTAAGCTGAGGAGGACAGAAAACCACTGGAGCCCTGTTTGTTGCAACCACACCACTATCGTTCTCCTTTGTGGTAGAAGCGAAGACCAAAGCTTTGTGCTGGCCAAGGAACTCCTTAACTCAGGAAGCAGTCTTAGGAGGCYGATTCCAGATACCTTTTTTCTAACCAAAAGTGTATAAAAGAAATGAGAATTGGATCCATTCTGGAGTACCCACCTGCCCCTCCCAGCCTTGTGACACATTGGCTGTAAAGATATGGAGCATCCTCTACTTCTGCCTCCTCTAGTATGGCCAAAGTGGAGTTAAACCTCCTTATCCCTGTCTCCCCCCCAAAAAAGTGCATTATGGGATTCTCTTTTCTGCCTCTCCCTCCTCTCTCCAGAGCTGTGTGTTTGAAATGATATCTATTTCTCTTTGTGACAGCACACCGTGACTGCTGCCTTGACATTCTCCCAAGCTGACATCCCGACCGGTATGACACTGATGCCTTTGGGCAGAAATCAGAGCCGGTTTGCTACATGCCTCTGTGTAGCCACGGTGCCTGTAGCGCCTCYGAGAGCCCCCAGTGCCCTGTTGGGGAAATGGAGCGAGCACGTGGGCCCCAAATGAACTCCAAGAAGAGAGCAGGCAGTATCCGCAGCGATCCCGCTACCCATTTTCAGTTTTAAGTCTTCACGTTGACATGGTTTTTTCCTYCTTTTTTTTTTCTTTTCTCTCCCTTCTTCCCTTGCCTGTGAGAGGGTTGGTTTCTTGTTTCTCCCCTGGTTGCAGAGTCCTTGGGGAGCTGGGCTTCTGTGAGCTGGAAAAGGAGCGCACAAGCATCTGATCAGCCCTTATTAGTGTTGAGAAAGATCTAATAGTTCCTGGCTTCTGGGACCATTACCTGTCATTTAGTTTTATTAAGTCAGTGATGAGAAAGTTTAAAATTAAAGGCTTCGTAAATTGGATTCCAGTTTGAAAGGGAGGCACCTACCAGGAAGTTGGTGCCGAAGCTCGCAGATGGGCCACTGGGAACAATACCAGACTTGAGCGTTTGTCTTCAGCTGCTTTGACAAAGATCCTGTGCCAAGGCATGGAGGGGAGGTAGTTTGTGGCAAAGCCTCGGGGTATTCAGAAATCTTCAGCTATGTGAACCATATAATCCTTCCTTTGCCAGGCTACTCGCGTTCAGACCTCCAGCTACTGTTGAAGAGGAAGRGTGGTCTTCTGGTTGAGTCATTACTCAGTGCTGTGAGTTCTGATTCAGCTGAAATGATACCAGGCAAGTGATTTCATCTCCTCATGGTTCATTTCCTGATTTATAAGGAAATAATATACTAACGCTAGCTGTTAGTATTGATTTTTTTTTTCTTACCTGTTGCCTGTTTTAGGTAGTCAGCTCTCTGGGACGGGTACTGTCCTTGACTCTTGTGCTTACAACAAAAGCTCCAACTCCTTTGAGTCTTCAAGGCAAAAATAGACACTTGTTAAGTCCGTAACAGAAAGCAAGCAAAATGGATGAGCCATCTAGAGAAACACCTTGTTCTTAGGGGTTGTAACAYTGTAGTATTCTCTGCTTTGAGACTTATCTTTGAGTTAGCCATCCAAACGCACTTGCAAATGAAATACCCTGATTGCAATAAAGCAATCAAGCTAACTAATTATGGTGTGACAAGGGAAGCTTAGGGGCCAATCACAACAAAGACCTGCTGTCACTTTTGTTTTCTCAGTTGAATAAAAGTCTCATGGTGACATTGCTCTGATGAGAAGCAGCATGAACTAGTGGCTATAAGTACAGTTTGGGAATCAGAATTCTTGGTTATTGTGTCTCAATTTGTCTTTGACTTGAGTGACATGGGAGAAGTCCCTTGAGATCAGAATTTTAAGGTTGACTCCTGCCCATCCTTGCATTGTTAAATACACAAAGTGTGCTTACACGGCTTTACATGAAGATTTAAAGTTCATACTTCGTCTGTGAAAGGCAGAGTACAGTACTCCACCAAAGCACAGGGCTTATCCAGTTAATAGATTGCAAAATTAAGTGTTTATCTCCTGAAGGCAGAACGTACAAGGGTGAAACAGAGATCCCCTTTAAARTAATGGTTTCTTGGAAAAGTTTACCTCAGGTTCTCCCCACGTAGGTTGGCATTTTTCATCTCCCTGTGGTTTGCCATTTTTATCTGGGTTTAACAGAGGTAAGATTCGTAAACCCTTCAGGCTGGAAGGGATCCCCTCTGACCATCCACTTTAACACCCATAGAGCCAAGCTTCAGGTGTGAATCCTCACTTTAAGGAAGGTTCACCTCTATTTGAAGAAGCAGGACTGAGAGCAAAGTCTCACACCATGCAAACTCACGGTGAGAGACAGGTCGTTCACCTTCTTTCCCCAGAGAGCTTCCAGACCACACAGGCAGGAGGTGGGRTAATATACCCAGAGGAAACTGAGACACAGAGAGATGGACAAGGAGGGGCAATACTCGTGCAGAGAGTAGGCACTGCGGGCAACCTTGGACCCAGAATTCCTGCAAAGTGAGACTAAGCATGTGTTAACTCCAGGCCATTTTTCCTGTCTCTCCRTAGGCGTAGCAGTTCCTTGACTTCAGCTAATTACCACGTTCCCTTGAAGGAGGAGTGATGTCTCGCCCAAGTTTCTTTGCGAGCATCGTGAGAGAACTGATCTATGAGCTATTCAGTGGTTACATCATTCTTGTGTTTCCAGCCATGTGACTTGACCGCAAGGCTTTCAGAAGGTAATCTGGGGAGATTTTATCAAATGTAAAATGTTCCTAGACGTTACTGGAGCCATGATGTAATGAACCAAGGGTTTGTTCTTTAAATTCCACTTTGYTGAAAAACCACAGGCCCCAAAAAATTGTTCCAGAGGAGCTGAGGACTTTTAAGAAGGAGGGTGAGATCTTGTACTGGGCTGAGCCATTCTGTGCTGTAGTGCTAGGAGAAAGGATTTCCGACTAAGTCCTGTGTTGCTGGCTTGGTAAGGTCTGGACTGAACCTCTCGTATGGACAATAGCCTCTTCACAACAACCTCTCCCTTGTTTCTGCTGCTGTGATGGGAGGTGTTGCCAAAGGAAAAGGCAGCACCACCAGGCCTGCATTGTACCTCGCTACTCCGAGTTTGTTGCGTGTTTGGAGCTTTGGTATTTGTTGTAATTGTRGCTGTTCCCATTTTTGAAGACAATTCCAACCCAAAATCTTGYCTCAAAAAACCCAAAAACATGGTCCCCTCATGTAACACTGCTTTCTTAGTAGCATGTGTGCTGGAGCTGAGAACCTAGTTTGCAGTATCTCAGTGCTTTGAAAGACCTTTAAAACCCTTTTCAGAGGGACAATGATTCCTGAGTCACGTGTCTGTGAAAGTCTTCCTGGCATATTTATATCTGCCAGACCAGGATGAGACTGTCCATGCTTTGATGCTTTGGATTTCAGTACCTGTTGAAATCCCCTGAACAAATGGTGCTATTAATTACGGGGCCTGGCTTTGATGAATGATGCATAGGGGACAACATTTCATTTTGTCTAGGGGGAGGTAAGCGGGATGGGGCGTTTCTGAGTGTTCAGTGATGCAGCAGAGGTCCTGGGTGTTGCCTGATCAAGGGGAAGTTGCTTCCTCTCTCTGGAGTGCTGTAAAGTCAGTGTCAAGTCACTGTGGCATCTGGGTTATGTCACCTTCTGATGGGGCTACCTCTTTATATGTCAGATTTGCTCAGACAGAAACCAATTCAGCCCTTTACCTAAAAAGCTTTTAGAATTACTCTAAGGGTTACAAATAACTCTGTCCTAAATGGCTTCTGCCTGCCTGAGGGACTGCCCCATCCCCAGGCCATTTTAACACCAGAGCAATGAGTTTGGGGTTCAGATAYGTGAGATGGGGGAAGGCCATGGGGTGTTCTCAGGGAGGGCCCCAGGATCTTACCACCGTTTCTTTCCCCACATCCTTTTGAAACCCCCAAATAGGTGAACAGGAGTCTTACAAAAGCTGTTTATATGACAAGGTTATAAGAAAGGCTTGTTCCTGAAGTGGTAAAAAAAGCTTTTACCACAGCTTTGATTTAGTAGCTAGCCGAGTTAATTTCTTATTCATGTGTATCATTATGTTTTGGTGCTGGGAGGTCGTGTTTATACCAAAAAGTTGAACTAATTTTTGAGGCACCTGAAACTTTTGTTCTGTACAGACAACACTACTTGTCGTTTCAGTCTAATTAATTACAGCTATCTGCGAACATCTCTAGCTGGTTTTCACAAAGGGGCTTCTGGACAGGGTAATGCAGTGTTAGAAAAAACTTTTTTCTGGGACAAGAGGGCTGCTCTCGGTAGCAGGACTGCTACGTAGTAGGTTTGTGAGATACCAGCTGATGTGACTGGTGGAAAACAAGACCATTCAAAAGGGAGAGGAAAAGAAGGAAAGTCAGAAGACAGTGCCATTGAAACTAAGGATAATGGGAGGAGAGTATTCACACCTTTTAAAGCACCCAAAATGACAGGGAACAAATTGGAGTGCATGATCTTCTCTTGTGGCCAAGAGGAGTCTTAGCAAAGACAGAAGGCGTGATTTCTTTTAACTGAGTTTAGGAGTTTACACTGTAGATGTTTACATTATTTAGTTGATATTCCAGTTTAGTGATTCACTTCAGGATAATCTGAATCACACCTTGGAAATTTCTATTTCTTCTTATTGRCTGTAAAGGTTTCCTAATGATACTGGCTTAGGTGAAGAAATCTGCACTGCATCCATCTACCTTTGTCAGAATTAGACCCAAGGTGTCAGGGAAAGAGMGTAAGTGTCAGGATCCGAGTGAGGGAAACCTCACTGCAGTAATAGGGTAAAAGCTTGTTCAACAGATACGGAGATACAGGGAAGAAGTAAGTTTTGGGAAGGCAGGTAGATCTCAGCTGGAGAAGCAAAGGAACATTTGAGGAAGTAGAAGTTCGAGAGTGAAGGTCAAGTGAAGAGGRAATGCACATAGGAGAACAGAATGGGGAAAGAGGACGGGTTTTCATATCTATTCTAGTTTAGAACAAGCACGTGGTTATTCGGAACTAGAAAAAGAAGTTCAATCACCCCAGAATAAACCAGTGCTAATGGCATGTGGCTGTGAGACGGCAAACCAAAGCTCAGGTCTCTACCTTATTCATACCATGCACTAGAACCRGAGTCTCCCACATTGGGTCTGGGTGTACTAGCGCAGATACAATGGATGGCTGGGAGGGGCTGTTGTAGCTTGTTTTCCTGGAAGCATTCAGTTTTGTATACATGATTAAATACTGCAAGTAGTGTGAAACTCTGGGTACCACACATTACGCATGGTAACCCTAAAAACGAGGCRTGGAGTGGAGTGGCAGAAGAAATTCCATGCAGGTCCTGAGAACATACTCTTTTTGAAACTCATATTCTTTTTGTGAGAAAGTTCAGTTTAACTTAATTGACCTTTCCCAATGAAATTGCACTGAAAAATTTCCTGAACAGCTCTCATAAGGAGGCTTTGGAGTCAGGAGGACCAGAAGAAGCCTTCAGGTAATACATTTAAAACAAATAAAAGGAAATAAGTTGTGACATGAGTRGCTAAATAGATTGCAGAAGTCATTGACAAGGAATACAATGGCCAAAGACACAAATATGTTCAAAGAACATTGAGATGTGTAAATGGAGGGTGGCTCCATTGATGACTATGCTAGCCACCTGAGGTAGGAAGCCTTTAAGCAGATTACTAAAATGATAGCCAGGTATATCAGGGAAAGATCAGTTATAGGAGGACCTGGTTTTCGTATTCTCCCTTAAGCAGTCTGCCTGTGCCTTCTGGTAGAAATCAGGTAATGAGCTAGATTGATTTTTGGTCTGACCTAGTATGGCATTTCTTGTTCTACGTACTTCCGCGTCTTCTTGCCCTTCTGACGGTACTGGAGGATTACACTGGTTTTTGTTCAGTCTAGTGTGTATGCCTGCTTTTGTGTTGTGTCCTGTCTGCATACATTGACATGTGGGATATGTCTTGATGCGACTACATGTTAGTGGTCAGACACCATTTCTACATACAGGTAAGATTAAGAGGATATTACCCTTGCGCCTTGTTTTTCACAGGGCATGCAATGGCCCAAACGAGGCAGTCTTACTTTTGTTAGTGCTTCCCAGATTCCAAAAATACACAGCGGGGCATAAACTCCGGMAATGTGTTTTCCAAATAGACTATGAAGCTGAGAATTAAAGACAAGCCTGAACCCTCTTCCAGCTCCTTCYGTCATTTGGGCATGCTCGTGCCACATGTCAGTACAAACTGTTGAGACATCTGGAATGGGTTCACGTGAGTCCGTGGGTTTTGGATCATTTTGCGTGGGAAATCCCTCAGTGCTCTGCTCATTTCACTGACAGGCAGCTCATGCCTCTGCATGACAAAATAGAGACAGACCCTTTGCAAAGCATAGTGGAGGAGGATGTTCTGATTGTGATCCAAAATTGTTCTCACCATAACATCATCTGATCAGTTTAGCCCTCCAGATGGGGCAGGCTCTTACATCTAGAACAGAGGTATGATGTATAAACGTCTAGAAACCATTTTTTTGTTAGTTCAAGGCAAAACCTGCTCCCATCCTCCTCGGTTTTACATGTGTTTAATTCCAGTGATCCAGTTTCTGCCTGGCGTTAACCATCACCACCCTTGAGTCTTCCTAGCTGAGGATCTATTTCATACCCTTCAGCTGAAGGACACCTGACTTAGGTGAGTACACACCTGCAGTCTCAGCCTGAGCAAGGCATTTAAATATATTCTTGGCTGAAACTGGGCCTAAGAGTGGGTGAAACTTGGCACTGAGGGGTCACATGAAGTGAATGTCCTGTGAAAAGCATCGAAAAAGTAGGTAGAGTATAAACTTGGAGCCAATGTTTACTACATTTTTATGTGGTTATAGGGCAGCTGTCTGACCTCCTCACCTAATTTGCAAATAATCTTGTCAGGACAAATTAGTCCATGCTGAGCCTGTGCTGTTGAGACTAGATGGTTATCAGGACCTGCACTGGTGAATTTTAAGGTAGTTCTGGTGTCTCTGCAGTATAGTGGAGTTACAGTGGTAGTGACTGCAGTGCAGAGATATGCTTTTGTGTTAAACAAAATTTACACAAAAAAACCCTTCTACTGAAACCTGGAATTAATGGTCTTCCTATCTGGTTTCTTTCAGGCTATTTTTGCTACAGGGGTGAGTGTTGAAAATAAAGATTTAAACTACATTTGAAACTGCAGCTCTGAACACTGTGAATTGCTTAATTCATCTTAATAGAGGTGTTCACTCTGAACCCGAAAAGCTTTTAGTTGAGATTTAGCCTGTGGTTTGATATTACAAATTGCTTGGTGGTAACATTGGTTTAAGACATTGTTGTCTCCTGGCCTCTTGTTCTTGCTGCTGTGCTGGCAACAACTGCTCCTGTGGTTGGGAACCAGATGGGAGGAGCCATCCAGCTTGGCAAAAAAAAAAAAAAGGTTTAGTGTGTTTGTTTGTTTGTTTGTTTGTTTGTTTAAAGCAGGAAAAGTTCCTCCGTCTGGTTCAGCGCCTGGTCACCCAGAGTTTTCCTGGCACAAATGAGTGGAAAGAGCACTTTGGCATGGAGGGAAAATGAGCAACGGAGGGTGAAAGGTGAGCAGCAATTACTGATTCTGGTAATGCCACAGTGTACTTTGTAATATCAGACCATGATCTGGAACTGATCTCAACATGTAAAAAATGCTCAAATACCTTTAAAATTGTTAGTCTTAATCTTCGCTTTTAGGTATCTTGGCAATTTGTGTCCTTATCTCACAGTCTCCAGACGTCTTCAAAGGCTTTTCCAGCTCGTGTTTTGCAAGTTTAAAAACCTGCAGCCCACTGATATTGAAAATGTGCGAATGAACAAAATAATTGGAGTTTAATGACAGTGTAAGTATCAGTTGTCGCTGCAAGGAATGTTTCCTTCATTTCCATAATGAGTTCATTGAGAAAGAACACGTTTTAATATAAACAAAAGCAGGGTTTCCACGGTGACTTTCTCAAATTTAGAAGATCTTGTCATTTAAATCCAGTTTGCCATGGAACATAAAGATCATTTGCTATATACCACATCAAACCATCTGAGTCCAGAGGTACCATTAAGAATATGGTGAGGTCCCTGGAAAAACAAAAAAAAATAAATAAAAAGAACAGACTTTCAAGGCACTAGAAGGTGCAAAATTAATCTCATTGAAAGTTTGCCACCATGCTCCCGGAAATGGAGTTGTCTGATAAGTAAATTCCCTGCAAATATTAAAAAAACAAGCAAACCCAGAAGAGTGGAATACCTGAATGATTTGSTTAAAGAAATGTTTGCTTTGTTTAATGAATTATGATGGTTCTGATGAAACTGCCATTTGCAAATTTGAGTTGTACTTCACAGSAGAAAATATGTATCTTCAAAGCCTGTGAAAAAATGTCTGTGTGCCTTCTGTCCGTCTCTCCGTCCACAGAACAAAATTCAAATAGTTTCCAAACAGCGTCTGGCATACATGCTGAAAGTGAAACTTAACGAAGTCTCTTGGGCTATAAATAGCCATATACACAAATATTATAGTGCACTGACACAGCCCGMAATCTCAGCTATGTCCATTGATTAACATATCTCATTAATGAAACTGCTGGGCTCTGAAGTGTGGAGTTTGCTACCGGGTTCCCTGGGAAACTCATGCTAGCAGCCTGCGTCTGTGCGTGACGAGCTGGGAGCCCCGTCTCCGTCTCCATCCTTTTACTGCATTGCCCAATACTGTGAAAAAGAAAGAGAGGGAGAGGGGAATTTCTGCTTTGATTTCTTTGCAGCGACACGCAGACAGAAGCAGCTCAAGGGAATCCTGCACAGCAGAGGTTAATGTGACCCACATATAATTGTGTGAAAAGATGCCACTCTGCGCCTTTGTCAAAGAGGCTTCTTGTTACAACCCGAGCTATCTAGTCCCCAGCCCTTCAGCAAAGCACAGTTTTCTTGCATTAAATCACCACTGCCCTCTTGCCAGCTGCTTAGAGTTTGCACATTATACAGAGGAGATACATAATATATATTTTTGTATTTTTAAAATGTGACAGATTGTCTTGTAACATATGTAGTATTGCCTTGAAATGAACTACGTGCACGTGATGGCCGAGCCAGCAGACCTAGTGTGTGTGTGCGTGTGCGCGCGTGTGGTTTGTATTTTTTTCCTTCTGTTGGAAATCTGAGAGGCTGGGACACTTGAGCTTTTCATGTTGCTTCTCTCTGAAATATTCATGACGAGTTGACGACCTTGATTCTTTGATACCTGCCATTTATTTATGTGCCACTGACGATAACTGCTGCTAAGTACATATGTCAGTGACATGGTTGAGTGAGTTGGATGATAAGGAGAGGGAGGGCATCTGAGGGATGTGTGTGCTGGAATAAGATTACTTTATAAACTCTGAGGGCATTTTAGGAGACTGCCATGCCATCTTATTCACCCCACTTTGTTTTTCTGACTAAAGCCTGTTTTCTTTGCTTCTTCTTCAGCTTTTTCTTCCAACTTGGAAATCTGCTAGTTCGCTGCTGCTTTTCTTAAAGATGATCATTGGCTCGTTATCAAGTGAATTGCTAATGAATTAGTCGGTTACACTTACATTTAAAAAAAGGAGATGCGAGTCTGGGGAGACCCAAGAATTCTACTCAAGCGAGAAACAGATCCTCATTGAAATGGACTCCAGGGAGTTGGTTAGATGATCAGGGGCGTTTTGGTACTCTGCAAAGGCAAGGAAAGGTGAGGGTAGAGCAAAGGAAGATAAAAAGAAGAGTAGGTAAGCAGGTAAGCACCAGTATCACATATAACCTTGTAAATGTGAAATTTAAGCAGGCAAATCTCATTGCTTTTGACTGATCCCATTCTTTGGAAGGATTGTAACCTGCAAGGTACCAGGCATAAGGTTTTGAGCGTGGGGGTAAATACGTTAACAGAAAGGGTTACAGAAGTGATGAAATAATGAAATATATGGGGAAAGAGTTCCTGAGTGAAAATTAAATGAAGTCCAACATGAACCAGTCTTCACTGTCGTTGGCAAAGTGTAAAGACATAAAGAATTAAAGAGACGTTGCTGGATCAAGTAGTAAATATGGTTCCTTTTGGCTGCGAGTTATTCCACAGGCTTTCAGAGACGTAACTAGTGTCAGGACCTGGATTCATCCTACTTAGCGTAAGTTGTTTAGCTGAAGGATATGATTAGGAGCCCCATTGCCCTGGGCTGACTTAACGTGCTGTAGGTGCTTTCTGCAGTGGTGATCTAGGGGGTGAAGGGTAGTGCTTTCCTGACTCAGATACCCTAGTTCAAGCTGGACTTTGGGTGGGAATTGGAAGGGTCAGATGGGGACAGTTGGTCCCCTGCTGTTGGATGCTGAAGAAGGGACTCTGATGGGTAGATGTMTTGACAGAGTTTTCCTTCACCTAAACTGTGAAGAGAGGCAAGCCAGAGCAAGGTAGATGATGGAGCAGAATCTCTCCCACAGATTTGCTTCTCAATGTATTTCATATAGAAAATTGCAGCACTGTCTCTTTTTTGGGCTATCATTTTTCCCTTTCAGAAGTCACGGTAAGCACACATCCTTATTGCAGTGTACATTCTCCCTGAAGATAACTTTCCTTCTCTGTAAGTAAATATGGGGAAAAGAAAGAGCACACAAGGGTGGAATTAAAATCAAAAAGGCGTAAGAGGCTTCTGCATATGCTTCTTGAACCGCAGCTGTTCTAGAGAGGCAGGAGATAAGGTAGGTTAGGGAATGCAGCTGAGTCCAAAGAGGCATTTATTTAAGATTGATATCGAACCTTGGAATTGTGAGTGGGAGGTTTTKTTGAGGAAGGAACAGGATGTTGCCAGGAGGGAGGGAGGCTGGCTAGGATGATTTATTATAAGAGGTCAGTAGCAGGAAGTCACTGGAGATATGCGATGGTCTAAAACGCAGGCCAAGGAACCCGGGTGAGGACACCATTTTATGCTCTGAGATTCTGGCTCCTCAAAATAGGGCCAACAGAGTGACTGGGTGGTCTAATTTAGGGTCATCCTTGGTGGTCCTGCAWACATGTGTTTTGGTCAGCTTCCTCGTCTGCGTGTCTCTCTCTGTGCACAATGACCCATCCTGCTCTGGGGTCTGTTATGCAGGCTTGTACCATTAAAAAAAAAAATCACTGCACTTGGAAGAAAGATTTCAGGCCTTTCTTAGGGCAAGAAGTCATTTGGTGCTTACACAGATAATTGTGCACATGGGGGCTACTGAGAGCATGAAGTAGTCGTATTTATCATTAGGCTCCTCTTCCCCCGATAGGAAAATTCCCTGCGACACAAGAAATGAAAAGACTGGCAAGAGAAGAGGAGTCACAGCTGGGAATGACCTTTCAGGCCATAAACAGAATTGGAAAGTTCAACTGGATGTAAAGCTTTAACTAGTTGTCAGTCTGGAATCTGCAACTCCACGTCAATGTAATGGCCCATTTATCTCCAGCAGGACTACTGCAGGCATCGATGCTTTTTGATACTTATGACTATAAATAAATCATTGACTATTAGGCACAGCCACCTTCTGTCTAGCCTATTTCTCAGTTTCATTTATGTGTATTTTGCTCTCCTCTCCTCTGACCTGGTTAAACCTGGAGTCCTCTTGTGTCAGGAACAGTTGTCCTTCCTGAGAAGATGGACGCTGTCACAGAGATCCCTCAAGTCAAACAGGCAGGAGCATGGAAGAAGGGATTTAGGCTCTCTGGGAAACGCAGCATGGTTGAGAAGGCAGCGGGCGAGCAGTGCTTTGGAGTGAATGGGAGGATGCCCTTTGACTTCAGAGGACCTTAAATGACTTGTCAAAGGTCACACAGAGAAGTTAGTGCTTGGCTACCGGACTAAGTTCATATCTTCTTCGTAGGGGTGAATATCTAGACAATTCTCCAATATCCCTGTTCAGCTTCTCATTATTGCAAACTCGGCTGTGTTGTGTTTTTTTCAGTGCATTCAAACCCTGCTGCTGTGCTTTTGTTTCTTTCTGCAGCTATTCTGGCTGTCCCTGCTGATAATAGCTCAGATTAGATCTACACAAGGGGGTAACATCTGAGCTTTTAATGCTGTCTTTTTATCTAATGTCCTCCAGCTCGTGGTCCTGTTGTCCCTGTGCAGCTTGGTATGTGGTGATGTTCACTCTCCTGCTTACACTCAGTGAATGATTTATCATGTGTTATCAGTAGGACTCTGTACAGTGTCCAGGGACAATGTTTTCTTCCATCTGGTTCCAAGCTGGTGGAACACCCTTTCCATATGGTTTTCACATGTGGTTCTCCTAGTACCTCCTTTCTATTTTTTTCCCTCTGGATTCATCATTGTGCAGTTTGTCTAACAAGTACACTTTGTTTCACATTATAAATTAATCATATGCATGAATTAAAACTTCATCAAATGTGGATATTTCTTAGATGACAGAGGAAACCTTCACAGCTGGATGAATCTATCTTCTGGAAGAAATATCCAGTCCCATGACATACTGGAAATTAACTGCTGCAGTGTTTCACACCACTCTTCAGTCAGATACTAGCCTATGGCTTGTTCTGGAAGAATCTTATCTTATAGTGTGTGGGAAAATCTTTTAGTTCTGTTCCGTATTATTAAGGTGCTGGTTGCAGTTATAGGTTCATGATGCGGGCAGGACAGGGACCACGAAAACATCTTCTTATGTAAATCGTCTTGAGATGCAGACAGCGATTCACAATTACTTGATATGGRGCACTCCAAGAGACAAAGAGCTTCGCATCACCAGTCCTCTGAGTGATCCAACCTGCAAAAGGGCTCCTCTGACAGAATCACTTGCTGCTGGATTTGCTGGTCTTTGCAGATAACTTTTCTCTGTGGTCTTTGTTGATTTTATGTTGTTAGACCTGGTAACACACTTTTATCTTATCTAGCTTTTTCTCTTCTTTGCTCTCGGTGTTGTTTGCTATGCCAGAATAAATATGCAGACCGCCTGCCCCTGGAGGCCAGTGCACTGTGTTCCTCCCCAAGAGCATGCAAATATTTGCACCACAGCAGCCTCTGAGCCCCGCGACGTGAGCGGCGACACGAGGAGGTGCAGCAGAGGGCAGGGGTGGAAGGCCGGAGGGTGTGAAAGTAGCAGACGGCCGCGGGTGCAGTTGGCTTGGAGCGCTTAGCGAGGGACTGCCTTGTCCTCAGAGCGACAGGGAAAAGGGGACTGGACTTTGGGGGTGTACGTGTAAACGTGCACACCTGTGTGAGTTTGTGGTGAGGTCTGTATGTGTGACTGTGACGGACGTCAGCTGGCCGACGAATGTGCGTAGCAGGTTCTCAGGAACAGCGACAGGGCCGGTACTCCAGGCTAAGTGCCATTTTCTGGCATTATCCATTTTGCTTCCAGGCTCCTGCGTTTCAGACTAGCACATATATCATGTGTGTACCCTTTTGTGTTTCTGTGTCTTTGCAATGTGAGTGGACGTGTTGGTGTACAGGGGTACAGGATGTGCTGCTACCTGTGTGACTTGGCGAGGTTAGACACTTCGTCTTGAGTTTTCTGCCCTTGCAGATGCACCTTGTATCTGTTGAGGATTCAGACCTTATCCCTTCACAGAAGGGATGCTGGAAACAGAAAACTACTCAAGGTGGGTACTGTCTTTAGGCCTTTCTATGCCATTTAGTTTCTCATTGGAAAGAAGCAGACTGGCATCTTAGAGCTGCTTCTCATTGCAGGGTTACGTGGAATATCACCCCTACTTTACGCCCCATCCATAAGCAGAAGATCTTAAGTAGCTTGTGGTGATGATGCCTGTCCAAAGAGAAATAAGCCATTACTAGAGCTGGTGCAGCCATCACACCATGGAGCATGTTTAGTAGTAATTTTGTAAACTGTTGAGGCCAGTGTAAGCCAGTATTCTCACCAGAAAAAGATAGTTCCGATTTTGCTCCTTCCTTTAGCTGATGCTTTCACATGCTTTCTCCTCCCTTGCTAGCAGACATTCTTGTCTGGTGAAGTCCCCCAAAATCTCAGAAAGGAATTATGGTTGGTTCTACCTGAGATCTATTCCCCGGTTCACTTCACTGCAGAAAGCGTGTTTGTGCAACTGTGGTGTTCATTTGCGGTGGTGTCACTCCTCAGGCGGGGGGAGGGGCCGGCGGGTCGGTACGGCCGGCTGAGGCGCGTGYGGTTTCGCCCTTGAAGGACACCTCCCCCCGCCTCCCGTGTTGACTCCCTGCGTGTCCTTCCATCTCTCTCACCTCACTTCACTTCTTTGATTTGGAGCCGCCGCTGGGTTGGCCGAGAGGGTTTCTTTGTGTTGGTTTTGGGGGTTTTGTTGTTTGCTCACTGCTGCCTTTTTCCAGTTTGAAGTTTGCCGCCTTCTGGCCTCTGGGCCAGTGACCCTTCGGGGGGCTGCCGGGCCGCGCCGCGCACACTGCGTTAGCATCGGGGAGGCTGTTTCGTTTCCATCTGGGCTTTTGGTCTGGATTGGATCCATCATGCCGGCAGGTCTGATTGATGGCCTTATTGACAATCAGGTTGACCCTTGTTCAGCAGGCTGACATGGTCCGTATTTCACGGGCCGGCATTTGATGCGTATCAAAGAGGTGGTCAGGTCCTCAGAACAGCCAATTAAAACGATAAAGAGGGAGGAGTGGAAGATGAGGTTTTAACTCTTTCCAGCCCATCRTAAACATCTTTATGTAGTGGGGGTATTTTTTTTTCTGCCAAAATGGGGGCTGGGAGGGAGGTAAAAAGAAATAYCCATCTCTATAAAATTTATCTGTGGGAACTCTTTAAAAATTGAGTAAGCGGAGATCAGGAAACAGTTAACTGTATAGTTGTCAGTTATTTAGAGTCTGGAATGAGACTGGATCAATTGCCTTCCTTTCAATTTTTTTTTTTCTGAACAGCATATTATAAAGGACACTGTGAAATTCAGCATAGGTTAATTTATAATAATACACCTCAAACTCAAACATTGCTTAGAAGACAAGAATTTTATATGTCACTGGTGGTGTTACCTGAAAAGGAGAAAGGCATTCCCATTACAGTTGCTGGTAGCTGACAGCTGGCAGAAGGTAATAAATTTAGGAGTTATTTAACATCAGCTTCTGAATAATGGTATCAGAAGAACATGCTCTTCACATGAGGAACCTAATGAGGGAGAAGTGCTAGAGCCAGGAATTAAGAGTACCACTGGGATCACGGCTAATAAAAGGTCTATAATCTGTCAATGGCTGATGTTCATACCAGTGCAGGGTCAGTCACAGTTGCTTCAATGTTAATTTGGGGGCTGTGATTTAAGATAATGCAGCCTTTCCTAAGATGCCAGCAAAAATGCACTATAGCCCAGACTTTTTTGCCTGCTGAGCTTTAGTCCACAATTGCACTTACGTTTCCAGATATCAGTTTTAATGGAAATGGTAACAAAAAAAACCCCTTGTATCAGTGTTAAGTGTAGAAGGGTTACTTTTTGAACAGTTCAACACATCCAGACACAATTCCTGGTTCAGATGTAGAATTGCAGGGTGGCTTCGTCTGTGCTGTACTTCAGTTTCCAGCCTATAAAAGGGGGAACAACTACCTTGTTTTCCCAAGAAAGTGAAAATCTATGGAACACAGTAATGCTAAAAGCTAYCTTGGTGTCTGAATAAGAGAAGAAAAAAAATCCACCCCCACCCCTGCAAAAGATACCATGCCATACTTGCAGTGCAGCACACGCTCCTTCACCTGCTTGTACTTGTTCAGTTTTTGCTTTAATATCGTAATCTAACTAATGTGAAGGCATTGAATCCATTTTCTGACTGTTGGGTAAATGATGGTTAAGTGTCAGGAGATTTATTTAATTGTCTAGCTATTAAAAAAAAAGGTAGGTCTGCTGAGTGAAAGCTTTTATGCTTTTAAATGAGGTATTGTTGTGATTAGAGTTTAAACAGCAATGATTTCCTCAAAAATGCATTGGCAATAATCACTGGCTTGTTTGATTGTCCACATAACTGTACCACCCTCACTGCCAAGAAACTCATCTGAACCACCAATGATAATAATAGCTATTTTTTTCCATTAAGTGTGCAGCAGATATAATATTCAGGGACAGGAACATCTTCATTAGGCAGTACGGAAAGTGAACACATTGTTCACAAATCAGCCTCGAGAATAATGGACTAGAGAGACTTCGGAGGTGAGGGATGGAGGTTGTGGGGGTGGGAAAGGGGTTTAAAGCTTCATGAACCACATACAGAGAGGATTTTAGTGGGATACGGGCAATTGRTTCCCTTAAGTGTCTTTGAAGAGGCCGGTCTAGAGGTGGAGAAACTCCAGATGACTCTTTATAATACTGCTTAGTCTCGTCACAGCATCTCAATGATCATTTTACTCTTTTATATTTCTTTAATTAAAAAAGCCAAGAATACAAAGCTAATTCATCTGGCCTAATCAAAAACAACAGCACAATGATGACAGGTTTCTGAGGCAAGTTGATGACCTTCAGGTAAGAAAACTGCTGCCCTTCACTTTACCTGTCTCAGAGGCTGCTGAAAATGCTAGTCAKCTGCGAAATGCAAACAAGCCAAACTATGTCTTTCTGAATTTTTCTGTGGGAAATYTATTTCCCAGGTGAATGTCACTTCCCTGCTAGCTCTTGTCCCGGGAGTCCATCCTGTGCCGGGAGTGCAGCTCAGGGCGAGTCTTTGCCAGAGCATTTGCTGCCGGGGGGGTGCAAAGGGCCTGGCCTCTAGAAAAACACCTGTACCCAAGGGCAAAGAGAGGTATTCTTCTCTGTCCTTCTTCGTGTCTTTCCTTTCTTAATTTCACATTAGCTAATACATTTAGAGCTACTGGTTCCAGGTGTCRTGCTTGTGTAGGATTAAGGCTGACACTGGCCCTGAGACTCAAGCAGGAATATTAGTTTCYCATTTCTCATTGCCACCCCCTGCCTGGGAAATCCCAGGCAGGGCCAGCGAGGAGATCCAGTTTATCTCTCTGTCAACACACKACAGCAGCAAGAAAGAGGCTGCGTGTGAGCAGGGCTAAGCTCCTTTTTCCTCCTCCTTGCCCTCGTCAGTCCTAAGTGCCATTTAGCGACGTTAGCTGCCTGCTCCTCTCGGTTGGACACCGATTACTCCCTGTTGGAGAGCTGTCAGTAAGGGGAAAGCCATACATCGCGGTGGGAAGTGATCTCACCCGGCAGGGGGGCACCTCTTCCCAGCCAAAACAATGCCACTTTGACAGGCTTGATGTATTTATTATCTTTTTGGTGCAGAAACGCTGCCACAGCAGGCAGCAGGGTTGGGGGGAGGATGCTACTGGTGACTTGGAAGAGAAAGCGAGGAGAAGTACGAAGTGCCAAGGAGTTGTCTGTAGACAGCTGATGGCAGGGTGCAGGAAGGGATAAGGGGAAAGGAGGGTACGAAGGAAAGGAAGAGACTGTCGTAAAAAGGCAATTCCTTTTACTCATGTGCTTAACTCATCTCCTGAACTCCAGGAGCCCTCCTCAAGAGGGCTGAGAAAAAGCAAAAGCAAACAGCAAGTGAAAAAACAAGAGAGGTTACAACCCAGATGGGAATCGTGTCCCAGCCAGGCTGAGCCATTTGAGGGCAGTTTTAGAGAGCTGTCACCTTGGTGAGAAACGTGAATCGCTGGCTCTTGTGCTCCTTGTCCTTCTGGACTTGGCTCCCTTTTGGTTTTATACTGCTATCTGGGAGGGTTTCACACAAGTGCCGTCTGCCAGGCTGTTTTGCCAGCCCCAGTTTGGGTCCATTTTGCCTCTGCAAAATGTCAAAGAACATTTTGACTATAAGTAAAAGCAGTCAGGATCTTTCAAGGGCAGAATTATGTTATGTCTTCAGCAGCTGTGCCAGTTTATAGGCTTCATCAAATTCAAACCCAGCATAGTGACCTGGTTTGAACTCCTGGGTAGCAATGAGGGGTGATCAGGAGCCTGTGCTTTTGAAAGCCAGCCAGCTAATCCGGCTTTTGAGTGACAGACAATCCCCATCTTTTACTCTGTTGTTCCAAGAGTGAAATCCCCTTACAGAAATCTAGAAATTTCTCTAGGTAAAAGTTCCCTGGGCATGTCCAGGTGTCTTCTCTTGGCAGCAATTAAGTAAAAATTGCCAGGTGTCTTCTCTTGGCAGCAATTAAGCAAAAATTGCCAGGGCCTGAGTGCACCAATAGGGCCTTATTGCCCTGACTAGGGCCCCCCACCACAGCCTCTGCTCGTTGGTGCAGGAGCTCCATTTAAGCTCAGTCCCTCACCCCTGCTCTCTTCTGTAAGCCTGAGGCTACCTTTGGGTTTTCCCTTTGTGGCTTGCGTAGAGGATTCGAGTTCAGTAGTTGTACGCTCCTATCGTTTTGCACCTGGGGTGTGTTATCTGGTGTCTACGCTGTTTTGAGAAGAGGAAAAAAAGCCAAACTRTGCTGGTAAGAGAAAAGTAAATTCTTTATTGTTCTCAATCCGTATGCAATGTTGCAAGTGGGAAGTATGCAAGTGACTGCAGAGTCTCCTTGAAGGATGAGAAAAAATGTTTCTTGTGCTATGAGGAAATCTCACTGTGGGGTGAGGTTGCTTTTATTGAAGTCTGCTAATTGACTCGCTGAAATAAACTGCATGCTTCAAAACCCCCTTTGCTGCAAAGGACCCCGRGGAAACACGAGCAACCAGAAGAGATGGAAGGAAAGGTGTTATCTACTCCTAACTGTGAGGAAGCAAACTTTATGCGTGACTGGGAGTATGGTATGCAGAGACYGATATAAGAAGAAATGTATGTAGTAGGTAGCAGGATTGCAGAATGGTGCCTCATCAGAGAGGTGTTAGAGTTTCCCAGGTGGATTGGGCAGCAGATGTGTTAAGAGCCAGAAAAATGTTRAAGCTTGGTAGCTTGTAAGTATTGAAAGATGTGCACCTGATTCTGGCTGGAGCATGGCTGAAGAGAAGGTGCACAAGGAGCTGTTTTGTTTATGTTGAGCTTTTATTTTTGTTATTTTGAAGTTGGCTGTTTGCTTGGTTTTCTGGACAAACGTGGAGCATGGTTCAAGTGTTTTCTTGGCTGAAGAGAGGCCAGATATGCTAATGCCTGTATGTTAGACTTGAATTCTCAAAAGTTACTTTAAAGTGATGAGATTCTTCTGGTAGTTCACCAAATCATGCTCAGGTGCACAGCTGATGATRATCTTGCTCAGACTGACTGAATAGSAGTAACTGGACTAAAGGCTGTGGTACAGTGAACAACCAGTCTACCTCTTTCTTTTTTTCCTAGTTCTTTCTCCTTAACTAAGCAAGCCTATCAGTTTTAGTGCTAGGATCTTTATGACAATAAAAATGTTACTGTTATTGTTGCAGCCAAAAGCTTTTGATATGGGTTGTTTAATGAATGTTATCATTCGGTGTTGTGTGGCATGAACACGTGGATTGCTATAGTGCTGCTGAGTGTCCTTCGTGCAGGTGAACCTTGATTTGGAAGAGAAGACTGTGTCTGTGTTACTAAGGGCTTTCTAGATTCTTTGCAGCCATTGATTTACAGTATATCATGAACATGGTCATGATGTAGGACCTCATGTAGCTGTTCCTTAACACCTTCTTTCCACACGCACTTCCATGTATGCTTGCCTTCTTACTAACGCACCCTGCGTGGCAGAAGACCTTGCGCTGGTTTCTCCCTTCTGCATGACCCAGGTTTCTACACAAGCACTAAGGGGCTTCCCCAGTTATTCATTATTCCAGTTGTGGTGRCATGCCTTGGATAGCTAAAGTCTAGTAGGCCACAGTAGTCAGATGCATTTGTGGTGTAAACTCCGCAACCCCCTGCAAAGTGTCTCCTTCTCGTCTCGGTTTCCAGCTATACAGGGGAAACACTATGCTATGCTGTCTGTCTTGGGGCTTTATATCATCTGCGGAAGTGTACTGTCTGACAACAGTATTGAGTTCCTTCTGGGATTTMTTTAACTATTCAACTCTTTTATTTTGGGGGGTAAAAACTGTGGTAAGGGTAAAGTGTGATACTGGTTCAGCTTATTAAAAATGCTTGKTTTTTTATTTTAATTGATGTTGAATATACTGAAAGGAGGGGCTAAATGCAGTCCATCAGGGTAGGAGGGGGGTATCTGTATAAACTTCTTGCTCATAATAAAATAGTCTTTAGGAGGAGGAAAGCTTTGCAGTGTGCCCTTAGGGTGGTGAGGTGCTGGATTGCCGTGCTAGCCTCCTCTGGAAGGCTGTTCCACAGCCAGATTGCTTTCATTGGAAACGCTTTGTTGCTGTTATGATCTGTGCTGGGCTTTGTCACCTGTGAGTTTCTGGAGAAACATCTGCATTGGCAGAGCTCTTGGTGAGGGAGGCAAGACTGCTTCAGCCTGTCCAACCCCTGTTCCTTCACCAGTTCACATCACCTTAGTTAGAGCAGAGAGGCACAAATTCAGGTAGGAAATATGCAGTGGTTTACTCCTGTAGCTATTACACGCATAAATTAAGGGTTTGTTTCCCTCCCCCAGCCCTTCTAAGCTGTCAGCCCGGTACCTTCATAACCCCTGAAGTCAGACAAATGTAAAGAGTAACTCCTTGCTAAGCACAGGTTTTCTTGTGCCCAGTCCGACCTTGACCCAGGTGTTGGCTCTGTCCTGCTCCGATTTGATCCTTCTCTGATTTGATCAAGTGTGAACATGCCCTTCCCTACACCCCCCCTGGACCTCTGTGCTCCAGGCAGCTGCGCCCTGTGCTGTTGTTAATCGCTTGGCCAGTCCCGCAGCTCGTGTGACTGTGCATGGAGCGCTCGCCAGTCCATGCTGTYGGTTTCCTGTCGTATTTCATGGCTCTTGATGGCAGCTCAGCTGAGGAGTTATGAAATTCATATCCTCTCTGCCTAGGAGAAAATGGCAAGTGGAAGATTTAATATCCCAGAGGGTTAGTGTAGGAAGTTGTACCAGAGGGAAGAAAGCGGGGGTTAAAGCTTCAGGTCCTTCACAAATCTATGCAAGTCAAGGTTTCCAAAGGTTGGAAAGCTGTGAATTAAGCCAGCTGAATTACGTGTATGGCACAGTGTTACAGCACTTTTACTGAATTCCCTTCCCCACCAGTAATTCTAGGATTTATGTTTGGAGGAAATGGCCTTGTTTCAGTTGGTGATGGATTTCACTTAACAACACAGAACGCTTGGTGATCAGGAAAGACAATCCCACGCTAAAATCTGTCATCTATTCCTCTGTGTTGCTTTGGGGTCACGCRCTAGGATCAGGTCTTGGTATCAACAGCAAACATCGCATATTGGGATTTCCAGGGGGAGCTGGATTTGACCCTTCTATACAATGCGTCAGATGAAAGCCTGTTCTGTGTGTTGGGCTGACGAAATACGGAGATCTCCRGGTCCTTCAAAGATGAATGCTGTGCTCAGGCTACTCCTTGCAGTGGAAGGGGCCGAGGGCACGGATGAAGATTTGATATGATCTTCTAGCTAGCCTATGCTCAAAAGGCAACAAATGCAGTAGAAGTCACACATACAGTGCTGTCTCAGTAGCATAGTACAGTATCAGGACTGTGCAGGCACCCTAGCATGGCTTGCATCCCAACGTGTATCACTATTCTGTGCTTAAGCAAGGCRTGAGGCGGGAGTCACACAGGGTGGAGGAAAATGAGAGCTTAAGGGTGTCTTAGAAAGTCTTAAATCTGTCTGAGTCTAGAGCAATGCAGCAACTTTTGCAGCAAGTCATCTTGAGGCGCGCTGKCAAGAAGCCTCCATCGGGTCAGGTGGGAGAGGCCGTGACTCGGTACGGCTTGGTGGACACACCGACCAGCTTCTGGGGGAGGGCGGGAGCTCTGGGCTGGGAACTGTCAGGGCACRGATGAACTCGGAGCAGCGAGGCTCCCCGGCCCTGGTTGCTCACATAGCATGCATGGAGGCAAGTGGTGTGTGTTAGTGGCATGCTATGGCTGGACTCCAAACAACGTGTCTCTGCTCTATTCCTTCTCTAGAGGCAGCCCTTTAAAGGGGAAAAAGGTTGGTTGTGGGATGTTTTTCTTTCAATTGTACTGTCCCTCTAAACATAAAACTTTACCATTTATGTGGCCTAAGCCCCAGAGCTGCAGCCGGACTTTGTGTGGCAGCAGCTGTGGTGAAGCCAAATGTCAAGGATCAGCAAAGAGGAGCTTTCGTTTAATTACATTTTACTGATGGTTTTCCTTTTTGAAAATAAAAAAAAAAGGTGAAAATTTTGTTCATTTTTATAATGAGCAGTAATGAAACGGTAGCTTAAAAAAGATTTCTTTTTCTTCCTTAAAAAATTAAAAGCTTCATCTCCATTCCAAACTCACCCAAACTATTTCAGCACCAAATTACTTTGAAATCCACAAAAACAGAAAAAGAGTTTAGAAGAGATGGAAAAAATAACTGAAACACTGCRTAGATGGCAGATTTCATGCAATGAATGAAAGCCATTTAGTGAAAGTCAACAAAAACTCCAAAACCAAAATTAAAAAAAAGCTGATGTTCAGATGGCAAATATTTTTGGACAAACAAACAAATTTAAGTCCTAAAAGAATAACAATTGCTGTCTTCTGGCTCTTGGGAACCTTTTTTTTTTTTTTTTTGTTTTCCCTGGTGGATGTGAATGATAYGGAGCTGTCTGGTTGCTAGTTACCAGACTCTTCTTAGTGAAGCTGTTTGTTTCTGCCATGTGGTCCTTTCTCATCTGCCCCTTCTGACATGAGACATCAGAAGCAGGAGCAGAAGCTATTCAATCATAGTGACAGAACCCCTTTTTTTAGATGGTAAAATGTTCTGTTGCTTTCGTACATATAATCTTGTTTGTCTCTGTGCTTGCATCCAGCACATCTGATGCAATAGGGCACGAAGGGTTGCACTGTGAGATTCCTGCCCCATTCTGCAGGGCTTAAAGGAAAGGATCCAAAACCCTGAGTGCTTATTCTGGCTGGTGAGCAAGCAAGGAATAGGTAACTTGTTGGGAGACACTAAGGATTGTCCTAAATTTTGGTCTGTCTGTCACTAGTGGSAATGCTGTACATGCCACCTGAAACTCTGTGGTAAATTCATCAGGTAGATGATTGAGAAAACGTAACTGGTGATATCTACAGATTTTGTCATCCCTCCACCAAGTGTATCTTCCCAAAAGCATCGCAAGTTAGTCTTATGAACATGGTGTCACCCTGGTTGGTGGTGTGGAGGACCTGGAGCTTGCTTATGTGGGCTTGATTCCCAAGTCAGGCACTGGCCTGCAAAGCGGCCTCAGCCAAGTCACTTCACTGCTTTGTGCTTCATTCCCCTGAGCGCAAAATGGGGATGATAACCAGCTCGGCTGATGACAAGTGTGAAAGGAGAAATAAGCATTCTCATTTGACGTTTGTCAGGATGCAGGATGCTGACCTAGATCTGCACAATCAAGCTGCATATAAGCTACATAGTGTGGTTTCATAGGACAGCATCTATGCAGATTTAGACTGGCTGGCAATTCWCTGTCATCCGTGACATCCAAGCATCAATATGAGGCAAACGGGCCGTCTGRTACTGCCTATTTAAAAGGGAAGACGTATGACTTCTCAGGCAGCAAATTCCCTGGAAGAATAAAAGGAGACCTGTAAGGTCCAAATCTGTTGGTGGCGGTATGTGGCTTCATTTACATTCATCGCAGGGTTGTAAGGGATGGCTTTCCTCCTTTGGTACCATTTAAATGTCTTGCACTATACTSGCTAAGGGTCATTGAAGTAGAGACTTGAAATACTGGTATACCTGTGAAGTCCAATGCACTTTTAAACCCYGGGTCCTTAAAATCCTGTAAGGTCCTGTCTTCCTGTGGAACAGCTTGCTTCCTGCCCTGGCTCAGCTCAGAACAAGTTGTTTGTGGCTGGTTTGGGGCCTTACAGGCTTTTCACTCCTTTGACTTCATCTCTGGGCTTTTCCCCTTCTTCCTTCTCTGTCCCAGGTTAAGAGGACTCTCCCCAGTCCCCTGCACAGGGACAAGGGATTTTACAAGGGTCTTTCATGGGGACCCCGCCGCTCCAAGGGCGCTGGCAGGAGCGTTGCCGCTGCTGTGTCTGCGTTGTGCGGGCCGGTCCTCTGATGGCTGACAACGAACTTCTTCAGGAGGGGGCTGAAATCCAAGTGGCAGGGCAGGCACCTCTGAGGAGATGGCTCCTAACTGTTCCCACAGAGCTTGAAGAAAAAGATTTGACAGATTTACAGAGGAAAATGGCTGAGAAGGGATTGATAAACACACAGAGAGATCTAACTAGTGTGTCCCATCACTCTGAATAGCTGATCATAGCGAAAGTGCTTCAGGGCAGTGTCGGGAAGAATTTGTTGATGTGAACTCGTGTCTCCCTGAGAGAATCATGCTGTTTCGGAGAAGGGACCATCCAGAGAAGGCTGTCGTGAAGAAGAATGCAACAACAGTGGGGTGGGCGTCTGTGTCAGGAGGAGTTGGCGAGATGATCACCAGTGCTTTCTGAAGGCAGAGCTGTGAGGATGCCAGCTARGACTTGATAGCTGAGCTTCCTCGCAGCAGCAACAATGTCGATGCGAACTTCATTCCCCTCAGTACAAGCATTTGCAACAAGAAGCTCTCCATGCCAGCTGGGATCCCAGGCATGAGAAATTCCATGCTGCAGTTGGGAATCTCCTATAGCTCCTATGCTTAGGGCTACCCTAACGTGACCATCTGCACAACAGTCAGTGSTGTGAACAGGCTTAACTGATTATATCTGAACTCTTGTAAACTACCTCATATAGTCCCTTCAGTGCCGGTAATAGCTCAGGAAAGGGGAGCAAACATGCTTCCTTCTGGAACCTCTTCAAAGGTCAATCTGCTGTTGTCATAAGTAGTCAGAAAGGCTTGGGCAACTCTTGCTTGAAGATCTCAGGGTAACGTCCATTGCTATGTATTAATAGTTTAAATTTTTAAATTAAATAGTTTAATACCATGTATCGCAAACACCTGGCGTTTGAAAACTTGATGAGCTAAAGTGGGGAGTCAGTTTGAAGTCAGTGTGAGCATTTGAATGGGAGGTGTATTGGGTGTACGCTGCCTAAGTGCACAAATGGGCAGAACTGCAGTAAATATTCCCTAAAAATGCTGCTTTGGCTTGTTACAGTTCACGTAAACCACTGGATGCATCACTGGGGGAGCTTTTGGCTAGAACTGGTCCAGGAGGAGAACTTTGACCAAAACAACTGTGCATACACTTGTGAAGTCTTCCCTTATGTGGAAAACACCACTGTCAAGGGAGTTGTATCATTTTTTAATGTTGAGTTTAGTTTCACCTTGATTGAGACATTTGCTTGGGCACTTAATGGGTTGAAAACGTATATGTTGCAAGCAGGGCACTATGTTTAAAGGAAAGTTTTAAAGATTTTATTGGTAGATATTGTATGCTTACTGTTTTGTTTGGTGGGGGGTTTTTTTAATATTTTAACTTTGCATTCAACTATTCTGCATGAGAGTAATCATCAGAGTTAATATTTTCTGGTTGTCAGTAAGGGAAAAGATCCAAAGTTGCCATGCTGGTGGAAGCATCCAGACAAATATTTGTACCGTGCTGTGAAGCTCAAAACCAGAAAATAATATCTAAGTGCAAGAGAAAATAAGATATACTAAGACTCTGAAATTTTCAGAAGTGTGACTATTTTATGTTTGCTTTAGTAGGAGAGAGGTGTCTAGCTCTTTGAAAGCTTTCTCCTAAAACACAGCTGAATTGAGCTGAATGCAGGATTGCTGGTAATATTTGTGTGCATCGAAAAAATGCTCTTATTGTCTAACAGTTTCCACAAATAGGACGGCAGGTAGCATGGTCASTGCATCCCGTAGCTTTGGGAGGCTGAAGTGAGTCAGTCCTTTGTCACAATGTTTTCTAAAGCTTTGGTAAACAAGATGTGTGTGTGTGTCTCTTACACTTTAAGTAAGGCTAACAAATTGAGATGAGCCGCAGCAGCTCTGTGAAGGCTGGGTACACATACACAAGGGCCTGAGTTGATTTATCTTGATGTTTGGTTGAATTCTTCGCATTTTGGGTCCCTTCTGTAACCTTTTCACCCCGTTCTTTTTTAAGGTGGCTGCCTGGCTGTTACAATTTATCATGAACGCATCTCACTTCACTTTTGGCTCCTCTGACGGAAGGAACAGCCGGTCTCCGGGAGGTCAAAGACATTATTTTCCCCTCGTCTTTCTCAGTTTCCAGCACATATTTGTCACTTTGAAAAAGCATGAATTCTGGATTTGATGCACTTTAATTGATTTCACCCTCAACAAATCCAACTGTCCATCAACCTTTCCTTTTTCTTTCCTCTCCCCCTTCCCCTTCTTTATKTCTTTCCTCTGTCCCTTTACTTCGAGAGTGATGTTTTCACCCGCCTGCGTGTTGAAGCTGTTGCAAAGCCCATGACCCTATCAAGACTTACTCTCACTAGCCATTTCTCTCATTTTCCTTATCCTCCAAGTTGAACTTTGGATACTGAGTGAGAATGAAGCCTTATAGGGCTACTGGTCTTGTAGTATCTTAGTGATGTGCTCCTTGTCAAAGTGGCTGCTGATAGCTACCTAAACTTGGCTGATGGTCCACTTATTTTGAGGCAACTGTGTAGAATTGSAAATGTGAGGGAATTAATAATTAGTTCTTGATATACTGGTATTGGTATTTAAAATCATTTGCAGCAGTACTATGGCAGAGGTGAATGTACTGTTTCTCCTTTCCTCCTGGAAGGATGTATATACCCAGTGATGTATGCATCCAGTGTTGCATGGGTGTAAATTCAGTTGTGTAAAATGGCATTGGCACCTCATAAAATGAGACGCCATCACACTGTCCCTTGCTTGTTTGGTGAATTCATATGGCATAAGTGGGGCACGCAGTAAATGGAGTACGTGGGTGTGTAACAACTTGGCCTTTGCACAGAAGTACTTCAAGTGTGTCTTGGAAGCCAGGGGCTGCTTAACAGTGGAAGCTGAAAGAGAGGTTCACAGGTGTTCCTCTGAATGCTGTCATTACATCCTAGTTGTTATCAGGACACGGGCTGGGCAACAGGCTTCTGTTTACAACAGGGCAGAGAGATTTAAGATCTCTGCACTGTTCTGACTRAGGTGTTCACCAGAACTCAGCAGAGACAATGGCATTCCTCGGACTAATGTGCACTCACTGAAGAACTCCAGCACTTGGGATGAGCAGAATTGCCTCATGATACTTCATGTGAGTGCTTTCAACTTGCAGTCCAGGGTGACTAAGAAAACCAAGCCTCTTGCTGAAATCTGTTCGGTACTTTGTAAGAGTCCTGTTAAAGGAAGGAGCTGGAAGCCCGGCGTGTTACAGGTCTCGCAGTGGGAACTGCTGTCCATGGTCCTGGGTGGCCRTAGGTGGAGGTCTGGGGTTTGTAACGGGGGCAGCTCAGGCTCGGGGGCTTGGGGAAGGGTGCAGCTTCCTCGCTCTCTTACTTGTGCAAAACAATGTGAGTCAATTCTGCAAATCACGTTCAGTATTTGCCAGCACGCATGGATAGGGAAGTGACTGTTCTTTACGGAGGTATAAAGAGCCTCCGCTAGTACTAGTGGGCCTCATACTAACSCTTTCCTTCCATGATTTGCTGCTGAGAAGGGTTGTTGTAGCCTTGTGAAGACTATTATTGTTCAGTGAGACTGGACTGTCATATATTGGATCATCTTCTGAATGTTATCTGAATCTTTGGAGGAGAAAATCGTGGACCGTTGTTACCAGCGACGGGTGGGATTCCTCGCTGGCAAACCTCCTGCAGCCTAATTCTGAGTTTAGGTATTTCTAGCACAGGAATTTGTGCTCGAAATATTAGTTTGAGGCAAAGCTTGCTCTTTTTCAGTCTATAGATTCATTTGATCCCCATATCAGCTGGAGTTCTTTTTGTCACGTGGTGATGATGATTTATTTTTTCCTCACTAGACTTCTCAGAAAAATACAGCAGCTTTMTGGTGTCCAGAGCTATGGTGTAAGAGGAGCTAAACAAAGTGTTCTGTGTTTGTGTGGATTGCTGTTAATAGCCCCTTGCAATATAGGGGGACCCAGGGCTCAGAATAAAATATGTTATTAGTATGACATTAGAATGTTTCAAAGGACATAAAGGATTTAATTTCTTTTTGTGAGTGGGTGCTATCCCTTCCCCTTAAATGCAGTGTGATGCCTGGGGGAAGAACCTATGGAGAACTTCTTAATGGATTCTTTTCAGAGTTTAGCTCCTATAAGCACTATACTGAACAGGAAGARCAGATTACCTAGTGGGATGAGGTGAACTGCTGGCTTACTGCGCTCTGAAGAATCTTTTCTATGGCCTTTGATTCCAGCTTAGAGTTCCAAGAGATGCTGATGTGACATGAGGTTTCACATGTGTGTTGGAAAACTAGAGAGCTTGAGGATTTGTCTGGCAGCCTCAATTTAAAAAAGAAAAAAAAAAGACGACATTACCTCTTCGCAAGACCTCCTTTAGAAGTGGTCCTGCTAAAGAAGAAATTGGAGACCTTTCTCCTCACCTATAAAATAATCACTTTTACTATGATTAGAAAGGTTTTGGGATGAAGTAGGGATCTCTTCAGGTCATTGGACTGCAGTGTTCTCATCTCTCCTCTAGTTAGAGGACCTGGGAAAGAGATCTTGTGATTCTGTTGTGCGGTAAGATAGGGAAAACATACCAAGAGTGGTATGTGGGACCAGTCAGATTCCCCCTTTGTCTTTTGTGCAGCTGTGGCCAGCCAGGCAGTGGTACATGGAGCTTATAAGATCAGTCAAACCCTGTGTCTGTGCACAGTGCAAGGGCTAATGAAAGTTTCATGCTCAGACCAGATCTGCGCTGCCATCACACATAGGTGCACGTGATATTGGCTGGCTGCAGAGCTGGGCTCAGAAGATGGGGAGAGCTGACCCTGTGGCAGGTTTCTCACACTTCATTTGTGGCAACATCAAAAAGATTTTAGTGGGGGTTTTGTGCTAGGTAGGTAGGTTCTCTTGGGGGGGCTGAGGGGGTGGAAGGGCTATCATTTACTGGAAACAAGAATTCAGAATTTTGTAGAGTCACAGTAGTGACTGAGATGTCTGCTTGGTTTTACCTTCAAATACTGGYGTACAATTTAGCCAAATTATTTGGTATCTCACAGACCTTCAGTTTCATTTAGCAACCCATGTATTGAGCCTTTCAGTCTTGTGAGTAAAGCGTGTTTTATTCACAAACAACTGGAACTAATTGATATCTCATTTTGCAATGTGCTTCGAATGTTATCAGTCTTACTGTCTTAGAGATAAGGAAACTGGGGCACTGAGAGGTGAAGCAACTTGTTCAAATCCTCTAGCTGGACAGTAGCAGTTTCAGGATCGGCAATCCAGGCCCACATACCGTAATGCCTACMTAATACCTGGTTTAGGCATTCAGATGCCTGAAGTAGATGCTTGACCCAAGGGCATGACATGGATGTGCCCAGGCACTTTATGGAGTTAACTGAGAGCTGGTGCCTCCAGGGGCATCACGGTGTCCTCTGTGCTGAGCTGGGAACCTGGCAAGAGCATTTTAGCTGGTTTGGCCCCAGGAACTGTGGACRGCTCTCTGGATCTGGACTGTGGCAGAATGTGGGATGGAGCTACCTAGGGAAGCTTCTGCACAGGTGCAGGGGAGAGTATTGCAGCCTGAAATAGGTGTCAGTGAGATTTGAGCCCCTTCTGCATTAGGCAAGATTTGAGAGTAAATGGTCTGGGTGCTTGAAGAGTGTCATAGTTGAGGTACCTGATGAGGTGATCTGAATCCTGCTGCAAGTTTCCCAAATCCCAGGCTAGTGCTTTCTCCAGTAGGCTAGCCTGCCTAGGAGTAAGTTTTATTTCACAGCCAGCAAGTTGGACRATAATCTGATGTGAAGCCAAAAATTGCACAGCCTACATCTTTTCAGGGGATTAAATCCTTAGCAGAGCCTTGCTAAACCAGCTGGGAACTTTCCAAACCATGCACAAAATCACTTGCTTGTCTCTTCTGTCAGGAAGAGTACAAGCTGGGGAAACTACTGTGCTAAGGTTACTCATCATGGCAGTACTGGAGCTGGGAATACCATAGACCCAAGTCTTCCAGTCCCTGGGACGTACGTTAGGAAAGTAGCAAAYGCTGGCACTCCATCATGGTTGCTTACAGAAACTTTCAAATAATCTCGGGGGAGTGGGGATGTTCAGCTAAAAC
Source organism: Oceanodroma leucorhoa (assembly GCA_030449065.1). Lineage (NCBI taxonomy): Eukaryota > Metazoa > Chordata > Aves > Procellariiformes > Oceanodroma > Oceanodroma leucorhoa. Next base: position 2,766,393 of record JASVER010000064.1, read on the forward strand.
TGGAATAATTTTAAGATGCAGGCTTAGGTTTGATGCTTGGATTTAAACTTAAAATTAAGTCCAGTTCAAGTCTACTGTTCAGAGCATCCAYCTCTAAGAATCCCTTTGCCTGCTGGAGGCTTGGAGTTTTTAACCAGTTTTGATGTTTCCTTCCATTGTATCAGACAGACATGAAGCAGCACTTGCTGCTGGCCACCTCCAYGCTCTCAAACAGAGACACTTTCCTTTCCCCAGCCCAAATCCAGAAAACGTGATGTGAATTTACCTAAGTGACTTCAGGGGAGGTTACACAAGCCACGGTTTGGCAAAGATGTGGAAGTATTCATACCACCTATTTTTAATAGATAGTCAAATAGAGGGAATGGGAAGAGCTCATGAAAAGGAGATGCAGAAAAATTGCATTAGGCAGTTGATAATTTCAGTCTGAAGRGCTCTGAATTCCCCTCTGAAATCTTCTCTTGGGAGTCTTAGTTCCTAAGTTAAATGACTAATTAGAGTGTGTTCACACCACAAATCAGCCCAGCAAGGCAAACTCGTAAGAGCTAATGCTGCTCACTTGCTCCCAGTGGAAGCTGAATATCTCGGGAGCCTGCAGAGGCATTTTCCCCCCTGGAAATCTGTGCCTGTTTCCAGGACATKGGAGAATCTACTGGGGGGAGGAAAAGCAAAGAAAAATGCTCCCCCACGAGACAGGTCCTGTATCAGTCCCTCTCTCAAGCCAATTTCTTTGCCTTGTTCTTTCTCTGCTCCAACATCTTGTTTAGAGGGAGAAAAAATGTGAAACTAAGTGCCCCAAGCTGAGAGGAGATGTACGGCACCCAGCGGGACCCTGACCTTCCTTGTAGGTAACAAATTGGATGGCATGTAGGCTGAAGATGCCGGATGAGGAGGGAGGGAGGGGGGTGGCTTGAAGGGGGGTTAAAGTTACAAAGCCAACATCTGTTCCTGAGGGTATGGGCTGCGGTGCTCTGCCGTTCCCCTCGGCAAACAGGGCTGGCTTCAGGCAGGCACAGGGGAATGGCCTTGGGTCCCCAGAGGACAAAGGTAGGAATGGGCACGGTGGGCGTTTCTGAGAGGCTGGAGGAATACGTGTAAATACATAGCATAGATCCCGAGGCGGTGGTTGCAGGGGGGTATAGGGTAGAGAATGAGTCCTTAAGAAGGAGGAATGAAATGTTCATCTGTGGGGTTTTTGGCAACATACAAAACCTGGGTTTGGTTTTCTTATCTCAGGGCCCCCATGGGAATTAGTCATCTCTGAGTAATGGAGAGAAGAATGGCCATTATTCATCTCTCTCCCAGTTACTAGAAGTCCCTCCTCTGATAATTTCCTATGTTCATATCCTCTTCGATCTGTCTCTGACTTCAGTCTTCCTCGCTGTTCAGCACCATGAGCCACTGCAAAAAAAAATTAGGACTGGCAGTCTCGAGTCCTCTGGAGAGATGTTGTTGGGCCCCAGCTTCCATGGAGGAACAAGAAAGCCTGGGCAATGGCATCTCTCCTGCATTCAGCTGTGAGACTTTGCCCCAAATGCCTTCTGTCATCTCAGCAGACCCCATCCTTTTTGCTTTAATTGATTCTGTCTGGCTTTAATTTGATGTGAGAATAGACCTCCCACCGTGAGCACTCAAGAGTCTGTTTTGCGCAAGGGCAGTTGGAGGCTGGGTGTAGCTGTGATCAGAGGCAGGGTTATTTTATTGTAATAGGGAGACAAGGATGTTTTTGGGAGGACCACTGAATTCTGTAAACCCATTAACAACTGAAATGAGGCTTTTCACTTCCATACTGGGTTTGTGGGAAGTGCTTGTACAACAACTTGAAAGCAAAGAACTGTAATAACAATTTTTCATTATAGCCATGCATAGGGTTTCCTGAAGAAATCTAGAGCCCTGTTCYGCTGGCTCCATGCAAGCGTGCAGTAGGAGACAATCCAGGGGAGTCGGCCATCTGAATGGGCGAGGAGGTGCTTCAGAGGCAAGGAAGAGGGAATAGATTTAGTTGTGGTCACCTAACTGCATGATGGCAGAGATGAGAATAAATAGGGAAGCTGAAAAGGAAACCTCTATTGTGAGTCTGGTCAGCCAAAGTCTAAACAGTTGTTGAGTTTGTTTTATCAAATCAAAATATTTTGGTTCAGTGGTGTGTTGACTTGAGTCAGTGTTTGTCTAGGCTGACAGAGTGTTGTGGAAACATTCGGGTTTGAGGGGACTGTATCCCCTGTCACTGGAGGGGTCAGGATCTCGGCTGACTCTCCTAAGACAGAGGAGAGGGGCATATAGCTTATTGTGGCAAGGGGAGGCTGGATGAGAGCAATCCTATTTCCGATGGCTTGGTTTTAGAGTCTTCAGATATTTCAAGGCCTCTTCAAAGCTCCTCTATGGCCCTGTTCAGTCTGATTAAGTGTGCTGCTGCTTGGACCACAAATAAGGGTTTTAAGTCAAATGGGAAGATTTTTGAGGGGAAAATAGATGAATAAGTATTCAGAGTTAATTATCTGCAAATTCCTGAAATGGCTTGAGTAATAAAATATAGATATGTATGCACTTATTCATACCATGCCATTAGCGGTCTGTGCTTCTGTGTCAGGCGATAGTGTGCTGTGAAAGGTTGCAATGCATAGAAGTAAGAAGGTATTCCAAAATACAAAATTACTGCCTAACRTACTGAAGGTCCAGGTCTTTGAAGACATGATCTGGTTGAGGTGGTCTTCCAAAAGTGTCTTGCCCAAAAACACTGGAGGTGTGGTGAGGTGCTAAGCACAAAACAAGTGAAGACATTGAGGTTAGGCTAGAATAGGACCCCCGTGTAGCCCCCMACCTCACCCACATCTCTCCCAGACACAATTCCTAGTGGTAGCTGAGACCTTATTCCTCTTCTACAGTTTTGTTCCTATATGGTAGTTTTGTTTAGAATATGATAGAAATTGTAGACAAGAATACTGTGTAGTTGCTTTTGCTTGAAATGTTTCCTCCTTTCCTTCCCTGTATCAAATCTTCCTATTTTTTAACTTATTTTTTTAGCCATTCCACCTGATCCTTCAATATTTCCATATTTCAAGGAGACTTACCCAAATGGCATGTTTCCATGGCTGATATGCAGCAATAATGCAGGGTTAATACCTAATTAGTTCCCAGGGACATTGAGCTTTTCATGGATATTCAGTAACAAAAGCAACAACAAACAAGCTGAATTCCTAGGTCTTAATTCATTGGGGAGGAGGAAATAGGAACCTAAAAATGCAGGAATTACTCAGTGCAGTACGAAAGCTTAGTTCTTTCTCTCATGAAGCTCAGAGGATGCTATAGCAGCTGACAGGGAAAACATAACCTCCTCCTCCTTCCCTCCCTCCCTTCGGGGGGGCTGTATATGTGTCTGTGTTTGCAGCCCTGACATCTCCAAACAGGAAAATTCCCAGTTCTGCAACACGCTTTAAATAGCTCCTTGCCGATCCCCCTCCCTGCCACAACCCCCAGTCAACCCGAGCCTGTTTTTCTGACATTCAGCCATACCTGATCAGTCGTACCCTGAGCAGCTGGATGTGATCAGAGCTGGCCTTCCATCTCGCAGGATGGCGAGCATATGGGCCCGTGGGCTCCAGCCATTATGTTCCTGAGCACTGAGCTTGTCTGCCTGTGGCTACAGAGGGTTTTTTCTCCTCTCGGGCAATCGCAAATAAACCTTTCTGATAAGTAACAGGAAAACAAACAGGCCCTTTGGCTCTGTAGGCAGTGAGAAGGAGGGAGGAAAAAAAACCCAATAACAAAACCTTTGCTGTGTTTAGGCAGCGCACAGAGCGCTTTGGAGTGCCTTCAGGAAGGAGGAGCTGTGTCTGCCCTCAGCCAGAGACGGGGCTTTTCTCGGAGCAGAAACGGCTCGTTTCAAGATGATTAGCCCTCAGTGCTTTATAGCCAGGCCCTGGTGTGGGAGCTCCAGGGGATGGAGGAGGTTTGACTAGGAGGAGAAGAGCCCTGGAGATCATCTAGACCAAGGAAACGGAGGCTTTGAGCTGATTGGTACGGGCAGTCTGGTATTAGCCTTGAAGTTGTAGGGGCTTGATGGCTGAAAATGGCTGTTGTGAAGGGAATCAGCCCTCAGCCCCTGGCAGAAAGGGAAGAGCAGGGAGGAYGGTACAGTGCAAGAGTTCAGAGCAGTCGTGGGAAGAGGCTGCGGACAGCCCCAAACAGCCTCTTTGTGTCCTTTGCCATTTCCAAACAGGGTCCCAGTTTCTGGAAGGAGTCATAGGAAGCCTCTGGCACTTTGCACTGTACGTGAAGGAAGCCAAGCAGAGTGTAACAGGCCAGAGCAAAACCCCATGTCTTGGGGGTTCACTGTAACGCTTGGAAGAGCTGAGTAGGGGGGCTCTGAGTGCCCCCCACCTCACCTTAGTGTGACCTGAGCCCTGATCACTGTGGAAAGCTTGGGGCAACCAAAGAGCTTTTTGCAAAGAATGTGTTATAGAAATGGTAGGTCTTGCCTTCCTTGTATTTTCCTTTCCTGTATGCCAAGGAAATAAGGCTTCAGCCTTCCCAGACAACCCTGGCTTCCCAAAACTATGTAGCTCAGCCAACAGCAGTTAGAGGTACGCCAGGACATTCAGATGGGACCTGCCACTGTCTTGGAATTATGGTCTAAACCTAAGGATGGTAAAAAACCTCATTTTGCCCTTTGAACCCTGCCAATACAACACACAGGCTATCGCTGTCCCATGTGTATATGGTACTTGAATACACTAGGGCCACAAGAAACCTTTAGACTTGCAAACTGGGGGGGAAATGCTTGCTCCGAGTTGTTCAAGAAACATACGATGAAAGCTGCTGGGTTTGGCTGCCCCCGTAGGCTGGGAGATATCTACCACCACCACAGAGGCGTGCTGCCATGCCACGTGATGAACTAAAAAGCTGCCTGCTAACGCAACACCTTTTAGGACAGGAGTCTGCATTCTGGGTAGATGTACAGTTAGTTTCTCAGGGTTCCTTGGAGGGTTYAGCCTCTCGAGTGCACTCCCAGCTGGTAACAACCTCGTTCCCAAAGTCAATAAATGATGGACTTTTTCAACTTGGAAGTCAAACCTGTGAGGAGCCTTTGAAACCTTTGCCTCGGCAGATAYGGCCAAGGTTATCATCCTGGCACGTCTACAGTGAACTCAGACGCTATCTTGAAATGCTGCCAGAGCCTGCGACGCGCTCGTGCTGAAATGCTGAAACCACATGAAGGGCCCCGTGGCCCTGTCACCTCAGCCTCCTCCGGGCTGAAGGGAGCCAGAGCACTAACGTCACCACGAAGTTACGACAGATAGTACCAGGTACAAGTTGTACCGCTGCCAATGCATCTTCTCTGAGGTCTTCAGTGGGAATGGCTCCTATAGAGTGATGTAGTTCTGTGGGCCCTAAATACTTGAACTGTGGAGAGGAGTAGGAACTTCATGTGGGAAATTCATTCAGAAAGGGAAAATGAGAGCATAAGCCATGGGCTCAGCACCAAGTGGGCCAAACATTGCTGTCAACTACTTCCCAAGCAAYTCCGTTGAAGCAAGCAGCATTAATGGTAGATTTATGCCAGCATTTCCGAGAGTCTCCTTTGGGACAGAGCCAGTTCTGGTAGAGGATTAATCTTGCTGGARAACTCCCTCGTTTGTTGCTTGGTCTCCGACACTCGCACACAAACAAATCTCGGTGACCCCCCGACAACCCAGTTAGCTAGCAGGGAGTTAAGGGATGTGAAACCCTAGCTTCCCCCTTCAGCACAGCCCTGCATCTGCCACAGCCCCTTCGGAAGGCAGGACTAGCCACCTGCTAGTTGTTTTGCTCAAAGAGAAAATGTCTATTAGACACATAGGAAACAAYTAATCCAGTCCCYKGGRRGGGGGGGSCRTTTGTCACTCCCACAGCCTCCAGCRCAGGTACTCAGCACCTTCCAGGACTGGGGCTCTGTGGCTTTTCTCTGGTTGTTTTTCCACCTGGCAGTAGTTCTGCATTTTGCTTTCATCTAGTGGTAGTACAYTGACATTTGGCCATCCACCTCAGGACAGTGAAAAATACAGTGTGCCCTATTCCCACACATGCATCCCTTCTTCTCAGCTTAAAACTTAATAGAAAAAGCCATGTATTGCATGTGCTGGATGTATGTCTCCTTTACATGTGCACACATGCTTTCTGATGGTACAYTTGTGCAATTTAAGACCTTTCAGAAACATAGATCTTCTAGTTACCACTTCTGTACCTCTGTGCCTTAAGGACTGGTCAGAGGCATCCTCTCGCCACTACTTCCATAGTGTCACTGCGCTCAATATGCCACTGAAGTGTGATTTTTTTATTATTATTATTTTTTATTTTTATTTTTCCCACTCAAAGTTGCCAGTGCACTGGAGGTGCAMCACATGCTTCCCTGGAGTCTGTCTCAATAGCAGAAGGGATAGTTTAACGGTCTCGAGCAGCAGGCTAGGAATGCCTCCATTCCTCGGGAATAGCAGGCTCAGCTCCACAGTCTGCTCAGCCTTTCCCCCTTCTGAGGGCAATAAATTGAACAACATGCAGTTTACTGCCTGCCCGCAAGTTTCAAGTGAAAGAGGTGGGGGGGGAAGAAAACCCTGAGGCCAGCCACTCCGTGGGTGCAAATCAGTATGCCTTTGCTRGCTTACACCAGCTGTAGAGCTGGCCCCAAGGTTTTGTGTTCACATTATCCTGGGGCTCATATTGCAAGAATGCAGGGTTGGCCAGATGTGCTAGCTACAGTATCCCCTCCCCTCCTTCACTGACAGGGTACCAGCTGCCACTCCCTGCCCTCGGAGCAGCCAGGCTTCCCTGGTGCTCTCTGCGTGCAGCTTGGAAGGTGCTTTGGGGTCTTTGGGAATGRCTACCAGCACATAAATACTACCCCTGTTCCAGAGCACAACAGTGAGAGCAGCCGAGGAAGTTTTCCCTCTTGGAAGTGATGTTCATCTCCTCCCCCAACCCAGCATATGGAATTCTGGATCACATTTCTCTCTCTTGCCAATAAATATTGCAGATTTATTGCTCTATACCTGGTGGGTAGTAAATTGCATTCCACCTCTGTTATAAGGCTCTTTGCTATGACACAGTCTTGCAGCTCCATTAAACCTTAATTACAGCAACACTTCATTGGGTTGCTGTGATGGTCTGAGTGCCATTGCAGTAGGGAGGATGTATGGCCAAAACAGGCTGATGTGGAGAGGCTTTGTTTTGTTTTGTTTCCTCCCTTTATAAGGATTATGGAGAGTTGAGCCCAGCAAGGGGAATAGATGGAGACTCAGCCTCTTGCTCTCTGCTCATTTTCCACGACAGCTGGCTTCACCTGCCGCAGCCCCATCAGCTCTTCTGCTCCCTGATGAAGTGCTCAGCAAACGGTGTTCAAAGTTTCCKCTATTAAATGGCTTATTTGCATTTGTGCTTATGAGATGCATCCTAGATTCAGCATTATCTCTGCGTTTGATAGCGTGAGGAGTGCGGGGTTTAGTCAAATAGAATATTAAGAGCGAAACAGGGCTTGGATTTCTGTGGCATGTAGCAAGACAGATCTTTAAGAGCAATTTCACTGGTATGCGGTCAGTCCAAGCTCATCCTTCAGTAGGCAGATCGCTTCTGTGTCAGCTAAAGGCACTGTTTCTGGTGCCATCCCTGCCAGCTTGCCACTGTCCTTCCCTGCAGCCTGTGAGAGGAACGAGGCTTCACTTCAGCAACTGCTGGCTGCTGTGGCAGGTCGATGTCATCTGATGTTTTCACCATGCTTCTCTAGCCTCTGCTGCCTGAGGACTGACGGAGGCCACAGCGAAGGCTGGGAGAGGGTGGAGGTCTCAGTGCCTGTGGATGTTGGATGTGTGGATAGATGGTTCTCGTTCCCCCTCTCCAGCCAGCCGTGGAGGAAGCACAGCTTAGAGCTCCAGAGAGGCTGTCCAGTGCCCGTGCTCCCTCCGGACGGAGGGTGTTCTGCTTGGCCTTACGGCTTTTGTTTTGGAGATCACTCCTGGTCCTAGGACGAGTCCCCCAGCCCCTCRAGCAGACTCGGTTCAGTACTAGTACGCATTGTACAGACATCCCTTCTTAGATCGATCTTCAGGTCTTTCTGCGTTATGATGAGCTAACCAGAAAGCACTAAAGGCTACACCAGCCACTTGGATTTGTTGCACCGTTTCATAGGTGAGCACTGGGTCATCAGATCTGCCCAGGAGAAGGACTCTTTCCTTCCCAGTTTGGAAATTATTTGCCGCCTCAGTCGTACTGGTGCGATATCAAGTGTTATACGTGGTGTAGCTATGACAGTAACTGAAACTGCTGTAGATTATCGTCAGGATTATCTTCTATGAGCATAATGCCCACGCTTCAGTAATGATTTTGACTGTTGTGGTTACTTTTTGTAATGCTCATCATCCTCCTAAGTCCACTCGTATGAGTAAGGATGTTTGTTTGACTGTATTTTGCCACATCTCTAACTTTATCTAGCCAAACATCCATATAGCATGTACTCAGATATCCACAGGTATTTGTAGATAGGCAGTGCAGAAATCTTCTACACCACTCCTATTGCAAAAAGCAGCTACCAGAAAGCAACTAAAATCTTTCTACAAATTCAGTTGCTGAACTCTTTAACGAATAACTAACACATGGGAAATACTTTTCTTTGGAGAGCCTGTTACAGAGCCTTGTTTGTCYTTATTCTCCCCTCTTGCAGCAACCTTGAGATGTCAGACATAGGAAATGTGGCCACAGCTGTTTATGCACTTAGAGGTTTTTTTCCAAGGCCACATCCTTCTATTCTCCCGTAGATTACTTGAAAAGATGCTGCAGGGACTCCAGAAAGCCAAGGTCTATGTGCCACGTGCAGGTGTTGCCAGGAGATTGACATTTTGAACATTCGAAAACTATCAGAGAACTAATTTGGTGGTGGATTTTTTTCCTCTCCTCCTTCCTTCCCTCTTGAACTGTGTATTAGAAGACTCTTGCTGTAGATTGATATTCCTAACAGAGCCACATTATTCAAGCAATAGTCAAACATGATAGCACGTATTAGGAGGAAGGTAGGTACCTTGTCTTTGCTGCTAGTAAAAGCAAACAGTGTTCAGCTTCTCTGGATCCTGGACTGGGATAAATTGTCACTTGCCAAAGCCCTGTCCAGCCCTCGACTTAGCTTCCTCTATAGGGTAGTTAAGTCATGCCAACCCGAAGTGGTTCAGAAAATGCCACTGTACCTGTTTCTTCTAAGGAAATGTCATGACCTTGATGAAAACTGATTGTTTTTCGATGTGCAAATGGATACGTTTTCAGGAATTCTTTGTTTTAAATAATGTCAGAGGTCTGACTTTAGTAGTTGCAAACTGAAGGAATTTATTCTTTCTGCTTGGGGGGAAAAAATTTAATTTTTAAAATGCAGTTTATATTTAGACAAATTAAAGATGTGTAAAATTAAATGGGAATGTTTTGAAGGGACTGAAAATATATATTTTGATTAACTCAAATGAATTTAAAAATAAATCATGGGGAAGATGAAATGTTGGTGGGGTTTTTTTGGTCCTCATTTGAAATGAAAAATAATTTGCAATCTTGACACTTTTCATGGAATGAAAATTCCATTTGCTGATTAAGGCCCAGATTCATCCGGGCTAATTTCAGGCGTTATTGAACTGCCTAGTGCCAAAGGGCACTTTAATCCACCTGAGATTTAAATTGCGCTCTGGAGGTACCTATTTCTTTCACTGATAAGGCAGGGGCAGTGTGACTTCTAATGTCTGCATCTGAGATCACTACCTGAAGTTGGGTGGCACACAACAGGGTGCAGTGCTCTCCCTTTTCTCATCTGGCCTCTCTCCTTGCTGCTTTTGTGTTCACATGCCCTTCCATTTCTCCCCCAAAAGTTGGGGGAGTTGGGTTTGGGTTGGGTTTTTTTTCTGAAAGGGAAGGAGATTTCCACTAAAATATAGGGGTTTATCTACTTGTTYCCTGTTGGTGGAAAAAATTCTGGAGGACTGGCAGGGTCATATCCTATGAGAAGCAAAGAAACAAGATTTGTAGTTAAGRTTGAGGGGATCTTTGGTCAGGTTGTTCGTTCTCTTTTAATCGCCACATACCACGACTTTCAGCTCTCACATCTGGTTGGCAGAAGGCAGGTCCTCTTCAACAGCTCCTCCACAATGTGCTGAACACTCTACTCCATCTTTAGTACTCCTTGACCCAGAACAAAAGTGAAAATACTTGGCATGCCAGAAAAGGTTAACAAATAAAGTGATGCACAGCCTTCTCCTCCCCGTGACATCACTTCGATGTGAGAGAGCAATCTTCTTCGTGTCACATCTGAGAGTCTGGTGACAGCAAAGGGACACATCTGCTACAAGGCATTTCCCATGCTGTTGTCCCACAGTGCTGTCTTGCCTGGCTGAGTTTTCYGCTCTCCTCCAGGTTGAGGAGGTAGCGTCTGGAGGTCAGATCTGGCCCACTTTATGCCACAGTCCCAACCGATGTCATCTTGAGGTATCTGTGGGCTTTGGTCATCTGTCCAGTCAGCCAGATGGATTTGCTTTAGGTAGCTGGACATTTGGGAAGTATTATTTCTTTTAAATATGTAGCCTGTACTGTTCTTATTTTGGGCTCATAAAACATAACGAGATATGGGTCAACATTTAAGTCCTGTGGAAAATTACATCCTGGAAGACTTTGTGGAGCCGAAGGCTTAGCTGGTATTAGCTCTAATTATACTCCATCGGACTGTACAGCAGCAACTGTGGCCTTTKGCTAAGACCTTATTCTCCTTGCTAGAAAGCTCACCATTACTATTGCATCTGAGCAGTGGGATACACGTTGGGACACAAGCCCACGCGAGTGAGCACCGTTCCTCTTCTGCCGCGTTTTGGTGGGAATGGAGCATCTCACTGCATTGAGCTCCTTCCTTGTCCATGATGGGGCATTTTATTCACCTTTCAAGATTCCAGCAACTATTGCAAACTCCTTGCAGCAGCTACTTGGCAAAGCACGTAGGATACGTCTGAGTGCTTCAGTCTGAGTATCGCAAATGAGCGTGTGCTTTTGGAGGCAAGCAGGCAGCATAGGAGGGTGGGGGAAGGAGATTAAAATACAGTTGTTGGCTGATATGAAAAAAAAAGCTTAAATAAACCACAAATTACCAAAAAAAAAAAAAAAAATCCTGTGAGAAAGAAAGAAAGTAACAAGTCTGTGGAGGATGGATGTTTGGAACTGTTCAGCCTAATGCATGCCAGATTCCTTCTCTCTTCTCTCCCCCCCCGCCCCCTCCCGCTGCCTTCCCCTTACCAAATGCTGTCTGCTAAACTTCTGAAACACCCTTTGCCTTTTTGACCCTTCAACTCATCTTGAACTTAGGAAAAATTGGGGAGGCGGGAAGGACTAGTTGCCTATATAGTGCATGTGGCCGCGCCGGGGTGGGGGGTGTGCGCTGGGGGTCTGTGAGCAGGGGGGGCTGACACGAGTTTGTGTGGTTGATGCTCCCCTGAAAACAATTTGTATCCTGTTAATAGAATTAGTAAATATTTGTAGCTCACTTTGAAGCCTGTGTCCCCAGGGGATGTATGGGGGGGGGCAGAGAAATTAAAGAGACAAGTTACTGATTTAGTCATCCCGTCCCCTTCCCCCAGTCTCTCTCTTTCATTTTCTACCTCCTTTATGAAGACACTAAACAGACAAATGGAGGTTTGAAGCGAGGCTTGTGCTGCTGCGTGCGGAAGTGACAGGGCTGGTACGGGGGGCGAGGGGGTGGGGGCGCAGGCCTGATATCTGCTAATGCAGAAGCCAGTCGCATCCAATGAACCCAGCTGGGAGCCAAGTTCCCGCGTGGTGGTGGGGCCCCGGGGGCAGAGCCCCCGCGGCGGGCSGGCGCCCGGGGGTGGTGGCAGGGCCTTGGGCCGGGCGCTGCCCCGTGGCACCTGGGGCTGAGCTGGGGGGTGGCTCCGACCACGGGGTTTGGCCCGTGTGCCTGCTTTCCGGGGTCCTTCGGCCCTGTCACACACCGAGTGACCGTAAAGGAAGATACGTATGCATATCTATAATCTCACTTCTTCATATCCCTCTCTTCTTCCTCGTGTAGCATTATAAACTGGTAAAGGACAAAGGAAGAAGAAAGTGATCTCAGATCGGAAAACTGAGTCGTGCAGGGCTGAGAGGTTTAATTTCCCGTTATTATTTCTGATTCGCTTCTTTACAGAACTGCACAGATGCACAGACTGAGGTTAGATCACCTGCAAGTTTTTAGGTGGTGGACGTGTTCCAGCTCTTTGCCTCCAACAGCTGGCAGTTGAAGTACACGTGAGTGGCGAGGGCCACCCAAAAGGAGGATCARGTTTGAAACGGTGGAAATTCAAAGAGCTGTTAGCATCTCCAGGCATGGCATTATTACTTGGGAGTGATTTTGACGAGCATTGAGGAGGAAGTTTTTATGAGTTGTGTTACTTTCAAGTGCGGAGGGAGCCTGCATTGTGCCATTGTTTAGAGAAATGTGCTCTCATTGACTTGCCAAGTCTACCCAACTCCGTAGTCCTCTGATCACRCAAAGCTCTTAGCAAAACAGCTGAGCCCTTACAGGTGAAGTGGCTTCTAAAAATGTACATCTGAAATAAGCTTTTGCCTTATACATAGACTATAAACAAACTGTCGGGTGGGGGGGAACTGAGGAGGGGGCACCTCATTTCCTGAAAACCACTGGGGCCGGGTTAGAAATGCTAAGCTCGCGCAATAGGAGTTGCCGTGCTCCAGACGTAGTAGAATCTGATAACCTGGATCTTCCTGATACTTTTCCAAATTAAACCGGTTGGTCTTGAATGCCCATATTTTGTGGGTTCACTCTTTGTAATCTTAATGCTTTCCGTGAAKCCATATTAACCCTGGCTGAGAAGGAGAGCATGGATCCCTGCTTCGGTCCTGCAAGCATGAAGGCAGGCAGCGCYCAGCACTTCACTTGGGAGAAGGTGCAGCTCTGCTGCTGTTCGGAGGGTCAGCCCATGSTGAAGAGGAGAGGCAGAGAGGACTAGATGTGAGCCACTTATAAAAATTAACTGGTGGTCATGCAGCCTCGCTGCATACTCTAGAGCATCAATTTGTTCCTTGGAAACAGAGCAACAAGCAATCTGAAGTGGTGGTGTGGCTGCCTGCTGGGTGAGACCAGGCCATGATGGCATCTCGTGCGGCTGTTAACATGGGGGAGGTTAGGGAGCGACTCCCGAAGTCTGGGTTGTGAGGTTGGAAAGTTGCCTTCTGATTTTTGGGGCCTGTGGAAAGCAATGAAGAAGCCTCAGGTGGCTAATTTTTGTCTTGAGGTAAAGAAAGAGCAAGGCAGGCTCTTTGATTGTTGAATATTGGGTTGTCTATGTGCCAGGAACATTTAATGGGATTGACAGGCTTCACTTCTCTAGTAGCAGACAGCTAAGTGTCACCCGGCCAATGTCATCTCCCGCAAGTGCCAGTGGAGAGAAGCAGGTGGCTCAGGAGYGCGATTCCTCTGCATGTCTCTTCGGTTGTCCATCTCTCTCCATGAGCTACCAAGGGTAGCTCCATGACCAGGGTTACTAGCTCAAATATGTGGTCTAAGTAAGTTAGGATAGACGAATGCATTTTTCAGCTGAGAGTTTGGTGTCTTGGAAGATTGCAACCCAGATAAGAGTTTCATTCATTCATACTTGGTTGAAGGTTTGCATTCAAAGTTTGTTCGCTTAAAGAATGAAAACATTTAAAAAGGCCCTGACGTTCAGTTGAAACAAGTCTACATAAGAAACGAAACCATAGCTTGGTTTAAGCTTTTGAATCTTCCTTTCCTGAGAACAGGTTTAAAAAGAGAGAAACAACTGCAAAAATTCTCTTAAGTATTGGTTTGTTGTTTTTTTGTGAAAAGGCAACAACAGGGAGGTTCACAAGTCTTTACAAAAGAAAACTTTAAGGAAAATAGTTGCAAAACGCATTTAGTATGCTTCAACCAGCTGGATTTTCTGGCAGCTCCAGTGAAATCTAAACAAGGAAAATGATTGTCTCTTTTTGTTGTGCTTTGCAATATTTTTTTATCCAGACTGGACAGTACAAAGCACATCCTCTGTGGGAAGGTGTCGCAGGCTGCAGATGAGATAAAGTTCCCTGTGATTATATGGGGTGTTTCTCAGTTGAGAGTCAGCACATGTGGAGGTCCGATCCTTTTAATGCACACATACAGGGAAAAGAGAGGAAGTGGAGTCCATTAAGGAGAATAGTAAAACCAGGAGTCAAGTAATGAATGAGCGACTGATCCAGTAACGTCATGTGAGCACCTTTCACTCCCACTCGTTGCAGGAGGTATTCGACAGTTTTGCAGGGCTGAGCCCCAGATTGTGTGAGCAAGGGCCTCTTTTGCAATTCTATATGTCTGCTCTACCTTTTCCAGACATGCATCTCTGGTTTTATTAAGCACGCAGCTTGCCGTGGTCCTTAAGTTCCCAGCAGCTCTTTCTACTCCCATTCCCACCCAGAGCTGAGAGACCTATTACCAGGTAATGATGTGTCAAGCAATAGGCAAGGTAGGGGAAAATCACCGAAGGAAAATGCTGATGTAGCGGTGGAAGCGTCTATATTTTTTATGCTCCTTCGTGACCTGGTTTTCTGTACCCAAAGCCYTTAACTTGCTGATGTTTCTCCTTAGATGAACGGGTGGGTTTGGGGACTGACAGAATGGCAGCAGGTCTTGTCTAAGAAGTGTTGTAATGTTTCTCGTGTCCTAAGGTGAATTATGTTTTCAAATCCCCAGACTGGGAAAAGTTGCTTCAAAGTAGTGAGTTTTAACCTCACTTGGTTATAACCTATATAGTGACAGAAACAGTTGAATTCCCTGTAGTTTTGTGTTATCGGAAAACTGTAGTGAAAACTGGCGGTGGTTTTCTTAGGTGGTCCAGGTCTCTGAAAATGTGGCCTGACTTCTTCCAAATTGAGTCCAGTATAATTCAAAACTCACCCTAACTTCGTTTGAACTGACCTTGCTGGGGTCCAGACCAACAGTAGATGACTTTTCTGAATTTCCTTAGGGAGTTGACTTCAGTCCTAGCAGACTGACCAGGACTGGAAGCATCTTAAATCGTGGTGTTGTAGAAAGCCCTGCAGTACCAAACCTGCACGTAGATGATCTCCCTGGGGAGCATTTGTGCATCTGCAACCTGGGTGCTGCCCGGGCAAAACTGACCTGGGATCCAAAGCCTGACTGGAGGCTGCACGTTTTAATAGTCTTGATCTCAACCTAAACAAAGGGTAAATCTTGCCCAGAATCTTGCTTCATCATGTACCATTTTAATGGTTTCCCATATGTTAAATATTTTCTCAGTAAGTGGGAAATTCAGTGCTTCTAGTGAACTTGATATTTAATAAAGCCATTTTGAAATGATTTCTGGATAGCAGAGTCTGCAAATGTTCAGAAACTACTTTTTTTACATCTAATGCTCCGTGTTATGTTCTGAGATTCCCTGCAAAGACTCGAGCCCAGATTGTAAAATGTACTTTGAAATTTAATTTCCATCAATTTCAATGTGGAAGAGATTAAAATGTGAAACTCCACAAGGAGAGAGATTTTTTTTCTTAACAAAACAAATTCCAGTGTAAGCTGGTGACAGATTTTATCAAAAATATTTTAAAAGCTGTCATTTCAGATTGTTTCTGCTTTATGAGGTTTGAAATGCTCTAGAAGCTAGATGCGTTTTTAATCTCTTTAGCAAACTAATTTTACAAATCAGCCACCGAATCTTTAATTACAGCAAACTTCGCTTTCTGAAAACAGTGTCTGTGGTAGGGAGGAAAAAATACATTCTTGTTTTGCAAACAATTTTGGCGAGTTCAATAAAAATATTGGTAAATTATTCCAAAAGAATCCAACAGACTTTGGAAAATGCCGACAGTGAAGAAAAATTCTGGCTAAAAATTTTGTTTTTGAAAAAGAAARAAGACTGGTTTCAACATAAAACACTTCTCATGCCAAGAATTTAAGCCAGCTGTCATTGTCTTTTGTATCCATAAACAAATGCTTTGGTCTCCCTAACAAATCTCAAATGAGTAAAATGAGAATGGGAAAAGTAAGGGCCATCTGTCTGCAGTGCGTATGCCATCCAGCAGCCAGGGAGCCTGATGCAGATTTGGGGCTGTTTCTGTGAAATCCTCAGCACGTAAGAGAGCTGCCGAAGGCTCTCGGTGCCTGCAGCTCTGGCGAGAGCGCCTGGGAGTTGAAGTCAAACCCCATACATCAAATCCAGGGGGAGAGGAGATGCGGCTTGGAGATCGGYGCTTTAGACCTGGGCGACCCTGCCGCGCGGGGGGCAGCCGGGCTGGCAGGACCGCGTTGGACCGCACCTGACCGGCGATTTGCTTCTCAATAGCTGYGCTGCGGCACTCGCTGGGGAGGAGACCGGGCAGTGCGATGTGTGAGCAGGGCTTTTAACGTCTTGTTGGAACCTCTCGACAGCTGGAAACCAGGAGAAGTTTGCTCCTCCATCTCTTTGGTCCTGGTTTCTTCCCGCCCACCCCCCTCTTTAAAAGTCCTAACCCCAGCTGATGGTGTCCCTGGAATGTGGGGGACAGTATCCCCCCATGTCCTCTTCCTTGCAGTGCTGAGACCAAAGCCCTGGAAATGTGGATGAGGATTTTGGGTAGTGCTTAAGCAGCTTGCTTGCTCCTCTGGCCTGCACTGCCCAGATGCAGATGGCTACATCAGATTACTCCTCATTCTGTCTGATAGATCTGTGGGTATCCTGTAAGCTGGTTATCACTCAGGCAGTGCTTCACGTGTGGAAGAAGGTATTCTTTATTTCTGCGATMGTAATTAGGGGTTTTAGCTGAAGTCATTCAGGCTGTCTGCACCCCTTGTGAGCACTGGAGTTTTGCAGAAAGCAAGCTTCTACGTGAGATTCCTCAGAAGTTTTCCGTCCCCTTTCTGCCAGAACTTCAAAGGCAGTAATCATCTTTGGGATAATTTTGGGTGCTCTTATCTAAGTAATAGCCTGGACTCGCAAAGAAAGGAAGAGCTTTTCTAAAAGGAATTGTTTAATGAGCAAATTAAGCCTGAATTGCTGTGATTTTCTACCTTGTAGGATTCTCTGGTGGCTGCTAAGGGTTTGGGTTTTCTGTCTGTTGGACCACTATTGGAATTCTTTTCCACCTGGCTTCCTTGTGGTACGATACCTGTAGGAACTACTTAACTCTGAGATCTTTACTCTGTTGAAAAATTTAGTATTTCAACTAAATAAAGATCTGTGGCTTGAAAATGGTGAGGTAACTGTGGGCGGACAGGCTCTGATCACACCAGCCTTGTCTCCAGGCAAAAAAAAAAAAAAAAGCTTACATCATTTCTGAGTCTCCTGCCTCTGTTTAGCTTCAAGTTGTTGGTGAAGGTTGAACAGAGATGTTCACCAGATGGTTCATCTTCCCAAGTATCTCTCCTTTCATAAGGGTATTTGTTTCTTTCTCTCCTTCTTCCATGCTTAGCTTTGGAGTATTTAATCGATAGGAACCCTTTTCATTTATTTCACTCTCCCTGTGACTCCACCTGGGCCCAGAGCATCATTGGACATACCTGCTAGAGTGACATCTGAKGCACAGAGCAAGTTAGTTTCTGAATGCAGAGTCTGTCAGCTGTATACAACATACATATGTTAAACACTAATGTAAACAGTAGACTCTACCCTTCTCTTTGGAGTCAAACTCAAGGTCAGGAGAACATAAGGTGCTCAGCCGCACTTCATTCACAACATGACAGATCTGCAAGAGACGTTGTCTTCAAGTCACTTGGGATACGCTTGCATTTGTGTAGGCGCCGGTACGAATCGGCTGTCCTGCTCACCCTCCAGCACAGAAGCCCTGTGGACGTCTCTCCTGCCATGCCTGTGAGCCGATAAAACATCTGCCTTTGCTGCGCTGAGACGCTGCTAACGTGCGCAACAGCGTCGCCGAGTTTAAAGATCGAAGCTGGGCAGAACACGGGTGGAGTGAAAAACCTCCCAGTGTAATTAATCCAGTCATATTACTCCAGCTTTCGGCTTTGTTTTTTTTCTAAAGCTGGCCTGGTCTGCAAAACCCAGGTCTCAATTAATACTATTATCCTSGGGATGACATTTCCTCAGTCTGTCGTCGGTTATTTTTTAATTCTCTAATTTGTTCTAATATACGCATTGCCTGCACATCAAGTCAGCCATGAAGACGCTGCATTTCCAGGTTCCTTCCTCTCCATCCTCCCAAAGAAATTAAAGCAAGGAGGCTGCGGGACCACAAGTGCAGGAAATAGAATTAGGGAACATATTAATTGGGGCATCAAGTAGGATTTTGTTCCAGGCGGTTTCCTTCCGTGAGCCACTTTGATGCTTCCCCTTCGCAGCTCTGTTTCTCATTAAAAGTATCCCTTAATGGCAAATGTTGTTTATGCATGTTGCAATTATGTCATGCTGTAACCCCTATGCTGGCAGGCTTGGCTGATTGGTGCGGAGGAGGAGGAGGAGGAGGAGGAGGAGGTCAGTTGTGGGGAGGAATCGGTGCAGAGGAAGAGGGGGGAGGACGTGGGGTGGGGAGGTAAACAACAGACAAATAGTTTCAGCTTCGCGGTTGAACGCGATGGCTGCTCTGAACTCCTCCGTGCGTTCAGCCGGGCTGGGCGCCCGCGTGAGAGCCGAGGCTTGTCGCTCCCTTTTACAGTCGGGTTTTGCTCTTTCTTCTATTTACTGGCGTTGGGGTTTGCAGCGCTGCCAGAAAAATGGCCGGGTAGTATTAAAGCTCTGTTTTTCGAAGTGAAACCTGGGTTCCCTTTTGCTGTTTTAGCTACTGTTTGACTTAAGAGAAGTAGGATTTTGGTTTGGTTTGTGGGCTTGTGGGTGTTTTGGGGAAGGGAGGGGGGTGTTTTTTCTTCGTCATCATGCTTTTCGCTGTCCTCCGTGGCTCTTGTGCATCTTGTCCCAGCCATGGCTGCAAACCTTCAGCAGAGATCTTCTTCAAGGCCCCAAGATTTGCTCTGATCTTTTCAGACCCGTTGCCTTCAGTGAGGCTGCTCCTAGGTGGCTTTTGCCAGCACTAATTCAAGGCTGTGAGAATGGCTCATTTGTGGGAGGGTGTTTGTTTTTCCATCCAGGCAGCCAAAACCTCCAGCTTCCCCTCTCCCTCGCTCGCGGACTGGGAGTGCGGAGGGTTCATTCTGCCCTTGATCTCCGAGCTTATGTGATCAGCTCAAGACAAACCTGGTGGTGAACTTAACTTTTTCCTCCTGTTTTTTTGATTGCTCCTACTGTAAAATGGATTTGCCCCCGTGTCTAAATCTCAAAAGCAAACAATTAACAGCCATAATGAAAGAAAACAGCTTGTGTATGTGGGGAGAGCAAGCCAAGCCATGTCCATGCCCAAGCAAGTTCAGAAGCCAATAAAAATACCGCTGCTGTGTTTTGGAAACTGTTGGCCTCTCTGGATCTTGGGAGCCAACACACAGCGACTGAAGCCRATGGCGAAAGCAGTGAGCGAAAACCTCAAAGCTGTAAAAACCTGAATGTAAAACAAATCTAAGAGCAAAAAAAACCTACCTCCTTCCTTCCTAGCTAATATCCTATCTAACGTGACTGGAGCCTCAGCAGGCAAACAGGCCRAGGAAACCGCGGGAGCTGGGGCTGACAGGGACGGAGCTGGTGAATGAGGGGAAGCAGGCAAGTGTAGGAGTCACAGAGGAGAAGTCACTCAGTGCCTAGAGCCAGAGCGGCTGTGAAGTGACTCATTTTCGCTTTGCATGTATGATATTTGCATGCAAAACACATTCTGCAAACTGTCACATGGGTATTCTGCTCATGGGTTTTGATCCGGGATGAAATTTCACCCTTTCCTCCAGCAAAGTCGTTTATCTTTCTTTCAGGGAGGAGGGAGGAAGTGGGAGGGAACTGTGGGGAGAAAGAAGGAAATTGTCCTTCAGGCATAAAATTCAGGGGTTTATCCCTCAAAAGAGTCACTTAGCTGTTTCTTAACATGGGAACAGAAGTGGGAAATGCTGGTGAGAGCACAAGGTCGGGGCAGAGATGAGTCTTGGCTCTGTTGCCTCCACCCCACCGCTAGACCGAGCCGGAGCGGTCCCAGTGCAGGCCATAGGTAGGGACTTGGAGCCTTTGTACCACTTTGACTTAAATCCTTATTCAGCTAAAAATCTCYTCTGGAATGAAGTAAGACTCCAGAATTAGACACATGATGTGTTCTGGGAATCTTGTGAGGTCTAGGAGTGTCCCCCAACCAGGACAAAAGAGCTACTTTGCCTTCGATCTGTCTCCTGGGAAAGGTTTGCAGCGTTTTGCCTGGTCAGCCTTTGCAGATAGTTCAGTCCGGGGACCAGAGGCAGTGGGGGGCCTGGTGCTCTTCACTAGGTGAGGACCCCCGGTGCCGATGGCRCTGCGGGGGGGCGATGGGCCGTACCGCCTGCTCGGGATGCTGCGGTGCCAGGCCTGGCGCTGCGTGTGTCCTCCTCCCTGACCACAGGAGGGAAATAAGCCTCAGGAAAAAGCCAGAGGCTTAAAAAGTTCTTGAAGGGATGAACCCAACTATCCCCCTGCCTAATCCTGTCCCTAGGCTGAGATTTATGCCATGGGATGCTGATCCCTCAGGCTTATTCTAGCAGTAGCCCTCACTTTGGCTGTTCTTTCTGTGCCCCTCTCCTCCTGTACATCTTCTCTTCGCTTCCTCTGAGCCTTAACCCGGGGCTGGCTTGAAGGGTTTTGCCTGTTGGGGACCTCGGCAGGCAGGTGCAGTGCGTGTCCTCTGCCGGTGGGGTGGTGTGGGGCTTTGTGCTGGCTGTCTCCACTACCCTCCCGTCTGTGCAGAGTCCAGGAGGAAAATAACTCTCTGTAAAYGACCTTCGCTGCACTTCTGGTGTTGGGCCCCGCTGTCCCTAATGGAGGAGCGGCCCTGGACCGTATGGCAGCTTTTCACGCTCACTGTTGAGTATTTCTAGTGTTGGACGCTGCTCATGAGGACAGCCTGTCGAGTAGCATGTTCCTGAGCCAACTTGCTTTTAGGGAGCTTCTAGGTCAGTCCTAAAGACCTCTTTGTGAGAGTAAGTATGCTGGGCGGTGTCTTGGAGGAAGTGGAGCAAAATAAACCCAAGGCAATCATGGGTTTCAGCTTTTTGAGGTGTTTTGTGTGTCTGTGTTATTGTTAAGTGCCAACGTATGTGCCAGGCTGGGTTGGATGGCCATTGGCTCTTGTGGTCAGGCTAAGAACTGCAGGGGACCCTGGGTTGGGAATGACTGAAGAGGCTTATAGATTGAGAAATAGTAAACCTAATTCTGCAATAAATCTTGGTGCTGTTCTTGGGCATTTCATCGCTCTGGGGCTTGGGCAGACCTCGGTGTCCCTGGAGGAACAAGGCTGTGGCAGTCTCTATCAGCTTCCACTCCCTCCATGCTGAAGGGATGGAGTTTCCCAAGAAAAGGATTGCATTAATGCAGTCTATTAACCTTCTCCTGCCACTTTTTCTCTGCAATTGCCTGTTGCCAAAGCCTTAYAATGCAATAAGTATCCTTCTGGGAAAGATAAACCTTTGGTGCGCTGGTGGTGCRGGCAAGTTAGCTGGGTTTGTGAGCAGCTGCTGTTTGCCCTTSCAGGGCTCCCTAAGCAGAAGGAGCAAATCCAGAAGCCGGAGCCTGCTAGTTCTGATGGCAGGAGGTGTGCCATTTCCACCAGACATCTGGCTTGAGGGTTGATAGCCATTTAATTTTATTTAGTATCTTACGCACGCAAAGGAGTTTCTTTGGCATAGCTCCACCGTGGTCCCCTGCGCTTTTGAGCGAGATCCTGCTGGTTTTGGCACGGCGCGTGGGGAGAGGCATGGCAYGAATGCAGGCAGCCTGCCGCGCTGGGCGTCGGGTTACTCCACTTGGGCTGYGCTGTTGGGAGCCTTTTCCCCCTGGCCAACAGCACTGGTGGCTCCGCTTTGAGAGCCGGGGCAGGAGGGCTGTGCGTCAGTCACGGCAGGGCTCGCACCTTGCCCAGGTGGATGCAGCTGTGTACAGAGGTCCATGCCAGGGCAGGCGGGGGTACGAAGAGGTGATTTTGGGATTTGGTCTTCAATATACTACTTAGTAGTGATTCAAGCGGAAGCCTGGTCCTGCRCATCAGATGATGGGCACCTGAAGAAACTGTGAGGGTGGGTAGGGATCTACCTTGCAGTTACTGCCCATGTTCAGACCCTTTACCTGCACAAAATAATGTTTCCGGGAAGTGTGTCACAGAACTAGATCTGTCTAGTCAGGATATACCTGGGGTTTATATTGTGCGCAGACCCAAACCTGTGCTCGGATCAAACTTGCTCTCTGTCTTCTGAGCGCGGGCTGCTCTCCAAAACGGAGGGGTGATGAGCTTTGGGGTACTCCAGCGAAGGGGAGAACCTTGAGACCAGCCTCCCCCTTAGCCTGAGCTCAGTTGCACGGGTAGCGACGCAGGCTGTGCCCAGGCTGGGTGCTACCGGCCGGTCTGTGTGCGGGGTGCTGCTCTCGCAGTAAGGTTGCCGGTATTTTCTAATGACACAAACCAGCGTGGCTATAGTGGAGTATACCCGAGCAGCCGAAACATGGCATCAAATCACTGCAGTAGTCAAAAAGGCTTTGAAAGGACCTATTTTAGTGCCAAGGTAGAGGAAGGACATCTCAGAACAAGTACATCTCATAAACAGACGTAGAACAACTGCCTCTGGCGCCTTTCTCTGAGCCCGTGATTTTTACAAGGACTTCTACCGTTTCCCATCTGTTAGGGGATGTTGAATCCCGAGTTGGAGGGTCGCGTGGGCAAAGGAGTGAGGCTGCAGTGTATCGGTTCATTTCTCCTCCTGCTTAAATGTAGTTTTCTCACAAGCCTAAGCAAGGAAGGAGGGAGCATCACCTGGTAAACGAGCTTAAATGAGGGCTATATTGCTGGAAATGTTTATACATTGTTCCCAAAAAATGCACAAAGCATATTGATAGTGTAGCACAGAGTTCAGCTTGTGCAATCGGGAGTGTGTGTCTGTAAGTGTCTGTGGGTGTTTGTTTGCAAGATACGTCCTTCCGTGAAAGTAGGCTTTGGAAAACGGCTGCCGGCAGGTGAATTCCCGTGTTAGAATTTCCTGAAGTATCACGATCCATCTGCACTAAGTCACTGGGAACAGCAGTGATAAACCCCAGCACTTGTGTATTTCTGCCCTGATTTCCTGACAGAATTAYATAGGCAGATGTGTAGGGGTGTGTGCATAATAAATCCAACTAAGATGCACTGGATGCAGCACGTGTGTTCTGGATTTGGCATGTGCCGAAGGATGGATCTGCTTGATGGCACTGTGATATTTCCAGATATCTGGGTGTCTGYCTAGAGCTGCTGCACAAACCGATATCCTGATACCTCTGTCTTTGTTGATATTGATTTTAATCTTTGGTAAAAAGAGGACRTGCAAGGACATCTATGGTCTGGTGACCTTAATTAAACTCCCGATCCAGGGCTGGAGGAGTATCAGAAAGGCTGGGGCAAAGTCCCTCACTTGGTAGTAGAATTTTAATCAGATAATCCCAGGGACCAGTGATGAGAGATTTTGGCTTGTCCTTTTCATTGTGCCATAGCACCAGGGACAAATGCTAAATATGCTGCTGTTAAATGATGCCACGGTGATGCCTCACGATGCTCGTGAGGAAAAAACACAGAGACAGTGCCGCTGCTCTGCATCTGTGCCAGTTCCTTGGKCTTGGATGTAAAACCAGTATGATTCAAAGAATTGGAAAAGTAAATTGGTCTGAAATTAACACAGTTGCAATCTGACTATTCCCAGTGAGCCATGCAATTTTCTGCCTTTTACTTGCCATACGTTGCTTTTCTCCCCTTAGTTTCCGTCGCCCCCACTTACATGTACAGAACAACACACTTCTTATTTTATATGCCCTCAAAATCACATGTTCCCATATTCTGCTAATAGACACCAAACTTCACTGTCCCTGCGGTGCTGGAAATCTCTTCAAATGAAAGATTTTCATATGAAAATTCCTCTGTAATTTAGCCTGCTTATGAAAAAAGTGGAAACGCCTAAAGTCAACAAAACAGCTTACAACTTGGGTGGCCGAGGGGTAGCAGGTGGGGGTGCCATGGTAAAACAAACCCCAACTTAATTACAGAAACCTCTGTCAGAGAGGTTTTCTTTTTTCTCACACACACGTACATACATGCGTGCACTTATCTCCTGCAAATAGACTTTTCTTAAGGATCAGAAGAGCAGGGTTAGCTGTAACGCACAAGTTATTCTTGTTGCCGCAAACCGTTTTGCTGACTCAGTCCTAGGAATCCTGGCGCGAGCGATGCCAAATTGCACTCTGTTGTTGCTCGTGATTCAGCCACTGCTGAGTAGTGAAAAAAATCTATATTAAGGCGCTTTTCTAGCAGACAGCTGAGAAGCTGAGCCCCAACTTTCTGTCTGTTGCTGCGTTTGCTTTATTAAGTGCTCAGTGCACCTGCTTGCTTGGGGAAGGCACCTCGGTAAACGCTCCCTGTGTGAGCCCGCTCTGATGAGCAGGAGTAACGCAACTGAGTCAACGGCATCATCCAAATTCCAAAGTGTGGGCGGAAGAAAAGAATCACCCTTTGTTGCCGAACCTAAAATCCCRAAGCTTTCTTCCCCGTGTGATTTGTTGGTGTCAGCAGATTCTGGGTGTTTTACTGCCAGCAGTCAGACTGAACTTCCTTGAAGTTGCAACATCAGGAGAGTTAATTATGTACAAAGTGCTGGCCAATGCTGAGGTCTGGCATGCAGGGCTCCAGCTGTGCTGGAGAGATGATCCAGAGGTGATTGTCATGGCCAATGTTTGCGTGTTCCTGGGGACTCGGGGCTGCTTGTGTTCCTAGCATGGGGTCGGTGAAGGCAGGGGAGAGCAGGCAGACTCTGGAAGAGGCTTTCCTTTCTGCGAAAGGTCCTGCTTCAAAGGAAATCACGTTAGTGTGTAGAGGATTAGCATTCCCAGGAATGGRGCTGCAACCCTGCCGGGTTTAATCTGGTTCCTTTCAACCCTTTCTAGGGTTGAAAATGCCATTTTCAGCCATTACAGCAATTTTTTTTAAAAAGAAGTCTTGGGGAAAAAGCAAAAGATGTTCGTGGKTTTTTTTTTTCGTTTGTTTGKTTGTTGTTTGGTGGGGTTTTTTTTGTATGAATGGATGGTGGATTTACAGTTGTAGGACTTCCTTAGAGTTAGTGAATAACTGCTGAATTGTATTCAGCTGAAGTGTGTGGAGGTTTTTTTCTCGAAGGCATGGAGTGGACTTGGTGTTGAGGAGATCCTCAGGACTCCTGCAGTCGATTTGCCGGGTCCTCCAAAGAGGGAAGCAGTCTATTCTGCTCTTTCCAAACAACCTGCAGCGCTGCCAAGCCTCCATCCTCCCCCTTCCAGCAGCACTTAAAATACAGTTTGTGGATTTCCCAATATTTGTAACCCCGTCAGTCAGGGCTTATCTCCCTGATAAACAAAAGGACACAAAGCACACACAGGCCTTATCGGAGAGCTAACAGAGCGCTCGCCTTACCCCGCTGAAGGCGAAGACATGGGAAGCATTCTGTCAACAATTTAAACAGTGCAATTAGAATACGTATCGATTCCTTTTTCACTTGCACTRGTTTCACATCAGTTTGCTGCCGAAGCCATTTTTGACACCCGGCTTAGCCAAGATGATGGTGTCGGTTCTTAAAGCATTAAATTTTCCTCTTTTGCTTCCTTTGTCTGACATTTGGCAAAACCCGAGGTACCACCCAGCCACTCTGTTCAGCCACTTAATGTGCAAAAACTCTCTTCTTGATAGCTTTCAGTTTAAGGTCCTTTGCCCTAATGGCCAAATACTGTTCTTTGCCTGATGCAGGGCACTCCAGTGTCCCCACTTTTTATTTTTTTTRGTTAATTTTGACAATTTTTAGTTAATTATGACACAATTCAGTTACAACAACAGCAGACCGAAGGATGCCTTAAATGCTTGGCTGTCCTTTGTCTGCCCTAGGTCAGATGTCAGAGCTGCCAAATGTCAGCATTGCCAAACAGGGGAGGGAAGGGGATGGGACTTAAATACAGTTTAAAGCAACTTTTTTTTTTTTTTCCATTTTTTGGCAAATTGGCCATTTTCCTATGTGCTACAACACTATCCGAGTCCTCTAGCCWTCATTTTCCCAATAGAAGTACCCAACAAGTGAAAGCACAGTTGTTTGTGCTACCAGTGGGTGATTTTAAACAGTAGTAGAGTTTGAGTCGGTTCCTGGCTTAGATATGTGCAGTGCAACCGTCTTGTGTCTTCCTCACTCCGAAGTGAATGGCTGTTTAATCTCCATCCCATAAAAAAAAAAAAAAAAAAAAAAAGTCAGAACACGCTCGTCCCCTGAGATGGGCTTTTTAATTGCTCTAGCTTGACACTCCAACTTAGTGTCCTCATGGCCACTGATTGATTTCAATTAACATTCCCATGCTCCAGGCACTATAAATAACCCTTGTCTGGCCGGCTGCTTCTCCACTGCCAGCTCAACCTTTCTCCTTTAGCTGCTGCTGCTGCTCATCTTGCTTCTTGGCTTGGCCTCAGGCTCAGTCTATAATTCTTTCCAAACTTCCCTGTATAAAATAATCATGTACATGAAGTAAAACAGGAGTCTCATATACACACTTAATAACTCTTGTGTACTGTATGAGTGGGAATTCCACTTTATAACCCCCAGAGCTTTCAAATGGTTCTCATTTTCGGCAGCATTCCTCCTGCGAGATCTAAAACTTCCCATTTTATCCCAAGCTGTTTCTTTCCCTTTCAACCTTTTTATTTCTCCTCTAGATTTCGGGGGACAGACGGCTGCTGCTTTTCTTTGGGCTGTGGTTTCAGCAGCGAGGTGCCTGGGAGCTGATAGCACTGCTCTTGAGCTCTTAAGCCAAATGTCAGAGTTCTCTTCCCAGTGCCACATTTTCCAAATTAAAGCTTCAGCTCGCTTGCRATTCAGAGCAAAAGGCTCTGAGTCGAGATTCAGACTAAACTGATAAGATAAGCTTACGGCGACCTAGAGCTAATATTCTACATGTGTTCGTCTGTCTGCCTACCTGTTATCTCCTTCCCAGTGAAAAAGAGAAGAAAGAATATCGCGTGTATTTAGACACATACTGTATGTGACAGATAGATAACATCTGTATGTACAGGGATGCAGGAGCAAGACTGATAGGCAGATAAGTAAGAGGTAGCAATCCACAGATTTGTAAGGCCAGAAGGGACAGTTACATCAAAGGCGTGTAGAACTGGAGGGTTTGACTTTGAGGGGGGGGTTGTTATTTTGATGACATTTTGAAAGCCGAGGGAAAATAGACACCTCTGATAAAATACACATGTATTTCTCTGTTTTTCTGCCAGCTGGGGATATGGTTGAAGTTTCCCAATCTTGAATTAAAAAAAAAAAAAGTTCATTATTTGTCTCTATTGTGTCTGGCTTTTTTTTCTTTTTTTTTTTTCCACCCAGCAACATGTCCGATGGAAGATCCCAAAACACCCTGATCTGGTGGCATTTAAATTAGGAAGGTTTGTATTGATTTTGGATTAGGCCACAAGTATGGCAGAATTAAAGAGGATGATAGGCATTGCCCGCAGAAACCAAGAACCTCTTGCTTCAAAAATTCCTGATCCCCTTTAGAAAGGGGCAAGACAGAGACGAGAACAAAATCAAAGGCAGGAGCTTCTCCGCATCATTCGGTACGGTTGGCWGGGTGGGATGTGCAGAAACACGTGCAAGTGGCGAACCCCAGGGGAGCGGGGAAAGCTTGCGCAGAGGAGGAGGCCACGGTCAGCTCCCTGCCCGGCGCTGCGCCGTGCCGCCTGTCCCCAGCTCGCTGCGGGCGACCTGCCGCGCTGGCCAGCACCCTTTGCCACGCTGGTGGTTGTGGCTTTCATCTTCCCTCATGTGCCACGACCCCAGCTGCGTGCGGAGCCCATGTGCTCTGTGCATGTCATGCAGTTGCTGGTTACCCGTGCTAATTGAAACATCGTTTTCAATGGTACATTCTTCAGCTTTCCCCCCCCCCCTTTTTCCACATTTGGAGCTTGGCCTCGGTCCCTCCGTTGTGTCCCTGACTTTATTTGCTGAGCTCTGTGTCAGTGCTGTATCTCCGTGACAGTCAGTGCTTAGCCAAATGAAAGGATCATAAAATTGTAGAGATGTTGGGTGGCTGGACCCCCTCCAGCTCCTGCCACCCGCCGTGAACGGGGCGACCCAAAAACTGGAGGCTCTAGTCCAGRTATGGTCTCACCAGTGCTGAGTAGAKGTGGATAATAATTTTCTGTGGCCTGCTGGCCACACTTTTTTGCATAAATGCTTTGCCCGGTATGTGATGAGAGCGTGTGCTGGCTCGTATCCAGCCCCTTCCCTCCTCTTCAGCTGCCGTTCGCCGGCTGCGCCGGTGCTGGGGGTGGGTCAGGGTGCTGAGCCTTCCCTGCTGCWCTTACGTGTGCTGGGTCCACGGACCGTGCCTCAATGCTGGCAGCTGAGTTCTCCCCTTGCTGATAGGACCCCACCTGCCTGSTTTACTTCTGTTGGGGAWGTGGTGCTTACATCAGTGCAACCCRTTTATAAAGGGCAAGATACTACTCCACGTTCTTAATTAATATTCATTTTTCTACCTGTTCTTCGACAAACTCAAGAGTTCAGTACCGATGCCTTCGGCTCCTGTTTTGTAGCTGGTGTTGGGCAGCACCAAACAAAAAAATTAAAACCCTATGTAAAATAATTAAATATATTGGCAATTAAAACTTAAGAGTGATTAATTTGGAATGAAAGTTAAAAACATCTGAAGAGGAGTGAATTTTCTTTTGTGATGGGTACAGTCKCAATAATGTTAACATTTTAATGCTATTTAATGCTATTTTAATGCTATTCAAGGAAAAAAAAACAACGGAGGAGTCTTTTCAAATAGAAATTATATTTCTGAAAGTGTTGAAATTTGCCAATTTGATGGTTTGGGATTTAGCAGAAAATAAAAATATAAAACCCCTAAGTCAGCAATATCAACATGCCTTTGTGAGATGTTATAGTCCTGAAAGAGTCCTCTTTTTCYGCAAAAAACAGTGCAAAAAAAATTCGCATAGGTCTAATCACACGATCTCCCAAAGCTATTAGTGGATATGCTTATAGATAAACAAGAACCAAAACATCCTGAGACCAGTGGGAGAAATAAATAGATTTTCTGGAAGGGAGAGTGAGTGTGAGA
This sequence comes from Oceanodroma leucorhoa, assembly GCA_030449065.1. Classification (NCBI taxonomy): domain Eukaryota; kingdom Metazoa; phylum Chordata; class Aves; order Procellariiformes; genus Oceanodroma; species Oceanodroma leucorhoa. The sequence continues at coordinate 2,795,591 of JASVER010000064.1, forward strand.
GCAAGGGGAGTAATGGGGCAGATGTGTGCGAGTTTGAAAACTGTTTTTTGCATTACAGGATGTCATTTATTTAGTTTGAAAAAACATGTTTTTACGGCATTATTCTGTGCCTTTCAGAGTTCTCATGCGCTGGAAGCCAGCTCTGACTTCTGTGTCAATGGGCACTTGGGGACTCCAAGCCCTGAGTTATTTGACTGTCAAATGCTGTTACTAAGTCACTGGAAATCGCTTTTTTTTTTTTAAACAAAATTAATTTGTTTTACTCCAAGATGCCCAGAGCAATCATTTATATTATAAAGCTGCAAGTGGCAGGAGGACGTCTAAAAATAGSACATTCCAAAAGCTCAGATACAGATACTGGAAGAGAGATTTTCCCTTATTCATATTCTGCATTGTTAACCTGAAAAACCCCAAATAGGTGAATTAGGGAAAGTCGCGTGGTGTACATACTATACATACTATAATCYTGTCATTTCTGTCAAATTAATCAATCACAAAAAGTTACTGGGCCAGATCCTGCCAAGTTCTGTATATTGTCATGCTGGGCCAAAGTGGGAAGACTTGTCAGGCGAATTGCTATTAAATAGGGATGTCAGCATTTTATCTGTGAAAATACACAAGTTGCTCGCACGCCAGCTTGGGGGTAAATCGTCTGGGTCTGCAGAAACATCTGTGCTGTGGGAATCTCTGTATCTGAGAGAACACKCTGGGCTCCTTTTTTACTCGCGGGTGAAACTGGGTATATTCAGGGTGCCGTACGCTGCAGCCTTCCGCGGGTCTCTGACCGAGATCAGATGGGCCGTTCTTCTCTGGCACGCTTTCTCTCTGATTACAAAGGGAAAAATATTGGTCTGTGCTGTTGGCATCTCCTAGGGGAGGAACACCCCACCGTGGCTGTCCACAGCAGGCCGTTGATGGGGTTGTTTCTGAAGGTTCATAATCCTGGCATTTCTGCTGGAATTTGGAGGTGGGATGAGCTCTGACCTTAAACTGGAGCTTGGCCCCAGACCTCTGTTTTGGCCTGGCTTGAGGGCTTGTCCCCGGTTCACTGGGATCCCTTCCCAGGCTCTTGGGAAATGTGGCCCAACCAGATTACAAAGAGGTGTGGAGATGTGTCTAAATCCTGATCCACCTGCCCTGGTTTTCCTTATGTGAATTACTTCTGTTACAAAATTTACACAAATTTAGTTAAATAATTGAGCCTCTTCTACCACCTGGAAATCTCATTCAGAAGGAAAAGAATTTGACCTTTTGTCTCTCGTTCTGGACTTCCAGCATCCCAAGTCCTTCTTGGCCAAGCTTCGTTATGGCCATATAAAGCAGTAYCAAGAGGCTGACTAGACATTGCTCACTTCATGCCACGCTTCGTTTATAAGCCTGGATTATGATTTTGTCCTGGACAGCTTGCCCTACCCTGAAATACTGGCAGTCTAAATGAGAGGAAAATCAGATTAACTGTTCTTTATAGCGAGAGAGCTGAGACCCGGTGCGAGGAGCAGCTTCTGCTTTCAGCAGTCGCCGCTGCCAAGCCGGCAGCTGATGGCGAGCATCCTGAGCCGGCGCTGCCGGCGCGTGATCTCATCTCCCGTCCCTGCCACGGCTGCCTGCGCTGCACCGCCGGCTCCTCCAGCATGTGTTYGGGAGGTTTGGCTGGCATCGATAGCTGGGAACCCCCGTAAAACCAGAGGTCATAAAGGAAATGTTTAACAAATGTTCAGCTGTAGTAGTGAGGCTGCTGTCAAAGGCTCTTGGTTGCGTTTTAGGTCTGTCGCTCACCTGCTTCAAACTACATATGACTTTCGGGGAGTTAACTACCGTCTGCAGAACAAGGGAGCTGAGAACTTTCCCAGCTCGTCTACTGAATGGGGTCAGTGCTTTCCCTACAAGGTGCAAGCTGCAGAGTGCTGTAGCCTTTCCTTTAGTTGTGAAYGAGCTACTGCTATGGGAAGACCAGATTCAGCTGCTGAGTCTCCACTTGATGATCTCCAGTGGAGGAGAGTCCCTGTGGCAATGGAGGGGGACTTCCAGCAAGTGCCCAGGTCAGTATGGTGTAGCTGGAGACCTGGCTGCCAGGGTCTGGTTGGGACCCTGGGATCAGTTTGTGAACAGTGCGATGAACTTTGTGAAATGCTCAGCATTTCACAAGAAATCCTCTTCTTGGTCTCTCTTGATGCCAACATGAGTCACATCCCTTCTTCCAGGGAGGGGATCTGCAGCAGGAGGAAGGAMAGAAGGAAACTTGGGTGTAGTTAGGAAACGCAAGTAAGGAGAATAAGGACACGCAGTGTTGGAGCGTAAAGGGGGAGACCAGCCCACTGTTGCCGTCCTTTGTGTAGCGTTAMCCCTCCCAGCCCCCAAGGGAGGAAGAAATGAAGCAGCCAGACTCTGCTTTGCTGCCCAAGCTCGGCACAGGGTGAGCCGCTTGGTTCCGAATGTCGGGGACTTTTCTTTGACTGAACCCACGGAGGAAAGGTTTATACAGGTTACTGGACCATTTTGACCTTTTGCCTGCTTTATTAAAGGCCAGAGAAAAGATTTTGTAGTTTGTTTTATGTGRGGCCAGAGACTGACTGCCCATACGCGTTCATGGCTTTGATATAAGCCAAAGTCCTAACAGAAACAGTCAATTTTGACAGCTCGGGTACATATTACCCTTCTCATTCAATAGCCAGTTGAGTGACTTTTCCATTTCCATCAGCTAGCCAGTGGCAAAGGGAGGCTTTGAGTTTGGGCAGTCCTGACGCCGTGCCTAAGCACAAGCCACTGGGACGTGCCACCTCCACCCTGCAGCAGGACAGGGCCGTGTGGTGGAGCAGACTTAGTAAGACTTTGYGTGACCGGTCGCATGGATGCAATCTGCAGAACACAGTAAAATTGCATTGATAAATTGTAATTCAGAAAGCCTTTCTGATGTGTTGTTCTTCTCCCTGCGGGGAAAAAAGCTTTCTTGTGAGCTTTGGATGCCTTGGTGGTACCTCTCATGCACCAGGTGCAGCCCTGTTCTCCCACCGTCAAGACTCAGTAGGTGCAAAAAAATCTTACTATTTCCATTCCTCCTTTTTGGTTGATCCTCAAACTATAATTTTAGTGCACAAAGATTTCAGGTTTCCCTGTGTATTACACTTAACCTTCTATGATATGCAGGCACCTAAAATATTCAGCAGACAGACTCACTGCTTTGACTCAACCCCTGCTGTTTGTGGTCCTCTTGCGGAGAACCATATTTCATTCTCTTCATTCCCAGCTTCTCCCCAGTTATTCATCGTTACCTATAAGCTTATTTCATCAGTCCCAGTTGATGCTAATTTAAAGTCTTTTGCACAACCAGTGAGCCTTGCTGTATCTAGTCATCTTTCCGTGTTTCTGGAGGTGGTCCCCATACTTACCTGGCAGGTTTTTTCCTTTCTTCAGGAGTTTCCCCAACTGAGTGTGTCACTCGGCTCTCCTCAAAATCCAAAGGCACATAGACTGAAAAACGAGGAGCATCTCTTCATTTACTGACTGATGTGTCCTTAATTTCCTAGGCTGGCCGGGAAATGTGATCGATTACATGAAGTGTTTTGCTATCATAGGCCATGTGTTTTTTCCCCTTTTATATGATAATGGTTGTAAAAGTCTTAGAGTCTCACTTGAATTCTCTGGTAAGATTGGATGATTTCTTGACTGGTCATATGAGATGAGTTACTGGGAGTGTTTTGTRCTGGGACGTGCTGCGGATTTGGCTGACAGTGACTTGATGTGCCTGTCAGTGATGGAGATGCTTGCAGGCTGTAGCCATCATTTTTGCCTGTGATGTGTGGTGATGGGTTTGTTTTTGTGCTTGTTGTGTCTTCGGCTGCTTGTTTGTTGTGGTCAGTGGGTTTTCATGTTCTGATTTTTGGTTATCATGTAGCTGTGGAGACCACCACTGTGCTCTGCCTCCCGTTGTTGTGGCTCCCTGCTAACCAGCGTTTGTTGTGGGACATAATATGTGGTGGTATCTTTCGGCTTGTTCCTTTGCTCTGGCTGCTTGATGTTTGCGTTGTAGCCATAGATTTCCGTGGTAAACCCTTTGAGCTCGGAAAAAAGAACAAACAAGCTTTCCCTTTCTAGTCATTTGTGAAACTCAAACATGATCTTGTTCAGCATGACCACGAAAACTTGGAGATCAAACTGACTAAATTGAAAGTGTCCCACAACACAGAAATTCCCTTCTTCCGCCTTTCCACTCTTGTCTCTCCACAACCAGATTCCTCCTGCCAATTCCAAGCAGAAGGGAGATTTGCCTACTGCTAAGAGGGCTGCTTGTGCTCCAGCTGAGTGGGGTGGGACAGTAATGATGGACCATCACCTGAGCAGAACTGTGTCTTTGGTAGTAGACGACTTTAGGCCCCAAAATGCAAATTCCTGCCTTTGTCAGCCTTACGACTCCATAAACCCTTTATTTTTATCATAGAAGAATAAGGCCTGTGTCAGGGAAATGGAGAAGAGGGGTTGGGGGGCAGAGGTGTATGTTTATATCAAGCTTTTCCATGCAAAGAAAAATGTACTTTTTGAAAGGCTCTGTTTTGGTGATTTCTCTACAAGCTCCATTTCACTCCTCTTGCTTCCCCCACCACTCCCGTGCCTTTACCTGTACAGATTAATGCAGAGAGGGGGCTCAGGGTTTTATGAACCCAGCGTTTTTCCCTAAAGATAAACCCCCTAGATAATCAGGTTGGGAAAACACGTCTGCAAGGTACTTAAAAGGAGACGTTTGAAAGCTCCTTGTGAAAACTTTTCCCAAGTCTTTTCTTTTTAACAGTTTGAAAGCCCCCTCTTCCCTCCCCCCCAAATATGATCAACAACACTGAAATTCAGACAGTTGTAATCAGCTCTAATAGGAGCAGAAAAGCCAAGTGCCACGCGTTATTATGCCTCAGCCCCTGTAGTGCCGGTATCCGGAACCTCGCTTGCGCTGGGATAACAGTAAACAGATGTGAGGGCAGTAGTTGCAATACTGAGTTACCCTTTAAAAATCCAGCTTGCCCCATGGATTTTTACAGTTCTTGTTAAGGCCCCTTCTTACTGAACACTTTTTCTTTCCCTCTCTCTTTCCTTCTCCTTTTCTGCAAGGTTATTTTATTTTTTGCAGGATCAGCTCCCTTGGCTGATTCACCATGTGGCTCCATAAATAGTTGGATTGGCATAATTGAGGGATGAACGGGATTTGGGAGTGAGTGGCTGGTGATTGAGAAAGGAGGGGGAGTGTGATGGGATAAGCTGGGCTTACCACCGAGAGAAATGTTTGTGGAACCACAGCTTTCCACAAGGAGCCACAAGTCTATCAGAGAAGCGGCGAAATGTTGCGACCACTGGAGGAGTGAAACTGCTCTCTGGGCCAGACGCTGATATCATTGCTCCGCGAGTATTGTCTTTGGCTTTGACCTCGTGCAGACATGCACATCCGTAGCGTAACATGCTGAGCAGTCGCTTTTGAACGGGAATAGACACAAGAGGCCTCTTGAGGTCTGTAGGGTGACGCTGCTCTAAATGTCTTTGACATCAAGGCAGAGAACCCCATTGACTGCTTTGGTGCTGAGCTAGGTCTAAAAGCTAGGTTGAATATCTGCCTGAATTGTTATGGAATTGGGACTTTACTCCAAAACCAAATCTATTCATTTTGAAGAGAAATAACCATTTTGTCAGTGGTGGGATCAGTTCCTGGGTTCACACAGATGCTTGGTCGGTGAGGTGCTCACGCCAACAGAAGGAGGAGGGTAAAACAGCGGTGCTGAGAGGAGGAGCAAGGGGTGGAAGCACAGATTTTAGACTGTTTTCGGCTGGTTGTGAGATGGCACCCCAAGGATTCAGTTTCCCATAACATCCAGTCCGGGGTGCCTGTAGGCAGGGGCCCTGCCCTTGCCCCCCCCCCCACGCACTCCCACTGCCTGCCTCGTGCTGTTCTCACTGCCACAGGGTGAGCTGCATGAACCAGCCGATCCCSTGGAAAATTAGCCCACCAGTCAAGGCGAAGAATTCTCCTGTGGGATCGACTTGCCGATCTGATCCATTCCGCACCTTCGTCGCTGCCAGATGTGACCCCGAGAGGGCAGGGGTAAACAGGCAGAGTCGCGGGAAGGTGAGCAGGCGGTGGTGAGCCCTTCCCGAGCGGGGACGGGTTACGGGAGTGTGCTGCGAGCAAAGGAGGGCGAGCCTGGCCTTTTCTAGTGACTAGCCCAGCAGGCAGCCTGCCAACSCTTGGTTCTTGGCAGCTTCAGTTCTACGTTGTCATCAGCTCTGCCCACTTCTTTGCAGGCATCCCAAAATGTTGTAATTTGTAGGTGTAGTATTTTTAACCGTGGAATCAGTGTCTCCAGACACACCACGACCACGGAATGGCTTTCGACAGAGGGGTGTGGACAAAAAGGGATTTGTTTTGGTTCCTGAGCGTTATTGAGGGGCTTTCTCCCTGGGGAGGGAGGGCCAGAGTTCGTATACCAGAGCTCACTCTCCTGTTCTCTCGGCTGTGAGTCCGCAGGGAGAAGCCGGAGAGCTGGGATGTGCGTGTGGATGTGGGCAGTGACGCATTACTAGGGCATGTGCAGAATTCCCGCAAATGACCACAGCACTTTGCTGAACAACTATCAGAAGGTTTCTCACCCTTCCTCGAGGGAGGATGCTGTGCTTCCAAAAAAGACTCCCAACGGATGTAACGATATTCATCCGGTTCTGTTACAACCATTGCTCTTCCTGTGGCTGTTTTGCTCTTCATTATCTCCCTGGGAAGAGGTTGTTCTCTTGAGCAACAATATCCCAAAACCAGTTTGGTTTCTGCAGTGTCCATATTTAGTGGGACTGTTTCTTATTTAGAAGCAGCCTTTGCATGGGTGTGAAGATGCTCTGCGCCGTGTGAGCAATGTTAAATGGGCTTTGCCCCCTGGTCTGTAGCTGGATAAAATGTGTGAGAGATTTCCCTGCTGCTAATAAGCATTGTGTTTGCTTTCCTCTTTGGGGGTGGGATAGATTCGGGGAAAGAAGAGGGGAAAAAAAAAAAAAAAAAGGCCTTCCAGTGGGACGTGAATGTTTCTGCCTGTGTTCCCACATTGTTCCCAGCCTTCTGCCGGAGTCCAGCTGTATGACACAGGCCTCCAAAATGTAAGCGAGATTCCCTGATGAATGACGCACGCCATYGCAACTCGCTGCTTGCGTGGACAAGGCGACAACCGTCTTGTGGGTGGCAGAGCACGTTTGCTGGTGGGGAAGGGGGTGCTGAGGCCAGCATGGCCTTAACCAGCAGCATGAGTTGGACCCTGGGCTTCTGCAGATGTTGGACCCAGACCCTTCCGTGGCCCTGAGTGTSTTTGTAGAAGGGCTTTAACTTCTTGACAGCCCTTTGAGAAATGTTTGCTCCTCTACAGGTAGCTGATGGGGGTCATCGCGGGCTGACAGGTACCCCAGTGCCCAAGGGTTTCTGGAGAGAAGACCAGGGGAGCGCCGGGTTCCCGGGAGGTGGGAGCGGAGCAGCAGCCTCCAGCAGCAGCAGAGAGTCTTTGCTGCAAACGCTTCCAGGGAGGGAATTTGAGGAAATGCTTGGATAGGAATAAGTAGAGCTGGCAACAAATGTGCATTTCATTTTATGAACATTTCATGGTGAAACTTAAAACTTCCACAAAATTTGGGGGACTGGATAGCTCAGGGGATTAGTAATGGGATACAGAGCCTTTCATCTCACCAGTGCCTTTTCAACTGCAGCTCAAGTCAATACCAGTGACTGAAAGTTGTTACCATCTGATGGCTTATGTGTAATGAGTTGATGGTCTCACTCCATTTCCTGGTAGTCAGGTATCTGCGGCTGACGCACACAAACACACCATAAAGCCTGGCTGCTTGCCAGCCTTGTTGGCAGCCTCTGCCAATGACTGGATGAGTCCGAGAGTGAAAAAAAACTGTTTGCTTCTAGCTGGGAGCTTTATCAGGTAGTATCCTGGCATGTGCAGCGTGTGAGAAACTTGTAAGGTAGGAAAGCAGTGGGCCAATTTGGAGCAGTGGTTTTATGTAGACATCTTCCATCTGTACTGACGTCTACAAGGAATAATGTTTTGTTGCAAGGACCTCCTCTTCGGATGCTCGCCCCTCAGCACAGCTGTGATGTATGCGAGATCTGTTTTGCAAACAGAGCAAAATTACGGCACAGGGCTTTCTGTTTAAAATAATGTCACTGCTTTTCTCCCCCTCCCCAAAGTGGTTCTAAGTCGCACCTGGAGCACATTTTACAAGCATTTGTTTATTAATGCATCTGTGATGTGACTCTAGCGCAGGGCTGCACTATCATCCCCATTTCCAGCTGGGGAAACTGAGGTAGAGAGAAACCAAATGAAGGAGCAGATATTCCAAGATAAAAAATTCAGGAGTTTGAGGGTGCTGGCCTTGTGCCAGGTCCGATAATGGATTTAGACCATCGGTGTACTCTCTGCTTCTCCCTCAGTTGGGACGCTGGCCCTTGCTCTTTCCATCATGGATCTAAAAACAGCCTCTCGGATGAAGCCTAAGAAAAAGGCTGTTGCTTGGGGGATGTGTTCTTTCACCATTTTGTGCTGTAGAGGCCTCGTGGTTAGGACATAGTCTGGAACAAGGTGACTCCTAATGAAGGTGTCCAAGCGTAGATTTTGTTGGTTCTGTTCGAAGTCACAGTGAGGGGTGGTGATGGGATGAAGAACTGGTTACAGAGATGACTGAGCCGTGGGGCTTGTTGTGGTCCCCAGGCGAGACTCCCTCGCCACCGGGCAGCGATCCGTGGAGGATGCCAGTCCCCCGATGGGGCATGCGAGACTGAGCACCCCTCGGTACCCCGTCTCCCCAGGGATTTCTAACCCTGTCCCTAGCAGGAGGGTCCCTGGTCTCTGCCCGTGGGGAGCAGTTAGTCTGGTGTGACCTGCCCCCTGTGAGCATCTATGGACCAAAGTGGTGGTGGGGTGAGGCTCCCTGCGTCCCGCTGGCCTTTCCACGATTATACGGAGCCCGGCACAAGCAGGCCGTTAGTAAACAAATGATGTCAGCTCCCACTGGCGTTATTTTTAAGCACTTTGTGTATATTACTTGTCTGTATGTATCTCTGGACTGTTCTTTCTCCCCCTCCTGCTGCCTCTCAATCACCCGCAGAGCTTTTTTTTTTTTTTTTTTTTCTTTTTTTTCTTTCGTTAAAACCAACATCTGTAGATTTGTTCTTAACAAAAATAAAGCCATCCATCTCCTTTGGCCTGCCGTTCTGTCATGTAAGCTCAGGAAAACTGGCTCGGTCAAGGTTTACAGTAGCTGTCGCAGCCCGCAGTGGGAAAGGCACTTATCTGTAGAGGAGGGTTAGCAGTTCTCAAGAATGCATCCTTCCCTCGGACTGAGGGGGTGGCTTTTGTTTATCCTCTGGCACACAATGAAATGATGGGAAAACATGCCTGGATGCACTGCAGTAGTAAGGTGGGGCAGGGCAGCGGTTAAAAATGGAACGGAGCCTTTGATCCCCAGCCAGAGCAGATGACTCCCAGGGTTTGGGTTTTAGGGTGGACATCATGTTCCTTCTCTCCATCTCCGTGTACAGATCGAAGAGTTCCCCTCCTACCTAGCGAGCAGAACAAAGCCTCCAAGGCAGGCTTGGGGGAAGAGAGGGATTGCAAGTGAGGTTGGAAGGAAGGGGGGGGGGGGAGTTTTGGGAAGCCCGGCTGGCCCCCACCGTTCATGCCTGGCTCAGGTGGGTGCCGGAGGAGGGGGTGCAAGCCCGAGCCTTCCCGACAGCCAGCCRAGGAGGGGAGCCTGCAGCTAAATGCGGCGTGCGTCCCAAGATCTCAAAGCGCCACAACAAAGAGCACGCAGCCGAGGCTCTGGGCTGTTGCCTTGGTGGGGGACGCAGGGGCTGGCTGGGGCCAAGCAGTGAGTCATGACGGCGGCTCCAGTTTGTGACAATGTTTTTCCTGTTAATCTCCCCCACCATCTCCCCCAGAAAACACAATGGAAACTCCATAATCCAGGAGATGGCCTGGGGCATACCACAACTCCAGAGGGTCCTCGCAGGAGGCTCCGAGTCCTCCCCAGATTTCTCAGCAGCCAGAGCAGGTAGTAAATAACTGCACAAGTCCGAGAGATCGAAGGGGAGCGATAGAAGTATTACGTGCTTGCACTTAGTCCTGCTCTATCCTGGATCTGGAGTGGGACGCTCAAAGACTCTGGAGCGCTGACTCCTTGGAGCCAGAGTATATCATCTGTTAAGTCTCTGGCACGACAGACTTGCTTTAGAGTGAGCAAATTAAAGGTCGTCTCTCAAAATCTGGTTAATGCCACATGCCAAAGTAGACAGACACAGAAACAGAGGGATGATAGATACTCGGATGTATAGATCAATCTATAGCTCAAGGCATGTTTGTTTCTTACTCAGTTTTGTTTCTGTACTCTAGGTATATTGTTTTTATTATTTATAGTGTCGGGGGGAGTAATCCTGTGTGTTTGAATTTATTTGCTGTGCTATGTGGCTGATTTGGAACACGTCCTGTTGTGGGTTTTTTGTTATTTTTTTGCTAAGGAGCTCGGCAATCATTTGGCACCGAGTACAGGAAAAATAAAAAAAGAAATCCCAAGATTTCGTTTAACCATTTACCTTTTCAGCCCTAAGCCACTGCATGCGTGGCGGAGGTAGCAGTGGGACCCTGTGTGGCCTTGATTCAACAGGTCTTCGGTGGAATTTAAGCGCATGCCTACAGCTAAAAACGCCTTGCCAAACGGTGGCCACGGCGAGGGTGGCTTCGCCCGCGGCGCTGCCCCGGAGATGGAGCGCAGCAGCTGCTCAGCAGCAGCACGGGAGCCTCCGCCAGCGCCGCGCGGGGAGCCAGGAGGGAAAGAGGATCCATTACATTGCAAGTTAGCTTTAAACTCGCTTCAGTGTTTTAACATGAATCATTCATTCCACTAGTGAGATGACTGAGGAGTCTGGGAGAAAAAAAAAAAAAAACCACCAGAGGAGTGCTGCGGAGGAACATCTGAAGGGATGCGGGTGGGGGACTGGGACCCAAGGACTTGAGCGGCTTGGAGGCATCCTTCAAATGCTTAAGCAGGAGTCTTGCTTTTCCTTTTTTCTTGATTAAGAAACTCAGGGTTCTGGACTGGTTTTCTCCTTGCATTAGTGTGTCTTTGTATCTCTATGGCTGGCAGAAAGGGCCTGTAACGATAACCTAGGGCCGCGCTTCTGAGCTGAGCCACGGGTCCCCTGTGTGGAGCCGGCTCCACACCTGCAGCGGCTCTCGGCTGGGGGAGATGTGGTGTCCCAGGAGAAGGAGAGGCAGTGGCAAGGCAAGGAGGCAGGCAGTGTGAATTTTGTATTTATTTGGGGTACCAGAAGCAGAGAGCGCTGCCTTTGTAGCCCTCTGAGCAGGGGTTAGAAAGGTCCCGGTGCAGAGTAACGTGGTAGTTGTCCCTTCGGTCGCACAGCTGAACCTGAGTCAAGAGACTCCGTAGCCCAACGCAGGCAACTACACGGCTGGGGCAGGAAACTTGTCTCTTCTGCAAAAGACTTTCCCAAAAAAGTGGGACTCTTGAGGCGCTGAGCATTGAGTCGCATGGGCCTGGACAGAAGACAAGGGTAATCCTTAAGCCTCAGAGCCCCTCAGCAATTCAGTTCTCTGGTGAATTCCTCCTCGCGTGGTGTCCCGTGTCAGGGATTTCCCTGATCATATCTCCCTCTGCAATTTGAACTAACAGCTCGGGCTGTGCAGCCAAAAGCTGAGTTGGACGTATGTCCTCTGAGCACAGGGGATGATTCTGGCCTGTTACATTTGCAAAAGTAGTAGCCTGGAAGCTCCACATTGTAAGTAGGCTGAGGCATCATTAATTCAGCTGCTTTGCTGCCCGTGGTATTAACTACGTTTGTTTTCCCTGCTACATCTAAAACTTAACAYTTTGCTATTTCTGACTTTTGATCTGTACCAAACTTGAGACCCAACCTGCTCCAAACACATGCAGTTTGGCTGAGTGGATGCTTCAGTAGAAACCTGAGTTTGTGGAATTGTCCACCTTAGCATGATTTCTTACTCTTAGACTTTGGGGATATGTTTATCGTTACTATGCATTCAGGGAAGAGATACTGCTGCTGGTTCCTTCTTTATCTTTTGTATTGTCTCACTTCCAAGATACTGGAGGGGAAGGAAGTGCATGAATGCCTGGTTTTAAAAATGTGCAGCATTGTCCTTCGTAACGAGTTTCAAGGTGTGCTACTGTCAGCATGAACATGTATATTTGAATTATTTTCCCAGTCTGTCTGACTGTTGGAAATATCAAAGTTCCTGCTGATTTCAATACTATTGTACAAGCAAAATATCTCCATGCAGGCTGGTACAAGGAGACAAAAGGTGGCACTGGCCCACTCCAGACTACTCGGATGGGAGCCAGCTTGGGCATGGGCAGAAGGAACYTGGGTCACTGCACCCCTATCTTCTTTTGGAGGTACCCTCCAAGGTCTATCCATGTTTCTGTGGCTTCAGCACAGTACACAGTATCATGGGTCTCTGTTGAGCATATTCCCAGTAAAACTGGTCCAACCTTTCTTCCCTCTCTACTCTGTGTAACAGGTTACACTGAAAAGAAAAAAACAGACTTTGGCTAAAATCAAAATGTTTTCCAAGACTGTCAGCTTCAACTAAATTTTCCAGCAGATGAAGTTGGCATGATTTCCTTTAGCTTTCATGTTTTGTTTGGATAACATCAAAAGGCTCTTGTTTCAATGGACTAGGATCTTGTCATTTCAGCACTAGCATTTCACGTCATCTTGGTTTCCCTATTACAGTAAATAAACTTTTTGGTGTTACAGTGAGTGAGGGGGTTGGTGACCCCACACGAGGTGTAACAGACCTTGAAAGGGAATGGATGRTGCCTGTATACCTCTTCCAAAAGGGACTCAAAGACCATGGCTTCGTAGGGTGACTGGAGGTAGGGTAGGACTTCCCACCATAGMGACCTACAGAGAGGGAGCGTGGAGGAGGAGGAGCCGGTTGCCTTTACAGTCTTCAGTATTCAGCACCAAGCTGTAGCTGAGTTTTTCTTATCCATGGGAGGGCTTTGGTTTTACCAGAACAGAAAAGRTGCGGTTTTCTTCCTAATAGAAAACTCTGGGACTCTCTACTTTGTAGAAAACTTCAAAATCTTGGCCGTTTTTTTCCAAATGGGAATCTAAGTGAGTTTTGTCACACTGGAARTTGTGACAGATAGGGCACGTTGCTTTCTGCCCGGCTGCAGAGCCCAACAGCAGCCGGCGTTGAAAATCCTGACGTGCGCCTCGGGAAAGCTGCCTTTGACTACAGCAAATGGTGTTTGTTTAGGTTTTAATCCACAGAGAAGTGCTTGAAACAAAGATACTTTCAAGGCTTTGAGGAGCACGGCTCCCCCAGCTTTGGGGCTGTTGAGTGTGTCCCATGGGTAATGCTGATGATCCATTTTTTTCATCCTAACGCTCTACTTCAAGGGGTTTATTTTAAATGATACTATTTTAAATGCATGAAGTTTCCCTGGGAGGATAAAGAAGGATCCTTCCCCCACGTCCTTGATGGRGGGAAAAAAGGCAGACTAAGCTGTGAAGAACAACAGGTGAAGGGTCCTTACGTTAAGGTGGGATGAGTTATCATTGCTCACTGTTTGGTTTTCAGTCCCGTTGGTGTTTCCARACTAAAGCCCAGAGGATGATTTTCCCATTTATGAGGCTGAATTGCTTGTGTATGTTCCTAAATTCATTGTGTTTGTTTGCTTCTAAGCTAACAATATTTCTCAGCAGGTACTGCTAGTAAAACCACAGACCTATGAAAGCACAGACAGTTCTTTGGAGACGCTTTTATCTCCCTCGTAGGTGCCGGTGGGGAAGGTAAAGGGGAACTCTGCTGCTTTCTTTTCTGGCTTTGGTTACAATCTCTTCTCACGGCTGTGGGCCATTAAGCAGGGCATGCTGCCTTCACTCGGTGCCTGKACTAGACGGTTTTACTCAACCCAAAGATATATGGTTGCATTTTGAATGAAAACTACATCTGAAACCAGTTTTATCAGTTTCCTGGAAGATGACAGGGAGAAAATATGTGAAAAATGTCTTTTCACCACTGTTGGGGGTTTTTTTGTCCTTTTGTTGCCCATTGCATCAAGCTTCCTTATCGTTTGACCATGAGAAAATGTTTTCACCAATAAAACAGAGGCCAAACCCTCATGGGTTCATTAAGGGGTGACTGGTGTGACCAGAGATACCTGATCTCAAGTGCGAGGGGAACGTCAGCTCCGGGACCCGTGCTTTAGCCGGGTGTTTATTTGCTTGCTAGTGATGTTTTGGGGCAGGGAAAGAAAGAGACGTTTCTCCTGCTTAAACCAGCTATTCTGGGGTGAGCTCGCTTGCTGTGGGTGAGCTCAGCTCTGCTTGCAGGTAAACGAGAGGAGCAGCCAGCGCCTTSCTGAGCTCCTCCTTCCCCCCCATCCCTTGGACAGGAAAGAGCAGCAGCTCTCGCTTCTCCKTGGCCGTGCCGGGGCTGCCGGGATGAGCGGCCGTGCAAAGGAATATGGGGGTGTTTGACAGCCCATAACTACCTTGCACAGAAACGGGGCAAGAAACGTTCTCCCTTTCAGTGACTTCCCCACTAGGCAATATCTTTTTCCCATTTCTCCTGGTGGATGCAGCTTTCCTATCTGCATAACAACATATTAGTTAGGTCATTTCACAGCTATGAGGCTGTTGTGTGGATTCKCTCTCTTCTAGGAATTCTGCTGATGAATCATCGACACTTAAGGCTGTAGTTTGATGTCTTTATTCACACTTAATGCTAGTACTTGGCCGCAAAAGTAATCCTGTGGAATCCAATGGGACTAACTGTGGAGTTACATACTATTAAATCTTTGGCCTTTTAACAGGGTAATGGGTTACAGCCAGATTTSTGAATAAAACTGAAATGCAGTCCTGGCTTTCAGAGGGGTTAGGAGTAGTACAGGGCAAAATTTTTCATGATGAAACCTAGACCCATGTGAAAATTCCCTGCTAGCTGGCTTTGTTGTAAACCCTCGGATGTGATCCTCGGGGGAAAGGCGGTTGGGCCCACCTGGCCTCGCTTCTCAGAGCGGCCGCTGGAGTTGGGAACAAATTACATCCCAGGTTTGGGGCTTTTGACAGGGTAATTTGTTTTCTTTTTTATTTGCTCACTATTGTTGTAATGAAGATGTTTCAGAGCATAATAAATAATCATTTTTCGAGAGTAAGAGCTTTTTAATGCTGGATGCATTGGGGCRTTCTGCCTCGTGGGCTGCTTGGGAGGCGCAGCCACGGGAGATGCAATCCYGCTTTCTGGGAAGGGATTTTGGATCCAATAGTGCTGATGTTTATTTTTGTAGGAGGGCATTGCTCAGGTCTCCACTCAAATTCTGAGTGGGTTTGCTGGAATCTTCTGAAGTGATGTGYGGACTTCAGTTCAGCTTCCTTGGTGGGTGGGTGAGAACCATTAACCTCRCTTTCCTGTTTTAAAAAAAAAAAAWWTAAAAATTTTAAAAAAGAAAAAATAGTTGTTTGAAAAAGCAGCRGTGGTGGTGTTGGTCTCAACGGTATCTTGGTAACGTGGTGCTTGATGAACTTTGGATGTAACGCTAATTGAGGGTGGGAGTGCTGGATCAAGAGTTTTGGGGGAAGGAAGCCCCCCCAGTTTAGACCTTATAAAAGTGGGGATGCAGTTTGTGGCAGGCACTCAGYTGTGTCCGGCTGATGTGCTTTCCTGTGTCAACGGACAAAAAAGTGTTGGAGGCAACTGAAGAAAACAAGGCCACCTTTTGGCGTGTTCCCTGGCACCTGCAGCCCCGCTGTCGGACGGGGAGCAGCAGCGCTCCCAGCTACCTCCCGTCAAAGCGGGGGAGGATCAGCCCGTCCCTTTCTGCACAGACCGGGCTGCAAGCGGCGTTAACGTTGCAAAAAGAAAAAGAGATCCAGACCTGGTGAATCATGACATTCCTGTGCCTTTCCTGACATTCTCTGAGAAAAACAAAACCAGTAAACAGTTGTGGAGCACAAATCTTCGTTCAGTGAACTCTCAGGAGTCAGCCTCGGCCGCGGGGCCGCAGCCCCAGCGATGGCGGGGACGGTGCCGTTCCCGTGCAGTGTCCTGGGGTGACGAAGCCCTGCCCAGCCCCGCTCAGCTGGGAGCAGGGAGCAGCTCCTCGGGCGCAGCCGTGCCCCGGGCGCCRCGACAGCCCTTTTCAATGTGCCCAAGACGAGAAACACCAGCAAACAGCAGAGACACTCCAGTGCAGCTGTATAAAATTACGCTGCAGGGGAGGAGGGTGGGGAAATGAAGAACAGCCATACATCCTCCCTCGGACAGGGCTTGGTTTACGCTGCTCCGCCGAGGGTTTGTTTTCTTTTATACTAGATTGGACCGCGGCAACGGGGGCTGTACGTGAAAACATGACCCAGCGCGGCAGCTCTGTGGCTYGTGGCGTTGCTGGTCCGCTTGCCTGAGCCCCTGCAAGGACCCGACACGGAGGCCTTAAAGCCTGCTTCTTTCTTCAGCTTCTGCCTCTTCCCTTCCCCCTTTCCCCTCCCAAGGTGCTTTTAATCCCTTTGGTTAATGTGAAATTAAGATAATGAGTCAAGGAGGAGAGAGGACTGGGAAGGGGGCGGTGGGGGGGGGAAAGGGGGAAAGAAAAGAAAATAGAAAGAAGAGAGATTCTTCTGACAGATAATTAGGGAGATTGGTTTACCAGCCAGGGCCTAATGCTGGCTTCCCAGCTCAAACAGTCCCTCGTGACTCATTTTGTGACTTTAATTTCTATGGGGTTCCTTAAGCAGGTGCCCCCTGACAGGTAGTCAATAGAGGACTTCTGGCTGAGCACCAGCGCCTCTTTGGAGAGGTCAGATTCGGAGGTCAGAGAGCAAGGCCTGGGAGGTTGGCGGGTCAGGAGCCATCACGGTGACAGATGAACCTAAACGTGTTCCCTTCGCCCGGGCTCTCCCTGGCAGAGCGGCAGCGCTGGCGTCTCTCGAGACCGGCCCCCTCTTTGCTAAGAGACGTTCCTGTTCGTCTCCCGCTCGCACCTCTCAACTGCTCTTCATTAGCTGGAGGATAGGGCTTGTTCGCAGCCCTGGATCCGATGCTGAGAGGGTGCTGTCTCCATACCTCTCAACTGGTCCTCATTAGGTAGAACAGTCCCCTTTTGTCCTGCATGAAGCCCCCTTTGTTTCTCAGCCACAGCGGGGCTGCGRGAGCAGAACCTGATACAAAACAATGCAGCATTATTTAGCCAGAGCCTAAAGTCAAGGAGAGAGCAGCCTTTCGGGAAGCTCTCGCTGCCTTAGCGTGTGCGTCTGTGAACACCCACAGATTCTAGCTGTCCGTCTGTCTGTCCTCCCCGCTCGGAGCTTGGTGCCTCTTGCTGGTGTTTCTAGCTGGACTTCACACCATCTTCCACCAGCCAATGTTGCAGGACCCCTMCGAGAATGTATTTTTAAGGTGGTGTGGCTACAAGGAACCCCTTCCTTTGATTTTTCTGCTGGCAGGGAGCAGCTTCTATTCTGCTCCTCTGTGTTCTGGGGGGACTCGGTGCTCCCCCCTTTCCTGAAGCGGTTTGCACGGGGTCCCCAGCGCTGGCAGCATGTCCCTGCTTGGCATGGGGGATCTGTGACCGTTTTGCTTTGCTTTCACCCCTCCCCGGCTGCCTCCCTGCTGCCAGCAGCTGAGGTTGTGTTGGCTGGAGCCTGATTAGTCATTCTGTCTGAGATTTCTTTCAGATTGAGGATAATGATGGCAAAAAAGAAATTAATTTTCTTTATAATTGGATTCCTGCTTTTCCCTGAAGAGCTGATGTCTTTTTAAAAAGCAGTGTCTATCCACCTCTGTGTTGGTGGCTGCAATGCTGCTGCAAAGTGGTATCACCACAGGAGTGTCTGCTAGGTTATAAATCGGGTGGCAGAATTAAATGCTTACATGCCTGGAGTGCCAAGGTCGGGTCCCTGATCCCATTAGCCGCTTCTTTTGCCTAGAAACAGCTGGAGCAGAGCTAAGCATCAGCTGCAAAATACCTCGTTCAAGTAGAAACTGCAGAGGCAGACTGAAAAGAAATGAACACAACTGGTGTGCTTTTGGGTCCCATCCACTCCAAAACAGTGAGAGGACTGGGATTAAATAGTGTTGAACCCCCGAGAAGGAAAACAAAGCTTGATTTTTTTTTTTTTTTGGAGCAGCTGGGGAGCCAAAATACTGCTTGCAATGAATAGTGTTTGCAAAATTCAGGTCGTTTTTAGGTATTTAAGATTAAAAACAAAACAAAACAAAACAAAACAAACAGTGTGGATCAAGCCCACAGCAGAGCTTCGCAGGAGCAAGGCCAAGGAGCTCGTTGTCCGTGTGCCAGTGATGCAGAGAGGGGAACTTCTCTGTCCTATGGAAGAGTCTGAATATGAAAGTCCTCTATAAATCCAACCTGATTTGTGAGTTAATTGGAGTGGGGAAACCAGGACAGCGGTATGGAGAAACGGGGCTTTGTGGGTTTCCTTGTACACCTCTCCCAAAGAGATCCTCCTTCATTTGGATAATGTTTCTGTGGCCTGCGGGGCAAGCGTTTACACCGACATCTCTGTGCCAAGGCTGTTGCGTCATATTGGTCAAGGTTTATTTTGATACAGCCACAGACGGCRTCACGTGTTGCACAACGGCCGAACCACCTTGGGTAGCCCTTGCCTAGTGGGTTCGAGCCCTGCCACCGAATCCAAAGGGCGCTGTGGGAACCGGAGCGGTGGCTGTAGTTCTGCATCTACAGTCTGTTGGGTATTGGATGTTCCCACCCTATTGTACACTTTAATTCTATGCAACCCATGCAGAGAAACTGGTACAGGCCTCCCGTGTGACTCAGAAAGCGGTGACACAGGCAGGGTTGGACGTCTCTGGCAAGCAGATGTTTCAGTAGGCAGCTAAGAATTTGGGGGGGGGGGGGGGATGTTCCTGTAAAAATCCCCAGTGCTGTTTGCAGGAGGGCTGGAAATTCTGCCCAGTGGCTTGAGGAAGGGTTGTATCCAGTGGTTTGGTTGCAGGCTGGTGCCTTGCTTTCATTTTGTGCTCCCCCCATGCCACCTTGCTGGTGGGTGGGATTTTTGGCACTGCCAAAGCAGCTTGTATCAGATGCCCGGGGCTCGCCGCACCTGCGGCACGGCGGTCGTCCCAGGGGGGTAGCAGGACTCGGACGGGGTCCATGCGGCAAACTGGGAGCCGTTTGCTCCTGGAGGTTGGATTTGCTTTGTGGCCAAGGTGGGCGGCCAGCACAGCTGAGATGGGGGTCCGGCACAGCGCTGGGCTTCAGGACCGCTCCCTGCCTACGGCTCTTTCAGCGTGCAAATGCCGTAACAGGGTGGGACTTTCAGTCTTGCAACTGAGGGTTTTGGTTTTTTTGAGCTGTAAATATAACACAATTGTGTTTATGTAATGCAATTATGTGAGATGCTGCATATGGGTTTTAAATAGAATAAGGGTTAAATTTAGCCTCTCTTTTTTTTTT
>JASVER010000064.1:2815141-2917001 GCA_030449065.1 Oceanodroma leucorhoa
TCCCATTGATTTTGCAGAGATAGACTTGTGTTTGAAAGCCTTCTCACCCTCGAGTTTACCGGACTCTGTACTGCATGATCTCATTGCTAGTATCTCACTCTTTCTCCACCCTTCCCTCCCGTTGTTTGCTATTCTGACTGAAGATGAGACATAAAAAGTTAAACAAACTTTTTAAAGACAGGGAACGCATCATCCTATGTGTTTATGCAGTATTAAACACAACAAGATCATTATCTGGAGACACTGGAGACCGGATTCCCGTTGGATATAAATGAGCAAAGTTCCCATCAAGTACATGATTTACACCAGCGTAGGGTTTGGCGCCAGGGTGTATAAAGATGAGCAAGAAAAAAAAAATTCAGTTTTGCAGACTTGTACTTTTAAGCATGCAAGCACTTCTTACTATCCTCCAATTAGAAAGTGGAAAAAATGATTGGAAAAAGGAAACAAATAGGCTGAACATAATCACAAGAGCAAACTTTCAAATTATGAACGTATTTATGTTTTTAAACCTGACTCGGTTCTTTTCCAGCCAGCAGCAAAGTGATGGGCCCAACAACCGGGTCTGAATTTCCCCACTTCCTAGAGGTCAACACTTGGAATTTGCCTCCTAAAATGAGCTGAAACGATATCTGGGATTCAGATCCAATAGCCAGTGATGCAGAGGGTTRTGCAGATTGTGCTGGCTTTGTCATATGGGATTTTAGGAGAAGCTTTTCCTCAGTTTCAGTCTCTCCTGAGGTTATTTTGAAGTTTCCGCTGTGATCCACAGGTCCTGGGATCTCTGCAGTAAATGATCGTAATTTTATGCTTGGAGGCAAATCCTCGGGTCAGCTAAGCTGACTTTATTGTAAACAGCACTTCGTGTTTTCAAGGCTCTCAACTAGCAGCATGTCCTCAAAACCACTTTGATAAAGTGGTTTTAGGTTTACAGACAGGGTCTCTGAGGGAGAAATTCATAATCTAAAAAAAGCCATGCAGAAAATCAGAGCAGGATCCCAACTCAGGGCTGTTACTGTCCAGCCGTTTTCATGCTGCTGCTTCTGCTCTTTCCATCCAACTGATACTTCTAGCCACCTTCTGGGACACACCACAGCCGTGCTTGTAAGAAATTCCTTTCTTTTATAGCATATAAAGAAATATCTTCCCTATTTAACAGGTGAGGCAACTGGGGAGGTGAGGTGAAACCAGAGATACTTTGGAGGAAGAGGAGGGATGGCACGACCTCGTGCCTGTCCCTGTGTATGTGACCTGGAGCATGTCTCAAGTGTGCTGCTGGTCAGGTTGGGCTAATGCAAAGGGGGACAGCAGGGCATCGTGTCCCATCAGCTGTGCTCGTAATTTTGTGCCTGCAGGATGATGGAGTAACCTGGCCRCGGGAGGCAGGAGCTCTGCTCCTGGTGAGCTTTCCTCGCTCTTCCTTAGCACTGTCCTAGGTGGGTTAGATGAAAATTGTTTGGTGAAAGGTTGGAAAACTTCTAGTTTCTCAAGGGTTATAARACTGGCCTCATTCAAAAATACTTAATTCTCACCTCAGCTAATTAATGTTTTCAGTGCTGAAAACATTAATAAAGACATGACCAACTTCTTTAACTTACTGAATCTGATTTCCAGTTGAAAATTAAGGGTTTTTGGTAAGCTATAGGTCTTTCTGCAAAAAATAAAAAGCAAAGTCATAATATTGAGGTTTATTCTCTTAGGAAGGAATAAATTTTATCTGAAAGAGACACTTTTGAAGGAAAAAATTGGCCAGTCAGCCAAAGTTTTGGTCATATCTTATCCACAATTCCCTACAGCCTGGAAGAGTCTTCCAGTTTGTCACTGGTCCTTCACTCATATTTGTGAACTAAGTACAAGTATGGACTTCTTCCAACTCTAACAAGGATGGGATATATATATGGGGAACTTGGGCAGGCAACTGGCAGAAATTGTTTGGTTGGTTTGTTTTTGTTTTTTTTTTCTAACATGGATAGAAGGCTTAAAATAATCTGTACGCCCTGAGGACCTCTCCGTTATCACGCTGTTCCTTCAGGAGAGGATTGCCGTTGCTTCCTGGCAGCAGAGATTTGATGCACAAAGGAAACCTGAATAATTTCCCATGTTGTGAGACCTGGAGTGGTTGTCTCCCAGCTGCGTAAGGTTTCAGTTGGTGGATGGACTGGCMCTCACATCGTTCTCTAGGCCTACTGGTGACACACCAAGCGTACGTGACGTTTATTGGYTTCAAGCTTGGCCCATGCTGGGTTTGAAGCCCGGGTTTATTTTTGAAGATGGGGCGATGCTGTGGTTGAATGGCACGTAAATTGATGCCCATTTTTGCCGTTTGTACTGTCCGTGGTCTCTTCCGTTACTCCCTTCCAGGACTCCCTAACTCCATGCTAATTGGGTGCTGGCTCCAGGCTTTCTATTTTAATACTGTTTGATGATAATAATCATTCCCGCAGGGTGAATGGTTGAGAACAAAGACAGGAAACGTCCCCCTGATTAGATAGAGTCAGGGGAGCCATTGGAGGAAAAAAACAAATGACAAAAATGATAAATGAGGGTTCTGTAACTTCTGCCATCCTCCTGGGGCATGTGGAAGGGCCTGGAAGGATACGTGAAAAAGACCATAATTTACTGGTTTGGCAAACCGTATGTTGGAAGTCTTCAAGTATCATCTCCATCTGCAAACAAAGGCCAGCAGGAGAGATAAGGCCAGGCAGCTACCAGAACTGAGCTGTTTTGGGCACAGTTACGCAAAGCCTCCTTCATTCCAATCCTATTGAAAGTAACTGTGACCTTTCTATTGCATTAATGCTATTACTGGATAAAAGGGGAAGAGGCAACGCTCAGATGTAGGTTTAGGTGATGAGCAGGGTGTGAGCTACATCTGCAATGTATTCTGAGTGCAGACCTGAGCGCTAGCTGCAGTTTGGCCTTGTTTCATGTTGACTTGTGTTGATGTAAGACCATGCCCAGACTAAACTTGGTGCACTCCTTGGGAAATGCCAGAGGAGAGAAATGGGCCGTGCTGCTCCTCAGCAGCGACCCGTATGTGTGCACATCTGTAGAGTAGGTGGATGCGGTCTATCTGGCTTCTCAATTTCTGGGTGAATCTGTCTTTATAGTAGTATCAGATATTTCCAGGATCCTAAAAGGGCTTGCAAGTCTCTTGCTGCAGGGGCAGGAAGGCTTTGCAGGAGCCTGCATTGGGCTTCAGGTGTCAATCCATACATAGAAACGCGGGTGCATGGAGCTTGGACCACGTAGTGTTCAACCTTGCATCCTGGCCAGGTACCAGAGACGCTGTTAGGATCTAGTTTTACTTGGGCCTTTTTCTTTCTCCAAATACGGAAGTGCTCTGTAAACCGGTCAAGAGCAGTCTAGTATTTCTTGGGGRAAATAATCAACAAAAGCAAACTCTTCGACTTTAGTCAAATTGTTGTCAGAATATTGTAGCTTCTTAAAAACGGGAATGTTTTAATTTTCAGTGGTTGAAAACTGAGTGGGAGCTGGAAGTACAGGGGAGCTGGTTCTGATTAGCCCTGAGTCCCCACATGCTGTTGTGCATTTCGGTTGTATTTTTGTTTGTTAAACTTTGTTTCAACTAATTCTATTTAGTGCTAGCATTTAGAGCATTGCCTTGGTTTTGTTTATGATCATTGCGCACTTGAGGATATGAACAGACTATGGGCATCTGTGCGAAGCCCCCCAAAACCAGGGGCTAGAGGGGACTCTGAGATGYCCACAGTGTTTTGACTCTTCCATGGCTTGGTAAAAGCTCAAAAAAGGTTTTCTGAAACTGAATGAAACAAAGGCCTAACTCCTTCCGTTATCACAGTTTTGACTGTAATAGAGACAAAAACCTGACCTGGAGATCAGCACTAGGTCTTGTTATCTCTGRTGTTTCTTGGCCTGCTCCTTACAAGACAAGGGTTACTGTGGTTCTCAATGATGTCTAGGGTTGAAGCAAATAGAAATCTGCTGAAAGTAAATGGAAATTTTCTGACTTGAATRCCATTACCTCAAGCTCTGGGATAAAATGCATTTTCTAATGCTACAAGGTTTTTGTTGATGGCATTTTTGAAAGAGAGAACGACTTTAGGTGTGCTTTTATAAAAACAAGTCTTCCATCTGTGTTTAGTGATAATTTATAACTGCTTTCTTAGACCTGTGCTGTGAAATAAATTAGGGACACGCCTGGAAAATACTGGGTTGGCTTAAATGTGCTGCAGAGCCTTTTTAGTTTCTTTTATCCCACATTTTTAAATTAAAGAAATGTGATGATTTAAGGCGTTTGATCTCTGAATGTTGCAATTTTTATTGGCATTTGTTTCCATTTGTGTGTTTTCCCAGTAATCGGTTTATGGAACCTTTCACCTCTRGATCTCCACCTCCAGCGTCACGTGCGTTGCTCAGGTCCAGCCATCTGGCTCTTCTCTCCCACCACTGAACAAGTCGGGGGTCACTATTTTTCTGAAAAGGGAGAAGAACAAATGCTTCTGCAACCGTTGCTACTTGGCAGCTCTGTTGGATGGCCTCACAGGGTCAAGGACTGAAAAACTGCGGGGTGACCTACTGGTCCCTTTCTAAATGGGATATTTCAGCCTGGGRCTGAGATGTACTAAGTTGCTGGAAGTTCTGCCAAGCAAATCAACCTAATGCGTGATTCCAGTTCTGAATCAGATATTTTTCCCTTCCCGCCTCCTTTGGAGGGTCTAGTGAATCAAGATGTGGCTTCAAACCACTCATTTCAAAACCGGGCAGATCTGTCCTCCCCATCTTGAGACCAGTTCAAGATCTGTTAGGAGTTCCTAATGTTCACAGGCAACAGCCAAACAATTGGACTTCTACTTTACGAAGAGCTGGTCTTAACTTTGGGGAGAAGGTTTTTAAAAGGTCACTGAAGTTTAAAAATCTCTAATAATTTATTCTTATCCTTTATTTCCAGTAGAAACACTTCCAAAATGTTCCTATGTCACTCCCACTCCCTTGTGCCTTCTTATATGTACAAGAAGGACACTTTCTGAGTTCCAGTAGACCACACTACTTCAGTTGCTCCTGTATGTGCCAGATCTTCCTGTGAAGAGTCCGCTTTTCCCAGAATGCTGTACTGTCAGCCCTTGTGTATCCCAGATGAGCTACCACTTAAGCAAAGTGCCATTCCCTTTGTAAAAAGGGAAAAGCTATAATTTGGTTTAAGCAGACACAGCTTTGGGGCTTGGATTGCTCTCCGAAAGCACGGTCTATGATTCTGACCTTAAATAGGCTCCGTAACATGTCGTTCCAGCCTCTGTGTGTGTGCGCGCGCGCGTTGTTAACTGTTTCCATGTTTTTGACAGATGGCTTGGTGTACCTCGCAGCGAAGCCAACATCCTGTTGAACAAACAATGAGGAAAGAGGAGGGAGGAAGAATGGGGTGTGGGAGAGAACACAGGATGCCATTTATATTTTTATGCAAGTGCTGGATTTTATTTTTTTTTTAAATATTGTGTATGCAGCAGACTGAGAATTGGGGAAAAAATGGAACTTTGAGGCTTCATTTATGAGGAGTCTTCAAAGAGAAGACTTCTAAACCTCCCTCCAGAGACTGAGAGACTTGTCATTACTCTTACTTCTACTGACATCATGGGGAGTCACGCTGTTGAATGGAGTTACTGGGCTATAAGTCTTCTGTGAGCCGCTCAGTCCATCAGGCCCTGGCAGTGGTGTTTCTTTGGGAGAAGCTTTCAGGGTTCAGGCTGTACAATGTTCTGCTTTCAAGGTTTTATGCGCGTGTCTGAAATGTCAGAAGCCCTCACTGGGCTTCATCTTTCAGTGAATTGCTTTGCTAAGTGACCCCTTATTCCACGGCCCCAGAGCTGCCATCTGTGGCCCAGCGTACRCTTTAACAAGAGCAGGCTGTCTCATACAGAAGATAGAGCAATGTTTCCTTTTGGTCAGAGCATGGGATTGGGACTCGGACTTAGGTCTGTGGGGTGAACTTGGGGAAGTTGGGGCAGAGTCTTGTTGATCTTTCATGGAGACAGGAATATCTGACTGCTTTTGCRAAGTATTTTTGAGATCTAGTGGTACAGAATGCTTGTAGGCTTGGAAACATTTCTAGATAGCTGATAGCTGTCTGCTATTGCGATGGCCARCAGAAAACTTTCTCGGTCCTGTAGGCAAGCTGTATCAGTGGCATTGGTGCCCAGACTTGACAGAGGAATAGTCCCAGGTCAGCCAGAGAGTGGGGCCCAAGTGATGGAAACTCCTTTGCTGAATGGCTTGAGAAGCAGTGCAGCTTCTTGTCTRTTATTGTTAAAGTCCTTACTGGGCCGTAACTCCTGTTCCTATTCTCTGTAGCAGGGCACACAGCAATTTCCAGTGGTCTCTGATGGCTGTTGTAGGAGCGCATCCCGTCTCAGATATCCCTTCTGAACAAGGGTTGCTCTTGCAGGACTCCTCAGCACTGGCTGGCATCTGCYCTTCCTGGTCGGTGTGATTGATTTAGGTGAAAAGAGAGTTCAGCTGACCCCAGCTCCTCAAAGAAAAGCCGGCTCTGCTTTACACTTCTTTCTTTCATCTGTGCCTCTTGTCTATGCGTTGCTCTGCTTTCTGTGTACCGTGACCCAGCTCTTCTGTTTACCTTTGGATCAGTTTTTTCTTCCCTCTCGTGTGAACCATATGCAAATTTAATATCTTTCTCTCCTTCTTTTATGTTTCTGCATCCCTCCCTCCTGTGATCTTGTCCTAGTTTACGATAGAGTCGTCTCTGGTCAGATATTGTGCAAGCGTGTGGCTGATTGAAGCAGATTTCCCCCCATTTGGGATTTTCCTGCCACAGAACAAAACAGATTTTGCTCCCGAGTCTGATGGTGTAGGTCCCTGTTAGCTTCTCAACACACTGCTTCAGGACACAAGGGAAGTGGAGCTGGCAATAGTTCCCATAAGAGCTGCCAATTCCGATACCCCTCCGCTTCCATGCTTGCTCTTTAGTCACTCCAGTTAACTTCGTGTGCATGATCCCTTCCGCGATGCAGCGAGGGTCTGCTGAACCAGGCCATCCAGCAACTGCCAGAGGCATTTGGACAATAGCACTCTGCTGCTGGAATATCAAGATACCCTTTCTGAACTGCTGCTGAACACCTTACCCCGAGGGTGTACCTGTTATCCCAAGAGCAGGGTATATCAGTGCTTTCCCCCAAAAAAGCTGCCAGCTCCAAGATCGAGAAGCAACCATGAAAACCTCCAGTTCTGCAGAGGCATTTGCATGGATCCCAAGCGGTTCCCTGTCCCTGAAATAGCCTGGCCCGTTAAACGCTACCAGCTGAAAAAAACCCACGCGCCGTGGCAGGCGGTTTGGGAGGCATCGCTATGCCAAGTCCCCATTTGCAATACATCATCCCCCTTTCCGCAAGTTTCCCAGGCGATGGGAATGTTTTTCCATCCTTCCCTGCTAGTAATGAAGTAAAGTATAAAGCGAGTTATAAAGATGTTTAAAGGAGCTTTTGCCCTGGCCTGGCCTGGAAGATCTGAGGTCATTCACAGTGCACATTAGTAAATATGTGTAGGGCCTTTGGAGCTTTCTTCCAGAGAAACAGCTAATAAAGCTAGCTGCCTGTGTTTGTTGTTCATGCCAAGACACATTCCAGCATCTGATTATTTTATGTCATTACTTTAATGTGGAAAGAAAGAGAGAAGCATTAATTTTTCCAGGTGGATTGGCCTGTTTTGGGGAGGTCATGGCTTATGGTAGGTGGACTGGATTAAAACTGACCCAAACTACTATGTCGGTAATAAACTTAGTGTAACTAAACTTTAAATTTTAGTGTAACTAAAGCTGAAGAAGGGAGGGTATGGCAGCTGAATTGCTGACTTCCATTCTGAGGCATTTCTGCATTTACAGATTTGACGTAGAATTGAAAAAGGAAAGAAAACGAGACAATAGCATTGTAATTGCTTAAGTGGCTCAAACTGCAAAGGAAACGTTAGAAACTCATGTAAAAGACCTCCTTGTAGCCATATGTAGTACAGAAGATACCAAAGAGGAATTTCTACTCCCTCCGAAATTCTGTAGTTTGAGAGGGAGGAAGAGATTATTCCCATTTGGAATAAAATGCCAAACTTACCATGTCCTGCAACTTAAAAAATGGATTTAATGTTACCAAAACACTTTGTCAGGGGGATTAGTCACTTGAACTTTTTTATTGTGGTAAATAATGCAGAAATGTAACAAACATTCTGACATTTCCACGAAAAAAAAGTCATCAAAATCAATACTTCTCTTTAGATCTCTGTTCTTTTAGGATAATTACTCTGTTTCAAGTCTTTTGAAACAGCTGTGCTCTCAGTCTGAGGTCTTGGTCCTCAGATATGTGACCAGTCTTTACTTGTGGGAATAGGGAATAATGAATTTTGTGAAACTGGATACATGAGTATGGACTCTCTAAATCAGAAAAAGTCATAGATTCATGTTCTGTAGGTCTGGTTTAATTTTTCACTTTTGTGTCACTTCATTGGCATTTCTCTTAATTCTTCCCAACATAGCCAGAATTGGAAACAGGACATCTTAAGTCTGGGAATTTGTGGCCAGCTTCTTATCTCTCATTGGTTTTCCACTACTGTAACTTCAATGACGGATCATCTTTTTTTGTTTAAATATTCTGGTGTGAGAGAAATGAAGACCAAAGGACTCTGGATAGTTTATGATGGGTTACTGGATATAAGTGGAAAATTAGAAGTGATCCATATCCGGTATATTCAACTCTGTTATCCGTTTAATCATTGCAATCCCAGGCACTGTAAATTTCTAAATGTTATTTGAAAATGAAGTGGCTCGTTACAACTGATGTTGCTAATCCTTCTGCTGGCAGTAGCTGCACTGCTGAAATGACATAATTTGTGACTTGCAGTGATCAATGGTGTTGTATGCGGGTTAAATCTAAACCCCAGTTTTCAATGGTTTCACTCATATCTTACAATACAGTTGTTAACTACTACATGTGGCTGTTATGTTTGACGTTAGATGGCGAAGAAATGAAAATAAATATTTAAATCCTGTTTATGTGTGGTCCTGCCAAACAGAATGGAGATAGCAGGCTGGTGTCCAATACTCTTAACTGGAACTATGTGGCTTTTGGTTCTAACTGAACGTGGAAATTCCTGGGTTACGCTGTGCGTTGTGAGGGCTTTCCGGCTTGTAAAGGGTATTATAAAGAGAGTAGTCATTAATTTTCCAGGTCTGAGGATAGACAAGAACTAATAGGCCTCATTTTCAAGGTACTAAGGAAGACTTTTCTGTATAAGCAACAGAACAAGATTGGCTGTTCCCAACAGCTGTCTAAGTCTGGCCTAAATTGTAATATAGGATTGCTGTCTAGAAGTGATCTGTGAGTAAATTTTCATCGAAAATTCTTTGAGATCCCATATTGAACGTTTCCTAAACTTATGCTGGAGATACATTTCTTACTGCAGCAACTGCAGCTGTGAAGGTCATGGGCAGCACTTGACCAGCTTGGTAAAATGGTTTCATGAGTAGGGAATATATTTATGCAGATCAGCCCATTTTCAAACTTGGTGTCTAAAATGTAGATTAATTTATTTGAAATCTGAAGTCAATATATTCCAATTCAGCATTTGGTGGAACATTGCAGGGATGAGCCCAAGGAGACGTATACTTTGGATCCTGATCAATACTTTAAAAATTAAAATATTAAATTTGTTCCAATCCTGAAAAACTGGGGGTAGTGTAGAAGGTAGAGCATCATTACTGATCTCTTGGTAGGCTCAGATTATTTAATCCCACTGTGTTAGCTCCTTCTCAAAAGTGGTGTTCAGTACAGCTCTCATCCCTCTAATCCACATTTTTGGTTCTGTTCTGCATTTGTCAAAGTTTCTTACCAAAGGGAAAAATTTCGAGGACTGTATGTAGGTTTGAAAAAGGAAACTAAAAGCACTGGCAAGGCAAAAGAGATCTCTCAGGTCGGTTGCTCAGCTTTCTTAACAAACTGCTGAAGTTTAAACATGGCCTTGCTCCTTCAGCCCAGCTTCTTTTTCTTCCTGGCTTCAGCTGTGGAAAAAATAACAATAAAACTTTGTATTGTAATGCAGAATGTAATGTTCACAATGTCAACATTCATTGCATTCACCCATCACAAGAAAAACATGACCGTGGTCTAGATCTTGGATGGGCTCCAGGGGTTGGATATCGGCAAACCCTATGGGTCTGTTTGGGGTTTTTTTTGTTGGTGTCTCATGCAAAGAACTCAAGTCTGCAAAAAGGAGGCGTTCTCAGTGTCTCAGAAACTGTTTCACACCCATCATCAAGCCGTAAGCACTGTGGCAAATGGACAGAATGGACACAATAATGTGAGACAGACCAGAAAACCACGAACGACCTGCAGTGATTTCTCTGCTGGGCGGCAAAAGCAGCTGATCAAGGCCCAGGGGTACACAGTGCATTATGCCGTGCGTATTGGAAACCCTTCAAAACCTCCAGGGTTGGACATGCCTCCAGATATTTGTGAAACTACCAGAAAGCGAGGAAGGGTGGAAATACATATGTGCTGGAAAACGTAAGGCCTTTGGTTCCCCTCAGATTGTTTCAGTGGTGTTTTCCTGAATTGTCCTGAATATCTTGGGGATGAGTGGAGAAGAAGAAAATTTGCAAAACTTAACATTTCAGGAATATTTAGCTTTCTGATAATGATATTGGTAGAAAATGAGATTATTCAAAGAAATCAGCTTGTTCCTTTTTGTAGCCTTGAGCCACTTTTGAGTTACTTTTTCAACAGCAACAACAGATTCTTACACCCTCCATGTTTTTCCCGTAGCTCAGAGTGAAAGCTACCTTCTTACTGAATATGCTCACAGTTACCGAGAAGAGTAGGCATTTGATCCAAGTGGTTTCACAAAACTTGGAAACGTCTCCTCCGTAACTGTTTGTATGGTCAGGGGAATGACAGGAAAAAATTCTTTGACATCCTTATTCCAAACACATGAAGTTCACAGTATTTCCTGGGAAATAATTTTCCTGGGAAAATTACCGTTACAGGCTAGCTGAGCCCTAATAGATGGTATGTGCAAAGTGCTAATTCTGAACTCTGTGCAGCAGCAGTAGCAGCTGGGAATTTTAGCGAGACCATGGCCCATGGTGCTGGGCAGTATAAGAGAGATTTTGCTTGAAGTTTGGAATGCATACCAAACACTTACAATGAACAAACAAACAAAAAAGCTACAAAGCAGATTCTTTTCCCTTGGTTTTCTGATCATTATTTTTTGTTGTTGCTGAAATGAAGTTGTGTTCTGAACTTCTTCAGACACTCCCCCCAGCTCTATATCCACCTCCAAAGTTTCCTTGAGTCCAGACAGTTCAGCATGGAAGAAGCAGGGCCACTGCAGAGCTCTAGAGATGAGTTGGGGCTTCACAGTTCTCTGTGACGACTGCTCTGGACTTACCCTGGGGACCCCGGGTACTCTGGTTGCAGAGCAATCTACCTTTCATACAGTCCTAAAGCCTGCTTGGGGTGTGGGAACCTAAAAACCGGGCTTGCTCAGCAGTGGACTGCTGAGAAGCTGGGAGAACGAGCTGACTGATAATGCAGCAGATTTCCATTGGAAACCCACGTGATTTATGTCAGGATTTTGTTGAGACCAGCATGCCTCTAAGGAACATCTCGACACATTTGGACTCTGCAGTTTTCTGATGCAATTTCTGGACCAATTTGGATCATGGTTACATGCCTTTGGTGAAGCTGTAGCAATGAGAGAGCGTCATGAAAAGAAAGGATCTTAGAGCCGCTCAGATCTGCCCCACTAAAGTACGTCCAGATGGACAGATGACCTCCAGAGGTCCCTTCCAGCCTAAATTATTCAGTGACTCTGCCTCTAGCATTCCAGAGGGAGTGTTAGGTGAAACTGGGACCGTCCCATATGGGGAGGAGGATAGAGTTATATCTGCAAGTCCTGTATCTTGACCCCATCCTCTGCCCTGGCCATCCATCACTGGGCACTGGTATTTTATTCTACCAGGATGTCAATCACCATTTCAATTAGTGAGTGGGAGGAGAGAGTGCAGATGATAGCGCCCGATCTTCCATTTGATTTAGGATGAATCACACTTGAGAGGGCATCTGAGGTTAAAGAACACAGGATTCTGGACACATGTATAAATCAAGAGGCTTGAGGTTTTCATTATTCACCTACTAGTGTATGAAGTGATATGACTCATTGGATCATAAAAGAGATCAAATAGCTTTGTTGCTAATAATTCTTTCCTTGACCCATTCCCTGGCACATTAGGTTTGTAAACAGAGTTTTAATGGCATCCCTTGGAAGTAATAACATCACGCCTTTATAGCACCTTGGCTGACTATATGCTCCTGGCTATAACTGTGCTTGGGTTTAATCCTTAGCCGTTTGTGGGAACTAATGTGCTTTCATATCTTAAGTTTTCAGTTATTGCCTTTTTGAGATTGATCATCTCCAGTTACTCTGCCTCCCGCCCTCCTCTTCCACAGATGACATTTGAACCCTCCCGGGAGCCCACAGCGCAGCTTTCCCCAAATGATAAGCGCTCCCTGTAATATTCTGGTGGAGATAACATGCTTGAACTTCAGCGTGTTGTTAATGTCTAATGAGCTCATGGCGCCATTTATTGTTTTATGGCTAAATCATGATTGTTCATTAACAAAAGTAGCATTAGACCATGTGCCAACTTTGGACGGAGGAAAAGGTAAAGCAAAGTGGTATGATGGAGGGTAATAAGAATATGGTACCTATGGTAGCAAAGACAGCAAACTTCCTGCTGGCTCCTGTGCCAGTTCTGTGCAGCTGCTGCTGTGGAGAAGCCTCAAGTGGAGGGAGAGCATCTCTCTCCGGCACAGGGCGCCGGTGTTGGGAGCGATGAAGTGCCAGGGTCACAGCATGCTGTGGCTTTAAAGGGGCGTGGTATTGAACAACCCCCGAATTATTGTGCTCTGATACTCTAGTGATTTTTGTCCTGTTGTACACCACACTTTGCAGTCTGCTTGGCGTTGCTTCATTTGCCTCTGCCTGCGTGTCTGTCTTATTATTTGCCACCTGCTAGAGCGGTGCTCCCCTGCACCCACACCACTTTTGCTCTGCCTGCCCAGGCTGCAGGAGGACTTGCATACGGCGTTGGTGGTTCCCAGGGTGGGAAATCCCATTTTCAAGGGGTAAAGGTGGGAAAAAGAAGGTTCTAGTCTCCATTAGAGGGTTGAACTTCTTGAAACTGGTCCCAGCCCTTCTTGTGAGATCAGATGGATGGGAGAATGTCTGGTGATGGAGAGCCATGACCCATCTGGTTCACTGCCCAGAAGAGGATCCTGTCATGGTGAATCCCTGTGATGGGGTGGTTCTGGTATTGGTGATGGGAAAGGTTCAGATGGCATTTGCAGACTACTGCCTTCAGGACCTGGGTCTTGGTCCCAGGTAGCTGTGGACTGAGAAGGTGCTTAGAGCAAGTGTGGTAGGCAAGACCTGGGGCTGACTAGGAAGCGTTGCCTGTCCTGCTTGAGGCTGCTGCAAGTCTCTGTGTACCTTTTTTGCCTGTTACTGGCTTGTGGGCTCATCTGCCCTCAGTTATGTCTAACAGAGAGAGTTTGTTCCTTTAAAAATGGTCAGTTGGGGCTGCAGGGAGAAGAGGGTAGCTAAATGTAAGACTTCTTATTAGCCTTCCCCGCCTTCCAGCGGTTTATTCAGAAACCAGAAATAGGCAGACCCGGCAGGGGGGAAGGCAGGTAGCTTCCTACCTGCCCATCCCTTTTATTTCTATCCTATTCAAAGAAAGAGATATCTGGTCTAGGGAGAGGAGGAAGCGGGTAAAGGACAGGAAGGAAAGGAAAGAAAGTTGGGAACCGTCAGTGTTGAACTGTGCTGCTTCATCACTTAGTCTCAGGTCGTTGCTGAGCCTACAACAGATAAGAGGCCTTTGTAGAGATAAAAACTGAAACAAAGTCTCAGAAGTTATTTGAGAACATTTTTTTGTTTGTTTTATGGTAGCTAATTTATTCAGGGGATGATGGACACCCAAAGGCAGCAATGAACTGTGTAGCTGTGATGATCACAAAAGAGGGGTTTAACTGCACTATAGCTGAAAGTCTCTAATTATAGCCTGGAATCTTGACTGTCGCAGATGTATGAACCAAGGAGCTCAAGAAGAGTGCTAGAGAGGGAGAACAGTGTGAAGGATGAGTGGGTAGGTGTCTGGGAGAATTGGGGTTGCTCCACCTCAGCTGAAGGACATTCTGTATCAGTTTTCATGTTATCACTGTTTTGGTCAGTTCCTATAGTTAATGCATAAGTTCTTGCATTGAAGGAGACCTAACAAAAGACTAGTCAGGGCCTGCATATAAATAGCTTTTGGACCGCCTTATGTTTATATATAGGTTGAGCAAACATGTGAATAAACAATAGCAATACAGTGACCTTTTTATAGATACTGCTCTGTACATGCAACAGAGCTGTCTGGTGTATTTATTCCAGCTTGTAAACCATGCGTATTTGGTACAGGATGTGTACTCTTCATCATTTACAGTTGTCTAAATATGGAGGCTTTTGTGGTGGTGCTGTCGTGCAAGAAAACACTACGAGCCTGGGGCAAAAAGTATTAGGTGTCAAGGGGTGGAAGTATTAAGCAGGAGATTTAATTAAAAGACCGTCATGATACCTTCTAGCTAAAGAGTATATTCAGTTAAAAACTGATTAGAGCTGAATCACCATCTGAGATCCATGAAAAACTTCTGGGTGGAGGCTAGGATAGTTAGATACCCAGTACCTATGGGATTTTGTAGAACGGGGGTGTTTAACTCCCTTTAAAGTCTCTGGAGCGGTTAGTAACAACCTGAAGGCTGAATTCATCCCTGATCTTGTAAAATCACTGCTCTTTGCCAGGAGTGGACTTGGCTCAGGAAGGAAAAAACTGCTCTCTGATGTGTACTAGAAAGCAAACACCGAATTTGGGATGCATACTGAGCTCCTGCCAGCTCTGCTCTGGAGGAGTATGGCCCAGAGAGCAGCAGTGAGCAGCGCTTGCAGGACTAACAGGGCTAAGATGGGGGATTTTGCTCCAAATCTTGTAAAACTCTTGAAAAGACAGACTTTCCCATTCTCTTCTCTCTGCCCTTCCTTGTGAGTATGGATGGGAATTGTAAGAGCATCTCCAGTATTTAGGAACACAGAAACCTCGTGTGTGAGGACAGATGATTAACTTGTTTATGCTGAGGGATTTCCCCCATCGGTGATTTATTCTAGAACTGCAAGTCCACGCAGAGCCTGATCAGTAATGCCCAGCTCTTCTCAACCACTGGACACAAGCTCTTTCCAGAGGAGTAATTGCCTCCCTGTTTCCACATGAGGGAAACCAAAGCAGAGCAAAGTAGTTGATTTACCTAGACCAGAAGTTGAACATCAGGCTCCAGAACCCATCTGGGTGTTAGGCTATGGTAGTGTTCCCCTTAAGCAGCTACTAGCTTGGATGAGCCTTAGGTCTGCTCAGGTAAGGTCATCTCTGGACTTCCCATGTAGGTGGACCCCCTGGAGCTGCTGTTCGCTCAGCCGTCAGCACTTTGGTGCCTGGGCGATGCCTGCTGAGAACGCGCGGTCTTCTTCTGAACTTTCATCCTGCTCCCTGATGTTTCTCCATCGCAGCAGTTTGTGTCTTCCCTCCTCTCTGGCTCCTTGCGCACCGCCCAGGATGGCTGGCTCCACAGCTGAGACCAGAAAGGCCCAGTACAGCATTATTAGCCCCTTCTTTTGTATCCTACGGAGTGAGAGCGACTGCCGAGCCCGCTTTGCCTTCAAATGTTTAACAGATTGGCCCACATCTAATTTCTGCCGCTGTGTTTACAGAAGGTGGAGGACGGAGGGAAAGGGGGGCTGCTGCGCGAGGGAAGAGGGCACGGAGAAAAAAGAAATTACTAACTCTCCATCAAAGAGCTGCTTTCCTACTTGTGGTTTCAAAATGCTTCCTCCTTCCCCAGCTATCCTGTAATCACTCTCCAACATTCACCAGAGCAGTGTTTACATCCAGCCCTATTACCGGCAGGGGAGACAGGAGAAATTAAGGGCTCCCATGCCCCATTATCTCCCCCTCTTCCCCCTCCTCTTCCCCTCCCACAGGCAGACACACTTCTCTCCCCTTACCCCTTTTCATCAAACGCCTCCAATTCATGAAGGAGTAAAAGTCCTTTAATGGGATTCTGGAGATCTTAAAATCCAGGTGGTTTGTTTTTTTTAAAAAAAAAAAAAAGGGGGGGGGCGGGCGGGGAGAAACTATGGAGAAGAATACCACCAGCTCACTCTTTTTGGCTTCTTTGTTCCTTTTCCACGTTGTCTTGAACCTTTTTCTCCTCCACAACTTCGCTTGGCAGCCAGGGTGAAGTGAAGTTTGACTTGGATGGCTAGTGAGACCACACAGAGCTCACCCTGGCTGGAATTAATTTCCGATGTACAGCTGAAGAATCCCATGTGCACACACAAACACAGCGAGCCCTTGCATTTCCTTTTGATTTCCTTCTTGTGCTTCCTTCCCCAGATACCCTTTTTATCAGAAGCAGAACGAGCTGCAATGCCACTGCAGACGCTGTCAAGGCAAGAGGCTCTGACCCAGCGTGGCAGCAGAGCCGGGGGAAGGCGGAGGCTCTTAGATGTCGGGCAGGCGAGCAGACGTGTGAAAAAATGGTGAATGTTGGACAACAATAAATGTGGATTATGACTTTTTTTAACGAAGGGTAAAAAAGGATAGTCATCTGGTACTGGCACTTGACGGGGACTTTGAGGTCTGATTCCAATTCCTTGTTTAACCGCAGATTTCCTCTAAATAATTCTCGTAATCTCTTGATTCCCTAGCTGAGGTCAGGGGCCCATTGTTCTACACCCTGTAACAACACAATGGGACACAGTTCCTGCCCCAAAGAGCTTACAGTGAAAACAATCAAAGAATGAAAAAGAAACCCAGGCTTGCCTGAAGTTATACCCTGGTGTTAAATTGAAGATTAGAACCAGACCTCCAGACTCTCTAGGTTTCGAGTCTTCTGCAATTGTAATGTTTTTCTGGCTCCTATCTTTAGATTCACACTGCAGTGTTAAAGACCATCAAAATAGAAAATATTGAATCTATTACCCCTCGGAGTAGAGGAGTGGGAGCTGTGTCTATGATGGGCAGCTATGCTTCTATAGGAAGGACAAACCTATGTGTTACGCTGGTTGTTGGTTTGTACTTAGCGCTACCAGCAGACAGAGAGAGGTTGGGAAGCTTGGGAAACCGGTTAACCTTTGAGGTTACTGGATTTCATATGAACCCAGGCGACGGACCAGTACTGCAATGGGCTTGGTGGCTGGTAAAGGCGTTGCGTCAGGCTGTATTGAAGTCCCTTCCTCAWCGGGAAGGGAGATGGCTGTGTGGGCATATGGGGATATTTAAGCGGAGAATATTCACTCCCACATGTAGGAGTTGTTAGAATAGCTCTGCGTCCGGAACTTGCTCCCCTCCCAGGACATGGATATATTGAATACATGGGGCGGCGCACACGCATGTGAACTTGTCCCAAGTCCTCTTAGTGCTGGCACGAGAGTGTTCGCGCTGCAGGAATATTCATAGCGCAACATCCCTGGTGAAAGATGACAAACTTGAATGAGGTTCTAGCCATACTGGCAGTGCTCTAAAGCATCGACACGCTCTTTGTGACTGAAAGATTAAAACTAAAGCAGGCTCGGCAGATACCACCCTCGGTGTCGCTCAATAAAGAGAGGATCTCACCGTACGTGTTGCTGGAAACCTTACAGTGTTATTGCTTTGTGTAAAGTCTCAGCATCTAGAATGACCTGATAACATGGCAAGTGATAATTTGTGTATGTACAGCCATATATATGCATCCATCCATCCACTCTAAATTTTCCTTTGTTTTCCATACACAGCCTTCTACCTCCAGAGTATTTCAGTGGCACTACTTCAGCTTTGAATATTGAATGTTATTAGTGGGGGAAAATGCGAGTGCTCRTATCCTGTGTTTTCCTTTTCCTACTTGTCAGTTTATATGAAACTTGTAGTCACTTTGAGAGCTTTGATTTCATCCAGATTTGGCAACCGGGTAGATACCAGTTTCCAGACTTAKCAAAGAGATGGACACATGCACATCTCAAGGGACTGCAGGGTTCATCATCCCTAACTTTGGGCATCAGAGGAGATTTCCTCTCCRTGTACATGAGCGCAGAGATTACACCTGCAATGTGTTCTGCTCAAAGATGCAGAGATCTACATTTTAGCCTGTCTTTTATGGTCAAGGGAAATGGCTACCTTTAGGGCCCGATTCAGCTGCTTTATTTCAGGTAGCTTCATTAGGATGAGAAGAATCGCACAGCTGAACCGCCTGTTTCCTCGGACTGYAAATGGAGTCGATTTACTGGCATAAGAGGGAGATACCTGCAGCGTGCTGCTGTCTCACCCCGTACTCGCCTGTGTCGCCAGAGCTGCTTGGTCCCGTGTGGTCGCTATCCTGGTGGTTCTGCAGGCCTTGATTTCGGATCCTGATGGAGAAGGCTTGTGCAGAAGAGACTTGTTAGGCATGTAATTGCAACTGGGAGATTTGTTCTTTGGCACTGTGTCGAAGCTGTTGAATAAGGTTTTGTTCTTCAAACTTAGGGATGACAGGTTTGACCGTACATTGAAATCAGCTTCATCCTCCTGATACTCTTAAATTGATTTTCTTTGTTTCAGAAAAATGTGGGCAAATTACTGGATTTCCAAACATACCTTCCAAAGGGAACTGCACTTCAGACCTCAATTTCTGTAGAAGTACTGGCAAAGGGTAAGGGGAGGAGCAAGAAAATGACCTAAAGGGTCATATTAAGATTCAACGGTCACTTCTGCTAACGTGAAATGCTCCAGAATCAGAAAATAGTCAGCAAAAGCTGATAAAATTTAATACGTAAGAAGTCTATTTATTTAGCTTCCGGATTTTGTGCGTTTGGGATGTCCTTGGGTCACACTTTYGAGATTTCCCTTGCAACAGCAAGGAAACTTGCTTCTTTTATTTTTTTTCTTTAAATGAGAGCTGCGACTCTCATGTAATTGCTTGTTTCCTGGAGTTGATATGTAAGTAAATATCAAATATCCAAAGATTCGTGTTAAAGTCGTGAGTTGGCAATTCTGTCTTATTTTACTTTAGAGAAGACTTTATTTGTGTACAAGACCTAGATAGCTTTGAAATTGCCATACAAAGAGAATGATCATTGGTGTTTGTTAGTTCTACTAATAACTATTATAACAGCAGCTGAGATTTTTTTTATTTCCTTTGAGAATTTATTCTACTGGGGAAAAATTTGGAACATATCAGAATGTTTCTTTTTGGCAAAGTTGAAAAGCTTTCTCTTGACTTAATTCTGCCTTCCATTATGCTACATGTTATTTATAATATAAAGGATGAAAGAACTGAGCCCCATTTGAAATGCTGGAGTGGAAATTAGACTGTCAGTTTTTATTGAAAATAAGTATGGGGAGATCACAACAAACTATTTTCACTGGTTTTCATCTCCCCCAAAGTCTGAGGGTTTGGGCTTTTCATGCCAATTTGAAACCAAGCCAGTTATTTGAAACGTAGGTATCTCAGAAATTTTTGCCATCCAAACATTCAACTTTTGACCAGCCCTTTCTATTATTTCAGGTTAAAACAAAGGTTATGGTAGAAACACCATAATACAATTTGTTTGGTAATAAATATATCTCTTGTTTTCTTGTCCTYTGCTTTTCACTTTTATGGGCGACCTATTTCAAAAACAATTGTTGCAGGCCAGTGGAGAGCATACCTTGATGCAACATTAATAAGAACAAAGAGGCCTAAATTCTAGAAATAGCTGWCTGTGTCACACATTAGTAGTTTTACTCTCGATTTGGCAGATCTRTGGTGGATAAAATTGTGTGTGAAGGGATGAAGGGGGGGGAGACTTGGATAAGAGTTGTAGTGTCTGATCCAGGATAATGAAGAAGACAGATCCATGCAGAGATTTATTTTATTTGCTTTTGGCAATTAGCATTAGTAATACTGTATCTGGGAAGCTGGAACTGCCACAGATAACATTACTGCTTCTGAGATGGTTTATCCAGCTCTAATAACAAGGGCTTGAATCAACGGGGGCTGTGGGGACTCAGCACCTCTGGAGGTGCTCTCATATGTGCTTCTAATGAAATAAACTTTTAGGCATCCARTGTAAGGAGCCCAGGGCAAGAAAAGTTTGCTTTAATGCTGTAAGGTGAAAACAGACCTGCTCTGAATGTTTCATAGCTGCATTGCTCAATATGTCTGTGCCTAGGTGGGACTGCCAAACCAAATCACATGTTGCTGGTGAGATACCAACTTCTCTGTCATTGCCTCTCGCCTTCGTTACCTTCCTCTGTGAACCAGTAATTGGGATGGGATCCTGTGGCACCAGCCAGTTGTGACCAGACCCTCTTTTTGCTTTTGGGCTATAAATTGTCTAGGCATTGCTCGTGGACTAAAAAACCCTTAGCAGTTCAGATAGCCGCTCATTCCCCAGCCCACACTTTCCGGCTTGCTTTGCGTGGGGTTGGTGGAAGAGACCCCACTGCTTCTGTTGCTTCAATTCCCAGCTCGGGTTCAAAGTTCAGACTCCACCTGCCCGCTGGAAGAGCTGACGTGTGACTCTGTGGCCTGTTCTGCCAACTCCTCATGAGAGGGAAGAGGACTACCGAGGGCTACGGTGTCTTAAGTCACTTAAAGCATCATCTTGCAACAGCTTGAATGCAAACCAAGATGGTTTGTCTTGCGTTTGTCCTAAACATCCATCACTGTATAGTGTAGCCTGTATATTTGCACCAGGGTTTGGTGCAAACAGGGTTTGGTATATTTGTTACCATGGGTCAGCTGAGACATGGTAGCTCACGGCACTCTGGGCTATGCTGGTCCATCTTCTTTACCCAGCTACGTAATCTCAGCTAGGTCTTGCTTTGATCTGAGGAGGAGAACTTGCTTCTGGTCTCCCTGGAATTCAAGCAGTTCTGCTCTGATGTAAATTCGCTGCCTATCAGCAAGCTGCCCTGGCTCAACGTAATACAAATGATGCGAGAGGTGGGTCTGAAAGGTAGCAATAGCCTGATGGATGGTGTTTGGCCAGCGCGGCTGCTGCGAGCTGGCTGGCCTCGGCTCGGCCTGTTGCAGCTGCAGTAAAAACCCACCAACGTTGGTACACTCATGTGGTGGGTTTCATGCATTTCACAATGCTTTGCCAGTTGTCCTGGTGACAGCTCTGCAAGGACAGCAAAGCAAGTCTTTCTTACTGCTTTTTCAGATGAAGCAAATGAGGGGCAGGAGGTCAGCGGTGCTGTGAGCCACAGGAGGAACCGAGAACGTGGGTTTCCCCATCTCCTCGGGCCTGTGCTGCAGCTCCTAAACACCGTCCTGAAACCCTGCCGAGGCAGCAGAGAGCCAAAAGGTGTCTCGRTCCCCTGAGCTAAAACGCAAGCCGCTGGCTGGCTTCAGAGCAGTGAACTCGGGTGGCAGGTCGGAGCTCGCGCAGCGGCGGCGTGCGTAGAGCCGCCAGCCAGCGCCTCGTGGCACCGGTGACGCAGAGCACCCGGGGCGGCTGCACCACCAACCGAAAGCTCTCGACGGCATACGCCGCGGAAGCTGTGTCACCCATGCCCGGGAAGGTGACTGCGTGGGAGTGTTGAGCAAGATCCTTAAGCTGGGGGGAATGTAAAATCCTTTCCCTTCCTGTCTGTGCTCTTTCTTGTGTGTCTGGAAAAGAGAAGCGAGCTCGTGCTGTCTCCATTCGCCACCTCCTTAGAAAGGTTAGGGGAGCTGGGAGCCAGGGACTCGCGCGCCCCATTCTGTCGCAACATCCCAACATCAACACCCTCTGATCTATGGTATCTTGAGAGTTTGCAGCTCTTGTGTGGAGATGGAGTATGAATAAGGGCCCCCCAGTGTATTGGGAATCGGGCCTATGGGTCTCCCGTGTCAAGTGAGTCATAATGTATTAGATCCGAGGACTTCCCCCACGGGTGTTTAGTCTCAACAAACCCAGCTAATTCAGATTTAACTTAGCTCTTAATATGCTACATTGCTGAGTCTTCTAATTAATGCCACATGTTGCAGTCAGCTGTCATACTGAATAAATGTTTACAAAGCTATTAATGTACTGTATTTGTAAACCAGACCAGCTCCTTTTTGGAAATCATGTGGTATGTGTTTTCCCCTCAAAGATGAAAAAAGTTTTTTAGCAATAATGGATACTTTATTTTTGCAGCAACAGCCACTTCCCAAGAATTCATTGCTAACTTTTTTGGGCCGCAGCCATTATCCTGGGGAAGGGACATGGGGAAAAGCGCTGCGTCTTAAACAGAGACGCTGAGCCGAGCTGCTCCGCCGTCTTCCCGCGGTGGGCCAAGGGGCTGGTAAGGACCAGCGAGCCCTGTGCCGCGTGGTGATGCCGGGGAGGAGGCAGAGCCTGTGTGGGGGTCGGCGGCTCTCCTGTCCCCAGCTGCCGCGATCCCAAAGCGCGYGCACGCAAGGACCTGGCGCCGTCCCTCCCCTCCGCTGCCACGTGAGCGGGGACGCCTGGCCAAAACTGAGAAAACAGGGAAGGAGACGTGTCGTCAAGCAGTCTGCGGGCCATCTGCCTTCTGCTCAGGGGCCCTCGCGGGGCTGAGGACCCGGGCTGGCCACCACCGTCCCCACGTGGCCAGCACTTCCCTGGCATGGGGACGGCGTGGCTGGGGCAGTGGGATTGTGGGGGTGGGAGATCCCATCTTCTCCCTGGGGCTGCTGCCGAACGGCTTGCTCTGCACAAGTTCACGTTTTCTGTTTTCTTAGGGTTTTTTGTTGTGTGTTTAATTCCTTCCTTGGGCTTCCTTGGGCAGCTTGCTTCTGTTGGGGTTCACGTGCTTCTGTTTCATCTTCCRTCTGCTGCAGAAACCGTAGGAGATGCCAGAGCACTTTGAAAGCTTAGGGAGAGCGAGGCTGGGGTCTGTGCACTGCCACCGGCTCCTGCGTCCCTCTAGGCAAGGCATCTGGCTCAGGGGTTTAGGCACACTTATAGTTGAAGTCCGTGGGAAGTARATATCTAACCCTACGCTGGGGCTCCAAAAAAATACTTAGTGTCACTCTTTGCATCTCTGGTTTCTRAAACAGGGCTAGTGGCAGAGCCTCCGTCGCAGGGGTTGTGAGGGTATCTAGACCAGGGTGGTGCAGGGGAGCAGGACAGCTACAGCAGGTGCAGGCGGTTGCCGTAGGGATCCTGCCCCGCGGCGCGTGGCGGAAGATGCGGGGCCGTGTGGGAGGTGGCCCGGATAGCTGCTGGGCCCTCAGCCCGTTTCATGTACAGGTGGTTTGGGGATGAAGGCTTTCCATCAGCTCAAGGAAGGAGTATGGAATGGGAGCTGGGATTTGGTATCTCCAAGAAGCTGAAATTCCACTAAAAACAGAGGAGTGGGGGGGAAGCTTTTCTCTTTTTTGTGTTTTTTTTTTTTTCCCCTTAGCTTAGTGGCTATACAACTGAAAAAATGAACAAAGCCCAGCCASCTCTCTGCTCTTCTTCCTTGCCCTTTGCAAATAAAATGCTTTAGTCTAAAATCAACAAGCAAGCAAATGACTGACGCTCCCAGTGACTTGCGAAGAAGGTGACTGTTTCTCGAAGAACCTATTGAGAAAGTTTTAATTCCAATAATAAGTAGATAAATATAAATGGTGTTTTCTCTGCTTTTAACTAGCTGCMATATAGGCTAACACACTTCACGTTTTGGAAGAGTTAATAGTGAAGCCCATTCAGGTACACTGAAGCAAAGCAGTTAAATGATTTCACTAGTGGGGCTCAACCTTTTGTCCTTCTGCTACACTGGCTTCAGGTGACTTGGCCAGCACAGGGATTAGCTGCTGACCTGGACATCTAAGCAGGGCAAATCCAACCTTCTCCCAGTCACTGTGCCTAGTTGAAAAACTTAGTGCAATCACAGGAGAAGAATGAGTCTAGAAAAGAAAARAATATTCTTAGGTACTTTATTCAGCCTTCTCTCTCTCTGTGTCCTGC
The DNA here is from genome assembly GCA_030449065.1 of Oceanodroma leucorhoa. Classification (NCBI taxonomy): domain Eukaryota; kingdom Metazoa; phylum Chordata; class Aves; order Procellariiformes; genus Oceanodroma; species Oceanodroma leucorhoa. The sequence goes on from JASVER010000064.1 coordinate 2,839,169, forward strand.
AGCCATCTAATAATGCTGTGCTACAGCCTGCGCATGGATTGTGTTTTCCACCCAAAAGGGGAGGTGGTTCTTTCAGCTAGAAAATGTTTGAGTGCTTTATCAGGGACTGATGCTGCATAAGTTAAGAACTGCACCTTGCAGCCTTCCTGGTTTGTTTAGTGTCTATTTATGGCTAAAGCGTGGCCGAGGGAGTGGGAGACACTTGCTTTCCTGGCGCTGGTAGCGGGTGGAAGGTCCTACTGTAACACAACAGCCATGTGCTCCACGCAGGTGCGGGCTGGCTTTGTGGTATTGAATGTGCTGTCAGAAATCACCCAATAGTGGGGCTAAATATACATCATTGTAAGAACTGCATTATAGGAAATGGCTTATACTCTTTGCATGAGAGCCCGCAGGCGTCTCTGCGGAGACGGCTTTCATCCTCTCAARTCCCCTTGGGTAGCATCTCCAGTCCTCGGGGGTTTTTCTCCTTGCCTGATGTTCATCTCCCCCACGCAGTGTGATTTCTTTTCCATTCACCCCACAAGATCTCCCTGTCTCCTTCCCTCTGCTGCTGCAGCCCAGACCTGTGGGCTGTCTGCAGAGCGGGCAGATGGAGGCTGTGGAGTGTGCCGGTGCCCCGGCCGTTCGGGTGGAGGGACCTGCTGGTTCCCCCCCTGCCTGCGTACGTGGTGGAAAGAAGAGGGCGTCTGGGGTGGAAGATGGAGCATCCCCACAGCTGGGGCACACAGGGCTGTGGGTCAGTCCTGCCTTCCAGTACTGTGGCTGTCAGTCCAGACTTAGCTGCTGTGTACTCCAGCTTGTGTGCAGTGAACCAAGAACTGAAATATTTTCGATATTACTTCTCCTTAGGAGCGATACCCCTGCTAGTGGAGTTAGCACTGTGGGCCCAGGTGTTAGCTGTTTTATTTATTTATTTATTGGTGTCCCCCCAGTAGAGGCAGCAAGGGGCTGATGGTGGCCRGTCTGGCACAGCCACCTCTCAGAGCCCCACACTTGCAGAGAGAAGGGAAGCAAAGCAAGCTGGCTTTTCGTTTAGGATAATGGCTTCAGTGCAGGATCCCTTCAGGACCATGTTTTGAGCTGCTACTCTGGGTTGCAAACCTTAAAACATCTTGCCCTCACTTCAGTCGTCACTGAAGCCAAGCACACCCCTGCTCTTGCCGTAGAGCCGCGTCTTCTACATTTTTAATCCCCTTCTTCCCAGCCTGCTTCACCAGTGGGAAGTGTGTTCATAATGTTAAACTTCCCTCATTAGGCAGAACATTCCTCTTTTTAACCTCTTTAACCTGCAGCATTCCCATTGGGAGGACCCTGTCTCCATACTTCTCAACTGCTCTTAATTAGATTGGGCATTTCTTGCCTCCACTGTATATTTACAATTTAGGAACAGGAAAAAATACAGCCTGCACTTAAGGGCCTTCTTCCCTTCGTTTGCTTCCCGTGCTTGATATGTTGGACAGCAGGAGGTGGAAATTTGAAAGCCCAGAGGAGCAGAACTTGTCAGGGAGGAGAATCTGAGGCAGTTTAGGTCATTCTTTACGTAGGACTAATTTTATATCTTGATGGATTTTTACATCAGCTCTCACATTTTCTATTTCCCTTCTTCTGTGTGCGCATGTGCATGTGCACGCACACCCCCCCATTGTCTGTCTTTTGCTCTTACTCTGCCATCAGCCTTTTAATAATATTATTGTTGATGTCTTTTCATTCCTGATGCCAAACCTGATTTGGAGATCACAGTACTGAGGGTTTCATTTTGAGCACTGTAGACGGAAAACTGAAGTCCTAAGTGACTGGAGCCCTCGGCCAATCTAATTGTTATTGACATTTGTGTCTGATTGTTCATCAAGGGGGATTTGACTTGCAGGCCAAATCATTCTATTACCGGGGTTCCTTTCAGCCTTTTCTCTAACAAAAAAAMCCCACCCCAGTCAGCAGCAGAAGAATCAATGGCAATATCTCTAGATGTCCATCTAGCCGGACGTGAGAGGGGGGAGCGAAGATGGAGGAGATCATGTGTGTCCCGTTCGAAATGCGCGAGCAAAAGATTGGAGAACCGGCCGTATTGCGTTACAGGGGGAAAAAGGATCTCATTAAAAGACTACCGTTTTCATGGCAAGGTGAAGGAGGCAGAGGAAGGAGGGGCTGGCAGGGCTAATTATATTAAGGTCATTTCACCTGTCAAAACTTTCCCTTTAGTGGTGTCCCTGGTGCCCTGGGATAACATCCAGATTTGTCCTGAATRGCGTCTCTGTTCCTGCTTAGGAGCCTTGACTGGTGGATCGTGAAGCGAGCTGCATGAAAGGAGCCCTGAAGGCACCCTTTTGCCTTCTTTTCACCTCCCGCTCTCCTTTGATTTTGCTTTCCCCCCTCTTGAGTTTCACGGCGGGTAATGACGAAGCCCTGCTGTGTTGCTCACCCGGAGTCGTGCTTTCCCCGGGAAGCCACGGAGGCAGCCAGCACACCGAACGCCCTGAGCCCTGCAGCTCGCGTTCAGCCAGGTTCTCATCTCCGTGCATTTCGAACCCATTTACACCCTGCTGCAATGCCAATTTATCCCCCTTGAAAGCTCTCCTCGGGAGCAGAGAGGGATGGAGCGAGGCTGATTTTGCTCATTAGACTAATGGTGGAAACCAGAACGATGCAGACGCAGGAATCGAAACAGAAACAAGGGAAATACTCTGTTTATTCATTTGAAAGAGGGAGGGGTGAGGGGGTGGCTGGTAAACCAGAGAGTCCTCATCCCGGTGATGAACCCTAGAATTACCTGCCCTCCTTCAGGGGATTGTTCCGAGTCATTAAGTTATTTCATTTTCCAGGAGTTGGGGGGGAAGGCAAATATCTACAGTTAATCTTTCTCTCAAGGTAGGTGGAAGCCGTGCAGATGGCCTCGCCTTGCTACATTAGCAGGTAGAAGTAATTTGGAGAAGAAGGCGATGGGAGGAACACAATAGGGTTCATTCACGATCACGCGGGTTATACCTGTTGCCACGGAAACAGAGCAGAAATTTCAGAGATCAAAGGCTTCACCACCAAAAGTTGCTACCTAAATTCGTTGGGTAGAATGAGAGAGAACTGCAGACGAGGAGGAAGAGCACCAAATTCGTGTGGCCTTCGGCATCCGGCTCAGTGAGTCAGATTTATCCTGCTGAAGTAGCATCACTGGAGTCGAGGGGTGGATTTGGCTTAACATGCCGTGCCTTTGATAGATGCTTAGGAGTAGCAGTGAGTCATGGACAGCTGTGACATACAGGAGAATTTTATGAGTTTCCCTAAACTCATAAAATTTAGGGACATATTTGGATCCTGTGATTGGCTTTTGAGTAGGAAAATAAGCAGAACCACATAGTTGCCTTTTTAAATAATTATTTCACTGGGGAAATGAGCAAGAGGCGTTGACCTGTGGATGCAGAATGGAGCTGCTTGATGGAAGTTGCTGTTAAGGTTGAACTGCTGGACATCTGTATTTGGTCCTGTCAGAGGTGTTAAATGGCCCTTAGTGGTAAAAAGGATTCTTAGGAGGAAAAAGCCCTGCAGTTCTGAGAGAGCCAGAGAGAATTGTTCAAACTGTGAGATGTGTGTAACTATCTGTCAAACCAACCTCTGCCATTCTGGCCTCCTCCCGTAGCTTCTAGCACATGAACAACAACTGCGTTAGCAGCCTGTCTCCTCTTTTTCTTTGACTGTTTGGTGAAGTGCTTTTCTTCTTACCCTCCCGTCTACTGAGCCAGCTTAATCCAGCGGGAACATAACTGACCAGACTCATCTTTGACTTTCTAATTGCGTTATACGTTTTTGGTGAAGTCTTTTGGGAGGTAGTTCTCAAGAAGGACCGCTTTCTCCTTTGGAGAGACAGACAGCAGTGTAGAGGTACCAGATGATGCTTTGGCCCTAAAGAAAGAGGGAAAAATACCCAAATGAGGAGAGTGCTGTACATCCCTGCTTTTGCTAAAATATTCTCTTGAGGCCAGCCCAGGTTGCTAGTACAARAATCTTGCAGACTTGCAAAAAACATTGGAGATATCTTCCTTCTTCATAGCATGATTTGCAACTTTGGCTTTGAGGAGGATAAATGAATGATTTTAAATGCTATTGCTCTTTTAGAAAAGGGCATGCTACATTTTGATCATATCTGGGGCAACAGGAAGCAGCAATATGTGCTAGGGATGGCACTTGAGTATCTACCCTCGGTCTCACTTCTGCCAGGTGTTCCTGCCATCCCGGTGAGACGGGGACGGAGACAAGCCTCCCGAGGCAGCGACAGTAACCTGAATCATTTTAAAGAGTAGAAATCGGAGACAAAGCACAGTATTGTAGGCAGCAAAGGCTGAATAAGAAGACCCTTGGGAGCCCTGCCACTTCTCCCTTTAATCTGATCAGCAAGCAGCATTCTTGTAATTCCCTCCAGGTCACTCTGAATTCCTGCAGTTTCTCAGCCAGGTTGAAGCTTTCCCTTTCAATATTAAATAATCTGCAGGCTTAGAGAAAGGAGCAGAGCAGGAGCAATGCAAGACTTAGTTTTTATCAGAAACCAACAGGAAACTGCCACATCCTTCTCCCAACACCTCTAAGGCTCAATAATTTTAATTTACCTTGCATTGTGCTCCTGCTTTTRAAATAGTTTGCAAGGTCATTCTGAGAGGATGTTCCTGTTGTGTATTTAGCGTAGCAGGCACTGAGTGCAGCACCCTCGTGATATATCTGTTAGCTTTAACTGTTCCTGGCTTCGTTCAGGTGAAGCAACAGTTTCAGTTTGTAACTCGGAGACACGGGACTGCTCTCTTTTCCAAAGGGATGAGACTTACACAGCCTGAGGCAGCTCGGAAAATCTTGATGTCTCCATTCGGTCAAGGAGGCAAGTCTGACACTGTGACTGCTAATGGCTAATCCCAGCCTCCTGTCTGACTGACTGCTCTGTGGCTGGTCAGAGGTGGATGGTTTGTGAAAGGAACCGTAAAGAGAAAAGAAGAGACCTTATTTATGCGTGAATCCAAGGCATCTATACCTTTAGAGCAATGCACCCGGAAACCTTCTGTGTGAGAGCTGGGATATAAATATATCTAAGGATATATTTCCTAAAAAAGCTGAAGGCAAGTCAATGCCAGCTACCAATCTACTCTCTATAGATCATAACCGCAGTAAAGACGCAGTGGTACACGCTTCAGAGTGACCTGCGGGCTTGTAGTGCTCCCGTCGCAGCCGAGTCCTGCACCGCCGCGGCTTTGTTGCCACCTACTCACAGAAGCCAGAGTAATGCTCAGGTGGCTCAGTGACCACAGCTACAACTCCGCCTTCACCTAAGGCTTTGGTGCAGGTTCAGCGTTGGTGTATTTGAGTGACTTCTCTCTGTGTAAATGAGTCTACCTCTCCTTCACCGAGCAGAGGTATTACTGCCTGGTATCCGTGCCATTCCAYGTGGAAAGGCAATCTGCTGTGCAGTTTGCTCTGCCTTGTCCCCTCACAAGTCTGCCAGAACCTGTATTTGATGAGTGAAGGTCAAACTACAAAGCATATTTATTCTCTCAGGAAGCAGGCAAAGCTTTYAAAGGCTGGGAAGGTGGATGACAGTGTAGGGAAAGGGGACGGGAGACTCTTAAAGCTAAGGTTGGCTTGGTTCACATCTCATTTCTGTTGCATCTTGGGGATACAGTAGAGCCCATAGACACAGAATGAGGCAGGAAGACAAATTAAGAGAATTAAAGCTACTTTTCTGTCCCTYAGTGGGAAATGAAGAAAATATGGTGTTGCCAGAATTCCTTGTTCCAACTGCCCCAGGAAGACAATTCCATTGACTTCAGTGGTTGGTAGCCTGACGTGAAACTCCGCAGAACTTCACTGAAGGTTTTAAATTATGCTGAAGAGATGAGAGTATTTTGGGAAGTGAAGTGTTACTATTCTTCTGAAAACTTTATTTAGAAAAAGAACAAATTTTCTTCCAAAATATACAAAAGCAATATTCTTACCGTGGAAATGCATAGCCTGAGAACTCAAATGACATTAGGTCACTGGCTTCCTTTTATCAATAACTTTGAAGTCTTGTCCTAGTTTTCTAATTTAGATTCTTGTGATAAGGGGTTCTCAGTGAGCCTGGGCAAAAGCCAAGACCCTCTCCCTCTAATAAGTTGGGAACACAACTACCAGTAGCAGTTCCAGTTTTGAAGACAGGCCAGGACTTAAAAGCGGCTGCGGGGACTCTGCAGAGACAAACCCCAAGACTTTGGACTGCTTGAAATTTCAGCCACCTCTTGGGCTCAAATGCATGAGCCATACGTTGGGTTTGGTCTTTAAAAGCATGGTGCTGTTGTTCCGTTCCTGGGCTCTGCCGTGCCGGCCTGGACAGCGTGCACGAGGCAGATTTCACTGTGGCTTGCAGAGCTCTGTACACTTGCTCTTTAAATTGCCTCCTGCTGCGGTATGGTCAGGTACCCGTTCCCACCTCGTCTGCTCACAAAAGCTTGTAAAAGTTTCAAATAATAAGGTGGAGAATTAAATGAACAGCTTGCAGTTCAACTTATTTTTGAGCAGATGCTCTTGGGGATGAGCCTGCCCTGGGCAGACCCCAACCTGTATCTCAGATGAGTCTGAATGACATGGATATCTGCGGCAGGGAATCGGAAACCATACGTTTCTAGAGTAGGCAGTGACTGATTTCTACCAGTGCCAGAGTCCAACTCTTCCTACCCGCCGAGAGGAGGTAGTCCTGAAGAAGGTGGGTAGGTACGAAGGCTGCCACCCCCTGGGAGTCATTTCTCCACCGTAGTGTTGGGGGATGCTCTGGGACACTAGACAAAAGCTTGAAAAAGTGCTTTCCCTGCTCTGAGCACCAAGGGGGGCTGCCAGCTGAGCGCAGTACACCCACAAAGGTAGGTATTTCGGCAATAAGAAAAAATTGAATCCTTGCATTCAGGGGAGCTCTCTGGTAGCCTCGGCCACCCCACCTTGCAGAACTGGTCGCTACAGGCGTATTGAGCATTTGGGTCTGCCCTGGAGAACGAAGGTGCTGGGTGGTTTGTGCTGGTGCCGCGGCTCTGCGAGCAGGAGGGGATCGTCGGAGGGTGCCGGGCTGGCTGGGCGCTGCCGTGTGCCTGAGTGAGCGATCTCCGATCTCCTGCTCTCACGTGCTGTGTGTGCAGAGCGGGAGGACCTGAGCCCCGAAAGCTACATTTCATTTAGTAATTAATTAGTGATTCTTGACCCCAGGCAGCTTCAGCCCGCTGACAATAACAAGATTGCAGCCTGTGTATAAGCTAGCCTCCGTGCCCTTACCACTCTCATTACATTAGCTGAAATCCTTTGCAACAAAGACACAGGCTGCCTGGCAGGGGAGGGACAAAACCTCTTTCCCTTCGCCGTTTGGGTCTGGTTCCCTGCAGACTCCGCACTTAGGTGTTCCCCCCCTGCCTGCAGCGGCTCCTCGCCCCGGGGCATTGCCCCCAAAGACGGCGGCAGCGCCAACAGGCAGCTCATCCAAATTGTCCACCCAACCCACTCGCCAGCTGAGGCACGAATTATTTGGGAATCCTCCACTGCCTTCCCACAATGCCCTCTGTAGGCTCCGGAGGAATAGAGCACCAGGCTCCCAGCGCGAGGGGGAAGCGGGGCAGGGCCGGGGCGGCAGCGGGGGAAGGCTGCGTGGGACCCGGCCGCGCTGCCCGCAAGCAGGCGTAGCGCCGGCGAGGACCCGGCCGTGGCTCGTCGGCCACGCTGGGTGCACCCGAGCAGCGATACCGGCTGTGCCAGCTGCCTGGGGGAGCTCTGCAGCGAGGAGGTAAGCTGGGAGCTGCCGTTAGCGTGTTTTCCGTCTCGGACGGGGGTGCTTTCACGCTCAGAATGTTTTTAATTATTTGTTGGAAGATTTTGAGAGCTCCTAGGGTAATGGAGAGGCCTCAATCAGTGTTTCCTAGCTGAAGGCATCTATGGATGTGCGTTCCCTCGCCTTAGTCATAGCTGAACCTTGCGTCAAGAGYGGAGCTTGTGCCAAGTGCCTGGGTGGTTCCTTGGTGACTCTGGTAGCGGGTCTCGGTGGCTGGCAGCTCCGGGCGTGTTGGAGTTTGCACCAAGCACTATGGAATTTGCAGTGAAGTGGCTGTTTCTCCTAAATTATCACTTATTATTTTGCCTTGCAACAGTGCATTGCACTTAATCTCCCAGGGAAGGCATTAAACCTCATTTGTGGGAGCAGCAAAGTAGCTCTAAAAAAAGAGGCTTTGGCTTGCCAAGGTGAGTTGGTGGCTGTAGCTGCAGCCCTGTGCTGTTGTTCCTTGTTATGCTATGCAATCCCTAATGCTCAGGGCCCGATCAGTATCAATACTTGAGCAGGGAATGAGTCTCTGCTGCTTCTCTTTTCCTGGAAGAAAATATCAGCAGATGCCCCTGACAAACCAAACTCAAGCTTCCAAGTAGGAAAAATGAGAAGGAACAGATTCACTTCCCTGCTTGGCCTCAGACTTAGTCTCATCTGGGCGAACAGTGTAAGGAGCTAGTCCAGAATTTTTTTAATRTTGTAATTGCCGTGAGGATTCATAAAATCATGGTTGTGGAGGAGATGGGAGGAAGGGTCAAAAATGAATGACCTGGGGGTGATAGTTCGGGCTGAGGGTATCTCAGCTCCAACGTGGCCCATGGGCTCCAGCAGCGCAGGGTGCTGCACAACTGCCTGTTGCACAGCATCGCCGCTGCGTGAGCTCCGTGTACCTACCCGCCAGGCTTTGGAGTTCAGGTCTGAGATTCGTCTCTGTCCCTGTGACCCACAAGCATGTTGCTGGAGACCCCAGGTAATGTCTCCTCAAAGCTGTGATGTTGTCTTCCTCACCAGTGCCACGCAGCTGGGGGAGCGTGGAGGAGTGCCGCGTGCCGCAGTCTGGCACAGTGCGGAAGGAGAATACAGTAGAGCGGGGCCAGATGTTGCCACATCAGTGGGGAAGCAGAGTGGCCGAGAGCTGTCACCAGGACAAAGAGAACGTTGATGTACCAGTCCAAGCCTGTCCCCTGCTCTCGGCAGCTGCCCTCCCACCATCAGACTGCCTTCACCCCTCCCACGTCCTCTCTCACCCGTTCCTTACATCCTCTGCGAGAGACTGAAGGGGCTGCAACAGGGCTAGTATTTCTCCAGACTTTGTGCCCACTGCTAATCACTGCAGGGGGCTGTTCCCACTTTTTCTCCAGCACCTGTGGGTATTACACGGGGAAGAGATGGAGAGGCTCGTGGTGGTGGGTGGCTTGGAGTGCACGCGGGCAGTGCTGATGGGCTCCGCTTCTCTTCGCGCCCACCCTGCAAATCCTCCCCCCACCGCAGTGTGGTACTTCGTGAAAGCGTACGACATGATGCAATCCGATACGGTACTATCCTTGGRAAAAAAAATTTACTGAGTGATTTCTTTTGTTTTAAGCTGTGTAATTGGTAGGGAAAACATACCCTCTTCTAGTGGCTTTTCTTTTATTGTCATGTTTAGGAAGTTTTTTTGCATGTCATAACATTTTGTCTGTTTTTACTGAAATCCTTCCATGAAGGAATGATTGTTTGCACAAACAGACTGACATGTTGATACAGGCTGACAACTGCATGGCTAAGACCAAAATAAAATGTAAAGTAAACACATTTGCATAAGTTTATAATATGACCCAGTTCTTACGAAGCSAAGGAAATGGGGAGATGTGAATCTAAGCAGCTTATCTCGCATCTCCCCTTTCTGCTGCGCCTCTCATTCTTAACCTCTGCTCCGCGAGTGCCATGGGAGAGTTGTCTGATTTTTCCATTCAGATTTGAAACAACAGGTCCCTCTTGTAGTTCACGTATGTTTTTGTTTTGCTTAGAAGGGAGGGCACAGAGGAGGGAGCGTTCCCGTCTTCCCCCTCATGTGAAACTGGTKGGTCTTTCCATCCTTTTTCTTCTCGGTTACACTTTAAAAGGCTTCTGTCAATGTATTTTCCATCACTTTAAAATTGCATTGACATCCTGCTGTTTTGTGTCATAACTATGTAGCATCGCAAAATGCTGATTTGGTACTATCTATTTCTTGATCTGCTTGTGGCATGATTTCCTTAAGGATTTTGAGATCAGTGAGTGCCTCCGTTTTCCAGATGAGGAAACCAGAGCGTAGAGCAGCGATTTCCTTTTGGACATCCAGTGGCTGTGTGGTAGAGCCTTTAAAAGCAGGAGCCAGATAGTTGGTGTCCTGGCTGAGTGCAGGGAGGTTCGTTAGTGCTCAGCTGCCTGGAAATAATACAGCTCCCTTGTCTGTCTGTGTGACTAGCTGGAAGCAAGAGCCCTTGCCCAGAAGCCCAGGGGTGTTTGTCCTACAGTTCGTGGTGTGTACTGTGGCATCAGTCGGGTCTACGTTGTAGGTTGGCYTTCACAAAGCAACTCCCCAAAAATATGTAAACCCGGAAAATACCTTTTGAAGGGCCTCCTCTGAACGTGGCCGTCCCAGAGGGAGCCGAAGGAAACCTTGTAATCAAAACTGCAATGAACCCATGCTACATAGTTGGAGAGAAGGAATGAAGAAGTTCTTGTAAAAATAATTTTAAGTCCTTGTAGCAGAAAGATGCTTAAACCCAACTGTCAGATAGTAAAGATGGACTCCAGGTCCAGACCGATGTTTCTTTGACTTGCAGAATTTCTGCCGGCAATTAAACATCCCTTTGGCTGTTGGGTTTTCTACAGCCAACTGATGGCAGAGGAACTGCTAAACTCAACACAGTGGTGTCATCTGAACCTCAGAAGTCCCTCAGCCCTCTGCAAGGCTGTCYCATCTGACATCCATGGCCCTGATCTTTAAAGTTGGTAATAGAGGGGCAAAGTTAACTTTTCTAGCAGCTTTGAACGTAGCCGCTTTCTTTTTGATAAGGAGGAGCCAGTTGGTGCGAGATTATCTGACTAACAGAGCCCTTGTGAGCAATTCTTGCTATGGACGGAACAGAATAATAGTWTCCAAAATTCCTGAAGGGATCTCAAAGCCCTGGTCTCTTAGGGCATGAGCAGTTCGTATGCACAGTCATTTAGYGTGTGAATTTCTGGAGGATAGCATGGTTTAAGCGAATATTTATTTCTGAGTTTCCTTTTACCTATTTTAGGCAGTTTCTAGCTGGGTGTGTTGGCTTCTGTGCCTTGCGTGGATGTTCGTTATTTTAGGAGCTGACCTTCAGTCCTTGGAGCTGTGAGGTCTCATGGTGACCCTCACGTCAMTCTCCTTTGCAGGTCCAGCTCTCCATCCTGCAGGCGTGAAGCAATCCCTACGGCTTGCTCAGCATCCCAAGCTCCCTCCGGAGCTGCAGAGCCAGTAGGGAAAGCAGCTGTTTTCCTGCCGTCCCCTCTGGCTCTGGGTAGGTACCAAAGGGAACCGGAGGCTCRGAGCTCAGTCTGTTACACGTCTGACCTCGCGGTCATCTGGGGGGACTTTGCTAATGACATTGCAAATGAGTAGAGTGGCAAAAGGGTGCTTTGTCATGGCAACGTCATCCTGGAATAACTTTGTGGAGCGTTATTTAGGTTTTTTTCCTATGTCGTTACGTATGCTGGTAAGAGCCTAACAAGAAAAACATGTGTTTATGAGAGTCGTAGACACAGTGTCCCCGCAGCCAGACCCTTCATGTGTCTTTATTTTGTTGGATTTCGGGTGTGTCTCTCTCCTTTTGGGAACTGCGCGCCCAACCTTAAACAGTGTCAAGATACTCAGGATTACAAGCCCTAATTTTGATTTCCAAAAGGCAGTGATGGGGCTGTGACATCAAAATGATTCATGCTAGCGTTGGATCTTCTGAAGTGGTGGAGTTTGGATAAATAGCCTAGAATAATTAGAGAAAAAATACTGGGTTGGGGGGAGAAGGAGAGCTAGGAAGGGGTTGATTTACATTTGTATTGTCATTCTGGGTATTTTTATGTAACACACATCCACTTTAGGACACTGGTAATACTTCTTGAGCTCTGCTGTGGTATGTTGCAGGTTTTGTGGCTTTTACAGTTTTCTTAGAAGGGCTGGGAAGAGTTTTGGTGTATGTGGGAAAAATAGATGGCAGTGATCACTGGAACTGGGTTTGTGAACGTGCAAGTCCCAGCCGATGTGTTTCTATGGCCAGGATGCTCAAACAGGAGCAGAGCTGAATGTGGCTTATGTGATTTTTAACCATGCTTTCCCATACTCCCCAATGATAATCTTAACCAAATCATGCTCTTTCATGCTCCCCAAACATCCTAACCAAAATGGGAGACCTAAGTATGTATTTGCAGGTTTTGTAGCTGATGAGGAGTGGAAGGGAAAATGTCGTGGCTAGAGCTGAACTAGCTTATGGAAGCACCAGATTCTCTTCCTGGCCTTGCTACAAGTTTTCTGAGAAACTACAGACCAGTCACATATTTCCCTCCTCTGCCTTGGTATTGTTATTTGTGAATTAGGAATAATTAGCTGTTTTTTGACTGTTGCATCTGTTCCAACCACAACTAACTGGAACTTGACTTTAAACTATGTGGCCAGACGCAACAGCAAGATGTTAGTCTGAACGTTTGGCTTGTCTGATAATTTTCATAGCTAATGTATCAGATAAAACTGAGCGCAAGATGAACGTGTCTCGTTCCTGACTCTAGTCTAAATGGTAGCTTGACAGCTATGTATTTCTGCACCAGTGGAAATTTTTTTTTRAGCCAACGTAATTGTGCTGCTGCACGTGTGGGTGGCACTGATTTTGGACTGGAGATGTTAATAGCGCAAACATGATGTAGGAATTCAAGAGCAAAGAACATGAAAGCTTGACTCCCAGATCAGAAGTAGGAGATGATAAGGATAATATTTGAGTCCTCTGGATATCATCTAATATATATCAGATCATCTGAGTCCCCTGATGAAGGGGGTKGCTAATAAATCCAGCTAGTGGTGATTCTACCACCCCAACTTTCAAAGCTCRCTTGTTCATGCTGGTAGATAAAAAGATATGAAAGAGATGTGTGCCTCTTCTTTCGTAAAAATCCCTGCTTACTACCCTGTGTCTCACAGGTTAACTGCACTGGGTTTTCGTGTCACTGTGTTGGGGAGGAAGACAGGGCTCGAGCCGTCATCTTCCGTGGGGAATTGCTGGGAAGCATCACCCTGACTATGCTCACGCTTCAGATCGTTTACACAAGCTTTGTAAATCCAGTGCTTTGGGAATATGGTTGTCCTTGCCGGGGTATGCTAGAATAAACTAAGCCTGCTACTTCCATGAAGTGTGGGAGCAATGAGTCACATCACACAGATTGACTTACGTAGAAAAACTCCCTGCTAGGTGTCAGAATAGAATGTGCTTTATGCCTGTAGCCTCTGCGGTTGGGCAACACATGCTGTAAAAATGTTCTGGATGTGCGGCAAACCAGCTAGAGCTGGGAGCTCTGACCAGATCACAGGAACACACAAATCCTACACAAACGTCCAAAAACTTTTCGGTGGGAAAAGAGAACGCGAAATAAACTTAGACTTCTGGCAGCGTTTGACAGGGCTATGGTTTGTCCCTTATAAAGAGCCCGTTTGTTAGATGCACTCTGATGCATGTTTGTCGCGCCGCAGGCTTGGATGGAGTTGCTGCCGCTCATGGCAGGACATCCGAGATCACGAACTCCCTCCTTCCCATCACAGAAACCCTTGAGGAAGGGAATAGCCCGATACTGAAGTTGTCAGTAAGCTAGTTAGATCAGGATCCCTAAACTGCTGCAAGGGCTGTTGGATAATAGCTGTATAATTTTTTTATTTTTTTTTTTTATGGCTTTTTATGAAAAAGGAAGTCAGGCCTGGGCTGGTGAGACTGAAAGAGCAGGGAGTGGATTGGCTGTCAGGGGTCAGCCTCCCAATAGCCCTGTGATCAAAGGCTGCTCTCAGCAGCATGAGTTTATAGGCAGCCAAGACAAACAATGAACAACTTTATCTCCTTTCAGGAAAGGAAAAAAAAAAAAAAAAAAAAAAGACTTAAGTTCCAGGAAACCATTTCTGGACCAGACAAATTTTGGTTGTTATTCCTTCTCTCTCTCTCTCTCTCTCTCTCTCATAATGCAGCTATTTCTAGATGAAGGATAACAGGGAGACAGCAGAGCAAAGCCCAAACACAAAGATTGTGCCATGTTCTCCGTTGGTGTAAATTGGTGCAGACCCCGGGAAGTCGAAGCAGCACGACCAGTTTGATTCTGCTGAGAATCTGGCCTTCACCAGCAGCTGTCACTGGAAGAGTAGCAGGGAAGCTCTGAATTGAATCGTGGCCATTTCCCCGACTTCGATCCCTTCTCCGAAGGTGTTGCCTCATTTGTTTGCAGCTGGAATATTGCCTATTTGGCTGTCCCAGCTGTGGCCTCCAATGTCAGCTGGTCAGAACACAGCTGGCCGGTTTTAAACGTGCTGGCTTCAGTGTCAACTCGCTGAGTAAAGTGAACAGAGGGGAAAAATATTTTGGGCTCCTGTGTACTTGATTATTTGTTTGGGAGGAGAGGAAGATATGAGAAGAAAGCCTCTTATTCCTAAAATGGAAAAAGTTGCAAAAGTTTTAGTTGGGTTTGGATCCAAGGGAGAGGAATCTTCTCAAAACGCAGAGTGTTCTTGATTTAGGATTTCCTGTTGGATACGTTTCAGAAAACTATTTAAGTCATAAGTGGCCAGATTCTCAGCTAGAATAAATCTGTAAAGCTCTGCTGATATGAATCAATGTAGCACATTGACCCCAGCTTAGGATCTTGGGCCGAGGTCTGGTGGCGGATTGCAAAGATCTACCCTTGTTCATGGGTTCAGAGCAGGACTAAATCAAAAGGTAAGTGGTAGTCCCGAGGTCGAGAGCTGCGTGTGGGTGTTTAATCCCCCTGCAAGGCAGACACCCCCAGTGATTTGGGGGCTGGACTGTTCTTAGATGTAAATGCTTAACTCGGTGTGGCTGTAGGGTTTGTTTTGGTGTTTACACTAGATGGGCCTGGTCCAGTGAGTCTTGGGGGGAGGCAGGAAGCCCCCCAACTTTTCAACCAAACAGCCTTGAGGATTCCTGTAGATATCACTGCTCTCTGTACTACATATTTCTACCCTTCTACACACTGAACATGGAAAATACTGTGAGAAAAGCTTTCTGAGCCAGGATTTAGTGCTGAGAATAGAGGCAAAAAGCCCTGGGGGCTCAAGAGAACATATTTCCATAGTCTTTCCAGATGTCCCTACAAAAAAGTAGCAGAGAGTTGGAAGATCATGGCTGGTTCTGGTGATGGGTGCTCCTGAAACGTTAGCGGGGATTGTTGCCTTGAGGTGTAGGAACAGAGCCGTGGGAATGGAGCTGCTGCCGAAACAAAGGRTGAAGCACGCGGGAGTACTTCACCTTCTCTTCTTCCCATCCACCCTGGTGGTCTCAAACGGATAAATCTAATCTCAAGTTATAGATTTAGCGATGGAGGGGGAAGTGGAAGGAAAAGTTGGGTCCAGGCCTGTGTGTCGAGGCCAGTGGCAGAGTCAATAGCAGGACAGGTCTTCTGTTTCTCTGTCCCAGGGTCTTACTACGTGAAGTTAATAAAGCTGTGAAAATGCAACCAGCCTAGAGAGGAAAGGGATTCATAAATGGGTTACTACACTCAGACAGAAAGGTCTGAGATGAAGCAGAGAGGCTTGTTGATAATGTGGGTTTGTTTTGAGTATCTTTTGATTTTTTTTTTTCTCTTACCCTTCCTCCCACCATGGGAAGGAGCAGCTGCTGGAGACCTGCCTATGAGAGGATCTGCAGGGCTGGGGCAGGAATACAGGACGTCCTAGGTCTTCTTTCCCTGGCTGGCACYACTGGTCCAGGAAATATTCCCAAATCCCTGACCTTCATTTCACACCYGTCAGCGAGGGCTGGGCTGTGTCCACTGCTGCCGTCTCCCCTCGATGTCCCATTCTCTCTGTTCACGTACTTTCTGTTCCTCTTCCTTTCTCCCACCCTTCAGAGTCAACATTGCAGCAGCCTGTGAGTGACAGCAAAAAATGAGTGACTTTATTTTGTTGAACTTTATTGACTTACAGGCCTTTGCTTTAAGCCCATAGCATTCAGCTTGCCATCTGCTGCTCCTGCCTCGTAGGAGCCGTTGAACTGCAGAAGCACAGGAGTTGGCYGTCTGGTACTAATGTGCCTGGCACCTTCAGAAGGTCTAAGAGAATTAGGTATCCACTTCCCCAGGGATTTTAGTGAAGTTCAAATCTCCCGTTCCTAGAAGGTGTGACCCCCCCAGCCAAAAGGCACTGCATTTCCATAACGYGTTTCGTTATTCATATACTATTTCTGCATAATTAACAGACTCGCATGAAGGTCTCGAGGTGCTCTGCGGATGCCAAGGGATGACCTCATTTGTAGCTCTAGTGACCGATAGACCTGTGACTTGCTCAGAGCACAAAGCACTGGGCAATGGGAGCCAGCTCCGTACCTCCGCCCTGGTGAGTTACCCCCATTCTGCTGCTACAGAGAAGCTGGAAATCCAGTTTAACCATCTGCTTGGGAATTCCCCTGTAGCTGGAGGGGATTGAGCATTCTCACACCCCAGCATCAAGGGTGCGGTTAAGATGAAGGACGCATGCGTGGGATTCGTGTATGCTGCCTAAGCCAGGCTGACCCCCAAAACTGTCCATTTGGAATTGGGACAACTGGTCAGGACCCAGCATGGCACTTTGGACTGTCTACTATTTCCAGGGGTGGGACAGTGTGCCCTTAGCATCCTGGAAGCTCGGTGACTGAGTTTGACTGTGCTGGGATGTAGCTGAAAGAAAAGTGTCTGATGTGCGGATGTTGGGAGTCTTCCCCGTCCCACTGGGTTAGAGGACCTGCAGAAACCTGGGTGGTATTTGCTCTGAAAGCAAACGACAGAGCCAGAATGCACTTGACCAGAGAGGACTTTAKGGGGGGGGGAATACTCTCAGAAAGGTTAAGAGCTCCCCCTACAAGTAAGGGCCTTCCTAAAAGATCTGTAAGCACCCTCAAACATTTTTAAAATTGTTTGCAGCATAGCACTATTAGGATCTGGTCCTCCAGACTCTGATATTGGAAGTCACGTCATCTTCCACTGGCAAATAACAAGTTGGAAAGCCCCAGCTGTGGAACAACATGTGGCAGCAGCACGTGCTCCAAAGTCAGGGAGAAGCCCGTAACACTGACTTCCAAGCCGTAGTCTGGACCACCGTTGGTCTGCAGGTTTGTTTAACAAATAGCATGGGACTAGCACCTATGATTGGATTTTTCATTCATCCTAATTTCTTCACATAAGTAGCTGTTTCTTAAGTCCAATGGGGAAATGATTTGTTGATGGAGGAGCTTGTGGTTCACTGTTGACTGTGAACTTTGGAAGCCCTGATGCTGTGACAGGACAGGTGAACTCGTGATGCTCCGTAGTCACTGGTGGTACAGCACGAGCTGAGAACGTCACCTGGAGAGAGGTGACATTCTGCAGTATGGGGTGTGAAGACGGTTTACTCAATTGTCAGAACCTGTAGATTATTATATAAGAGGCCTTTGAGAGGACAATATTAAGGTTATCTATCGCAGCAAGGGKTTTTTTTATTTATTTCTCTGATAAAGCTACCAACGAGAGCGGCACAACGGAGCTGACTGGATCTCAGTGGGACGCTGCCGTATGGAGAGGGCAGCAGCTGGAGACTTGCTCTGTGCTGGGTGTGAAGGCTCTTCTTACGACCCAGTGGTCAATATATTGGATGAATCTGTATCCCGCAATCAAGCCTGGATTGAGTTAGAATTGCCCAATGACCTATTAGTACAATGTGCTTTTTTTTTGTTTTTCCTGGCATGCTCGGATTTTTCTCTACCCTGAAAGTTCGTTAGTGTGGTTTTTTTCTTCAGTTCACAGATAGTTGGGAGAATGTGCTGCCTTCATTTTCTACATGGAAGAAAATATCTTCATATTCTGCGTTTTTGGTTTGGTTTTTTTTTAAGCTTAATTAACAAAGCAAAATTGCTTTCAGATTCTGTTTTTCAACAGTCAAAACCTAAACTGTCAGTTTTGCTTTGGGGTGTTTTTATGGCTGAATTTTGGGAAAGAAGGGATAGAAGAATGAATATTACCTGCTTTTCTGTAATGGTTGAAAACAGAAACCTTTTCATGAAAATTGACTGACTTGACGGTATTTTTTTATGGGGAGGAGGGAGGATTAGGGTAAAGAGCAGAAAAGAATAGCTCTGGTTAAAACTCATTTTGGCAAGTAAATGCATATCAGCACACTCAATGAAATTCCACTCTGCCTCTGTTCTTGCTGGGTTTATTCAGATGCCGTCAACCTCCCAACTGCAGTTTCTTTTACAAATATGTTTTTCATTTTGCATGTTTTGCTGCTGTTTAGGACCTTATCGGTTCCTTGCTTGATGAGAGATGCTTTTGCTTTTTCTTCTTAGATGTACTCGCTTTCCACAGTCAAATTTGAGCATTTACCATCATTGTCGGGTTGTTTCATTGCAAACAAAATACTTTTCTTCCCTGTCCCCCGCCCCTGCTCTTGAGCTCCACAATGGGGAATGTGGAGGAAGGAAAATATAGAGCTCATTTATTTTTAAGTAACTGTAACTAATGGCTTGATCAGCTAACGTAGTGGAAAATATGCAAACTGCTTGGAGGAGAGTGGATGTTAAAAATGTAACTTCAACATTATTGAGACATCTTTCAGCTCTAATGACAGACTGAATAACAAACATGTCAGAAACTTTGTTGCTTCTCTAAGCAAAACCAAATAATTGAATTTATTTTCAGTGATGGTTTTGCCTTTTAYGTATTCAGCTCCTCATCCATTTTGCTGTAGTACTTGTCAGATCTCTTTGTATAAACAGATTTTTTTCTGAAATGGGAGAGTGAGCGGGGTAACAGGACTTCTTCATACCTCCCTCTTTTCTCTGCCACACACCTTTTCTGGCTTATCATCGTAAGATTAATTCTCAAATACTTCTGTTGTGGCTCCAGCAGGTGCCTATGTTTGTTTTAGTTGCCTGTGCTCCTTGAGCAGATCCTCAGTTGATGTGAACTGGCACCAATTTATTAACGTCTTGGAAATGATGTTACCTTGCATCAGCTGAAGATCTGGTCCCCGTAGTCTGCAGCTGTGAAGCATCTTGCCCAGGCCTTCGTATAAATTCGGGGCTCCTCATTCCACCGCGGATGGTGGCCCTGGCCTCATCTCTGCAAGCCTCCTGTGATGCCAAGGGCAGCAAATAGCGCAGTAGAGTCTATGATGGGATCCTTTTTCACAGCTCTCATGGGAAATTGGGGAATAAAGCCCATTTGTCTATTGGGAGAAATGTTGAGATAGTGTATATTCTCTTTTAAGGTATCCTCCCGATGCCTGTGTGAGGCAGGTTGATTCAATGAGATTTGATTTCCATCCTTCCCTGATGGAGGGGCTGGGGAGGACTTTCATGGCACCGTGCCATGCCTGCCAGCCCCTGCAGCTCTCTATTCCGCATTGCTCCTTGCCCTTCTTGGCACAAGGAGCTAAATCGGCGTTTCTCCCCCTCTGAAAGGGAAATCGGACCACGGAGCCGGCCTGCAGCTTCCCTCCGCGCTGCAATGGGGACAGGGCAGCTCAGACACATGGTTTTTGCGTGTGTGTTTCTTTTTAATTTAATGCAGAGCTGCAGCAAACCATTCCACCCACAGGTGAGATCTTTGGAAAACTAACTGCCCAAAGCTCTGAAGCTTTCAGCCTTCACGCTAACGCACGGGCCCAGCTGGCTTGAGATTAAAGAGCGCAGTCGAAAACCAAAAAGCATTTGAAATTGCACCACTGAGCTGGCAGGAAATTCCAGCTTTTTGTAGATGTCGGAGGCGTTGGAACGGCGAGGAACCAGAAGGTAATACTCAGAGGTGAATAGCATCATCAGCGTTTCAGCGGGGAGGATCGCCCCACCCCGAGCGCAGCCTCGGATACAGCTTGTGCGTGGGGGGGGACCATCCCCAGCCTTCCCAAATTTGGGGAGGGGGAAGAGGAGGGAAGAACGTCTTGGCTTGCAGCCTGGCTCATGCTTCAGCTATCTTTATCTGCAGAAGAGGCCTCTTACGCTTGGTGTGAATCCCAGCGCGGTGCTCGGCACTTGCTTTGCGGATGGAGCTTCCAGCCCCGTCAACTTCAGCAAGCCCCAGGCGTGCCAGAGATCTCCAGGGCAGATTGGATGGTTTTGTTGTGCCCAAGATAAACGCTCSCTTTGCTTCTTGGACTGGATTGCTCATAGTCTTGGAAGATAACTCACAGATTAGCGGGCTTTTTAACTGCTCTGAAAGGAGTCAGTGTTTTGTGTGGATTGATCATAGAGAAGATTTGCCTGGAAGGAACAAGAAGGATAGGAGACCAAGAGGACTATATGGTTTTCTGGACCTTTATCCTTTATTAGTGCAGGCGTGTGTGGGCTTGAAATGAGACCGTTGGTGAGCATCGATTCTGAAACCCTATTGAAAATCAGTGTGACCGCTCATTCCCTTCCTCTCCTAAATGGGCTGCCAAAGATTATCACTCCAGCAACAATGCTTAGAGGCATCTGAAGAACTTGAGGCCTCCTGTGAAGCCATTGGCACCAATGGGAGACTTTTGCTTCCTCTTYTCTCGTCCCCTTTCCTCCCCCCACTGAGAGCGGCAGATCTCGGATCAAGCCCTGCCAACACGAGCAGTGGAGAACAGAATCTGCATTGACGACAGATGGAACGAATGTTATGGATGCATCCCAGGCCCTGAGCTGTTGCGCCACATAAATCAGTAGCAAAACTTTGCCAACTCAGAATGCTTCGCAGGACTAGACTTTCAGCCAGCTTAATGTCTGGCTTTGCAACCCCAAAACTGTATGGTCAAAAAAAAATAGTGAATGTGCATGCCCTTGCTTGAACTTCCAGCCAGTGGAGCTGGTTTCGGTCCAGCTCATGGAGATGAATGCGTCTCCGTGATAAGCCACTTCTAAAAGATAATTTATTGTCCAAAATCCTGTCGTTGCACTGTACCAACGGGCCGTGGACGCTGCAGATGAAGTGTGAGGTTCCAGGCTGCAGATGCTATCGGAGCTGCGCGGGTGGCTGGATGTGTGCGATGTGGCCAACCCCCGCCGGTCAAATGCAATTAGATACTGAATAATCAGGGGACCGAAAATATTTCATCTTGCTCTCTTTGCTTGTGTGCCGGTTGCTGGACCGCTCCTTCGCAGAGAAAAGCTTAAACCACACAAACATCGCGTGTGAAAACTCGCTCCCGTCATGAAAGCTGCTTCCCATACACTGCATAAATCCCAAGTGCTTGGGATTTAAGACAAAAAAAGGCAAATAAAAAGATTTGTTGTTAAAATTATGACTTGGCAGCCCCATATATGTGCGTGGGGGGGAAGCGCCTGCAACCTTTTTAGAGGCATACTTGCCCTTTGGAAAACAAACTTCCATTAAAGTAAAAAGGCTTCACCCTTCTTGGTGGGTTTTTGGCGGCGTAGGGGGGGAGAGGAAAGGCTAAACCGATCCCTTCAGCTTTCTCGCTCCGTTTCAGCAATGACAAAATGAAACATTTTAATGCTGCACTTTATATCTCCAACAGCTGTGGTAGCCTCGTGTTTACAGAAGACATCCTGTTGTTCAAGGGAGACACTTCTGCCTTGCTGAAATAAATTTTTTTTATTCCCCCCCCCAACTGCTGTTTTATGCAATTTCCACTCCAAGAGGCTGTTACAACAGTGACTCTCTGCAAAATCTGGGGTTTGTAACAACGGATTCTCCACCAAAAAGCATCTCCAGCTTGTGGAAAAACTGCCCCGGCACTGGCACAGGGCTGGGCATTGCTTGGAAGGGGGGGGGAAACCTTGATGGTTGTGGAAAGCCTTGCTGCGGTGCTCAGGCCAGCACGTGAGTGTATCCTTCTGGTATTAGCATCCCAGCCCTCGCGCCTGCTGCAAAGTGGGATGAATCATAAGGAAATGCCACCCCAGGGAACAAATTGGTCATTGTTTGAGAGAGCTGATGGCTGTTGGACAAGTAATGGGATAACTATGAAAGCGTCTGCAGGGAGGGAGGCTGCGTCCAGCTCGCTGCATGCACGGCAGCGCTGCGCAAACACGCGAGCGAGGCCGGGCATGCTTTGCTGCCTTACCAGGAGAAGAGCGATTTGCCTATGTTTTTGGTTCCTTGATGTTTCTAAGTAAACAGTTTCTTTGTACTGAGAAAGCGAAAAAAAAAAAAAAAAATTGCAGCTGTTGCTGTGCAGCAAAGCTTTTTTGGGGGAAGCAGGGGCATGGTGGGGACCTCCACCTGCTGGCAGCCCCTTGGGGGCTCTGCCAGGGCTGTCGGAGCGTTCCTGCTCCGAGCAGGGTGATGGAAATAATAGCTCTGAGCCTTAAATAGCTTTTTCGGCTTTGGATCTCCAAGCCTGCTGCACGTTAGGATGTTCCCCAGCCTCGTGGGGCTTTATGGCTTTGTTTAGCTGTTGCTTTGCCTCTGGGAAGGTTCGTGGGGACTCAGTAGGATGCTCAGGGTCATCAGGCAAATGAGCAGCGGAGCCAGAATTAGTAGCTCGTGGCCTGGCTACCATGTGCCGTGGAGGAGCTGGAGAAGGGTGAATTTTGGTGCTTTGGTACTGCTTTGCTTGGCAAGGGGTTGCTGTCAGATTTAAGATCCAAGGGTAAAGCCTGGCTTCCCTCTMTGGGGTCTTCAGTGGGAAATCAGGTGAAGAGCCCAGGTCTTTCTACGGTGAGAGACCAAACGGGAAACCCTATGAATACCCTGCCTCTGGCCCCGGCCGTCTGTTTACTGCRTGTTCCCGTGCATGAGATCACGGGAGCTGTGACCTCAGAGGCCTGTGATGTCACTACGGAGCACTGTCTGCAGATGCCGGGGCTGATGCTCGCGTGCCTTCAGCTGGGTTTGGTGGAATAAAGGGCGAGGTGAGTCCCACAGGTTGATGGGTGTCTCGCACCTCTAGCCGCCGGTTTAAGGGGAAATGTGTCGCCGTCCTCCTGTCTCCCCACAAAAGGCCTTGGATGGAAGAAAGGGAGAGATCTTACAAGATCTCTATCAGTGGACTTGCTTTCAAGTGACAGCCGCGTCTTTAATCCGGTGAAATCTTTCTGTTTCTATTGATGCCCTACAATAAAAACAAAAGTAAAGAGAAAGAAGAATTAAGAACGGGGAGACTTGGTTTTAAATGGCTTATAAAAATACATATAAAGCGAGAGACGAAGAGAACAAAGAGGTAATAGAAGCCGACAGACAGTTCTCATGCCATTAAAACTGCATCTCAAAAAAAAAAAAAACAACCTCTCCAAAAAAAAATGTTAATCGTTATTTGAGGGGGGGGGAAGTGTTTTTATTGTGAACATGTGCAAATGGAGGCTTCAGTCATATAAAACTCATGCCCACAATAAGTATATTTGTGTAGCAATTAATGTGAGATCACAGGCTCGGCTTTTGCCAAATAGTCGTGTCAGCATGGGGTATATTATGTGTGTCAAGAATCCAGTTTCCAAATGTGGAAGACATTGGACTAGTCGTAATTAAATGTTTTGTCATCGCAGGGCAAAGCCGCGTGTGCTTCAGCTGAGCTGAGCACTGCACCTCGAATGCCATCTCCCAGAGTTTGCTTTTTTGGCAGCTCTTTAAGGAAACTTTATGCAGAAGGAATTTCAAGACAGTTGTAATTAGATCTCAGCCCCCCCTTTTCATCCTTGCCCCCAAAATGCAGAGAGCAGTTTTTATTTTCTCTCTCAAGTAAAGGAAACCTAGTTTAAATCTCTCTTTATTGTAGCAGGACTTATCTCCCTGGTTTGCTGCGTTGGTACATCATTTCCATTAGGTTTCTGTTAGGGTTTCTAGTAACGCTTCTGTGAATCCAGTACTTTCTGGGAAGTTTATTACAGCAGCTGCTAAAGGCAAAGCAGAGGCGTCCAGATAGTGCAGGAACACACATTTACCACACAACTCCAACAGATTTAGTTACAAGAACTGCAATTTTTCTTTTTTTTTTCCTCCTTTTTTTTTTTCCTTTCCTATTCCTTGCAGTCTTATTAAGACTCAGCAAAGGCTGTGGTCCCTGGTACTGTGTCTCTGAATTAATTTTAAGTAAAGCAGAGGCTGGAGTGGAGTGTGGGAAGGTTCTTGGCGTGGATGGACTTGGCTGAAGTTTKCAGAAAAGACACATTTAAGGGAGGGGGGGAAGAGGAGTGCATGTGTGTATATGGGGAGGGTAATATCTTTTATATACTCTCTCTGCACAAAAAGCTATCTACAGACCTATCGGGCTTTCATCACCCCAGTCTGATCCAAGGGTGTTCAAAAAGTGAAACACATCGTAAATCTGGAAGGCTGGCTGGAACTTGGAAAGTTTTTAAAGGCGATGGGGGGTGGGAGCATCCCGGCGGGGATGGGCTGGTCAGCGCAGCTTGCGGCGGGGGAGGCACCTTTCCATGGCTTCGGGCATCTCGGTGGGGTTTTTATCTTCGTGCTAAGTGGATATCCCAATTATTCCCCCCCGCCTTCTTCCAGGGAGATGGGAACAGATGTGCCCCACTGTAGAAATGCTGAGCAGCTGAGAAAGAAACTTGGAGAGTTTATGGTGATTTTTTTTTTTTTAATTCCTTGATGGTTTTCTCAGTGGTGATGTGAGTATCGCTTTAGAATGAAGAATGCACAAGTCAGTCTTTATTCCACCTTGCCCGATGCTGCTTCTTCAAATGGTTTTCCGCTTGATAAGAATTGGGAGAACAGAGCATAAACGATGAATAACAGAGGGTGCGGCGTTGCTTCCCCATCCTCAGTGCCTTTTTCTGCATGAAGTTAAGTGCAGTGAGTTAATTGGATGGGCAGCGCTGGGTTTCGGTGCCTTTCTCCCTCTCGGCTGGCGGTGTGCTCCTCCATCGTCCTGGTGAAATCAGAGGTGAGGTCATTGCTGCTCCACAACTGCCGTCATTCCTCCTGTTTGCAGATCCCATGTGATGGGCTGGTGTGGACGGCTGGCCTGTACCAAAGCTTAYTGCAGGACTTTTACCTACCATTTTCAGGCCTTATTCTTTTCATGTATGACAGAAATATGYGCTAGTGACGGGGACGCATTTTACCTTAAATTAGCAAAATACCCATGTTTCCATTTTTGCCTTTTTTGCTTTAACCACAACTCTTCAGGAAGGACCACAAGTAAAACTTATCACCCGTATTAACTTTGGGAGATGGTGTTTCTTAAAGACACCTGCTAATTTATTACAGCCAGTATCTTAGCAAGGCCTTAAACGGGAGGGATTCTCACCTGCTAAGCAATATTTTATGAGCTGGGTAGCGTGCGATTACACGGTGAGCCAAGCTTACAGATGGTTTGGTCTGTTTGTTTGTCTTATAGGTGTTGCAGCGGGATGTAAATTTTTTTTATTATTATTAAAAGAAAAATCCCCCTCTCTGCAAATGATTCATCAAACACCTCGTCCTCGTTGCATGTAATGTCTTGTTGATCCTGGAAGCGCTCGCTGCCGAGCGCTTGCACCGCGGGGAAGGCGCTGGGTTCGATGGGAGCCGGGGCGCTCGCGAGAGGAGCCTTTGCTCAGTCTGTGCTTGCCTCCGATGGCTGCGTCGCGGAGAAGCCGTCTGGAGGGGTAGAGGCCAAGAAGGGTTGGTCTCAACTTGTTTCAAAGAGGCGAAACCGTCCTTTCCTCCAAATCTCGCCAATGACGCCTGTTTTTTCCACGTTCCCTGCAAAAGCACCGCAAACTTTGTCCCTGCTTGGGAAGTCCGCTGAAAGAGGAGAAACCAGAGTAAACCAGCCCATCCTCTTTCCAAGAGGGAGGCAAATGATTTGCAATGAGCAATGTGGCCACCTAATCCTATTAGAGCTTCTCCTGGAAGGCAAAATCTCAATATTTTGCAGACATCTCAAATATTAACGATGGAGCTGGAGGGCGGAGGGGTGACAGCGGTGATTTTGACTGTCTTGCACTACCTGACGCRTTGCCGGAGGGAGCAGGGGTGCCCTTCCCATCCCCGCTGGAGGGGCCTGCAAGTTCTTCTGTGTACGTTTTGCGCCTTCCATCGTACGTTCGAAATAGCCTCTCTGGATCAAGGGGCTGAGGGTGGTGATAGCGCTGCAGGTGCGCAGCATCCAAAAAAGCAAACCTCCGGGGTGGGGGATACCCGCCGTGGCTCTGAGACTCGCCCGGGGTTAAGATGGCGCTGAGCATCTGCGCAGGAGGCCTGTGCGTTCCTGCTCCTCCACAGACAGTCACCCCACAAATTCGCAAACCCTGTTGTCACCAAACGAGCTTTCGGAGCTGGAGTCGTTTCCARTGCGTCACCTGGAGCCGCCGTGCAGCCCCCGGGGCTGCGCTTGGGGGGGCGAGATGGGGTAATTGCATCCTGGCAGCCAAAGCGGTGGTATCTGCAGACCAGCATGGTCTGCACCCTCTATGCACCATCCGGGGCAGGAAAATCCCCCCACCCTGAGGAGGGGAAYTGGGGGCTGCGCTTGGTTTCTCCAGATTGACAGAGTGACTCTATTTGTGACCGGGAGAGGTTACCTGGGTCTCTTCTTCAAAGATAGATGAAGGGTCCGAGCCACAGCAGGAGATGGGCACTGGCTTTTGCAGTCAGTGGTGGTTTAATCTGCCCTTCCCAGAAGTAACACTGCTCTTTTCCCTCGTGCTGGTAGCGCTGCGGGGCAGGGGCTGCTTTCTGCACCCCTAAAKTCCCTTTGGACCAGTGGGGCTGTGGCAAGGGCTGCCCAGAGCAACCCAGCGAAAAACATCACCTTTTTCCTTTGCTCCCTACCAAGACAAAGCTCCCACTGTCTAACGGCAGCCGAGCTGGGAGCCGGGCTGCATCCTCACCCCTGAATCTTGGCCCTGTGAATTACGGCTCGGTAACACCTGGGCAGACCTTTCTGCCAGCAACCCCGACCGGCGCTTCCTGCGAGTAAGAGGATTTTCCCCCTGCCCTTCCCCTTGCTGGTGGTTACCCTCTCCCTGCAGAAGCCCTGGCTCTCCGCTTCCAGGCTGAACTCTTGAACCTTCCTCCTCCAGCCCTAGCCAGGTCGTTATTTTTGACACTCTCTACCCAACTTGTTGCACAGCTGAAAAAGAGATAGGCGGCTCGGTGCTCGCCTGGCGATGGCTCTAGCAGAGCTGGCTTCTCCCCGGCACACGCCGCTCCCTGCCAGCCGCTGGCACCCGTTCAGGTGAGCTCGGGGCGGCGCGAGCCTTGTGACAGTGCGATGGACAAGTGCCATCGGTGGGGAAAGCAGCCTGCCATCTGGTCTTGCTGCTTGAATGACTTAGTGAGCGTATTTTTCTTGATCCGGATCCCGCATTAATTGTTTCCCAGAATATTTTGCTACACGAATGTCACGCTTCCGTCTGCTTGGCTTGCCCTGAGTTGAGCAGAGGTATTTATGAGTGGTTTTTTGCGCATATTTTTCACCTTTTTGAAATGCTTGGCACTGTTCTGGATACTGGAACAAATCCTTCCTGTTGAAAATACAGAACTAASTTAGTCTGGTCGGGGATCGGAGGGAAAAGCTGTGGTTTACCTACTCGGCTCTGGCTTAGCGATGCTAAGAGCTATGTAGAGCCCTGTGCTCCTGCAGAGGTRGAGGTGGCCGGTGCGGAGGTC
This sequence comes from Oceanodroma leucorhoa, assembly GCA_030449065.1. NCBI lineage: Eukaryota > Metazoa > Chordata > Aves > Procellariiformes > Oceanodroma > Oceanodroma leucorhoa. The sequence continues at coordinate 2,866,725 of JASVER010000064.1, forward strand.
AGGTCTCCTTGCCCATGCTGGTGTAATTCAGGAGTAACCACAAGAAGCTAGAAAAAGCCACGTCCTCCCCAAAAACAGCATCAGGGAAGCCTGACCTCCCCGAGGCCGGCTGCGGCGTCRGGTGCCAGGGCTGGGTGGGAGCGCTGGGCTTGGGCTGCTGCAGGGCTGCCGGGCTCTCCCCTCCCTGCCCCAGCACACACAGGCTTCCTCAGGCTTCCTCTGCTTTCCCCCGCACACGAGACTTATTGCGGCGTTTTAATTCTTGTATGACAGTCTCTGAACTGGGTTCAGACACACGATCAAGTTACCGGGGCTCAGCTGCTGTGCATTAACCAGCCACGGGGGTATTCCTGGCCTATGACAAATACAAGGTAAAACCTGTTAGCTTAAACATCTTTCACAGAGGTTTAAGCAAACCATCTTTTGCCCTGTGTACGCATGCATGCATGCAATTAGCGGGGCTCAGCAGTAGCTCGGTTTGAGCCCCTGGATGGGTTAATGAACCCCTGAGCTGTGTGAGCTCTGATGCTGCTGCTCGCTTTGGTTTGGTCCAGGATGCTTTCAGAGAAGCATCCCAAGTTTATCTGGAGCCAAGCAGAAACGTGCTAGCCTTGAACCTGAAGCCTTTGTTAAGGAGTTTGCTTAGTTCAACTAAATAGACTTCAAGCCCTGTCGCTGGTGGGACTTTCTGGCACGGACTGATCCTGAGCCCCATCCAAAGGAACGGAGCGATCGCACAGATTTTGTAGTAGCASAGCTCAGCCCGTTTGAAAGCGTGCCTCAAATAAACCCGGGTAGTCCTGAGCAGAAAAATCCCTGTGTATCCTGTTTCCCAAAGTAAGCAGTGAGGCTAGGAGGGAGAGGGGGTGTTAATTTTGTTGGATTTGTACACCTTGTCCACACGCTGGCATCCCTGTGGGGGCTGGCGGGGAGGAGCCAGGCTGGTGGCTGTAATCAGAGCCACGGTACGTGGACCAGACCAGCATGTCCACACCAGCTTGTGTCCACTGGTGGCATCCCCACACCACAGCCCGCCGTTCAGCACTGCTGTGGCCTCGCTCTTACGGGGCCAGGAGTAGTTGGATGAAAGTTAGCTCTGATATATACGTGGGAGAGGGAGAGGAAAAAATGCCGCAGTGGAAAATGTAGTGCAAAGGATTGCGGATGTGGCGTGTGGCCGATGGCAGGGAGCAGGCAGTGTCCCCTTGCTCTGGCGTGGAGGAAGGGGTTCCCAGGGTTGTCTTCGATCGTGAATCTCTGCAGAGAAGCTGCTGACGAGGGTTAGCCAGAGCCAGCGCCGGCGGCAGCCTTTGCCGGGGGCCGGTCAGCTGGGACGTCTGCTGGCCCCTCGATCTGCCCGGGCAGCCCAGCGCCGCCCGAGGCGGCGGGGTGGGATGTGCTGGGGGATAGGCCGGCGGCCGTCCCTTTCGACACCCCGTTATCGCCTTGAACCGGGCTTGCCGGGCTGTTGCAGTGCCTTTTGGGCGAGATGCGAGACCAAGGCCGCGACCGTTCCCGATCAGGAAGGATTCCATGGCACATGTCCCAACGGAGCAATATCAGCCCTCGCAGCTTGGCCAAGCTCCAGTCGCAATAACGCGACGCATGGCTTATTTAACCCTTCTCGCCTCCCTCGCCCTCTCGTGCCGTTCCCACCAGCCGTGTGAGCGGCAGCAGCTCTTTGCAGTGGCATTTATTCGTCTGCGTGTCGTGGCGCTGGCAGGCGGTTGCAATAAATAGACGAGCGAAAGCTTTTCACGTGGGAGTGCAGCTGGGCGCTGTCGTGGATGGCCCAGCTGAACGTGGAGACGTCTTACAGCCGTTCCTCCCAGGCCAGCTGATTTGTCCCCCTCAGGGGGAGYGGGTTTCAGCCCCAAGCAAGCTCTTCTCTCAGCTCCAGCAGGAATTAGGAGGTTGGTGGTGAGCATGAGGCTGTTAATCTTATTGTGAACATGAAAGGATCTCTGAGGATCCCATGGTTCCCCCCCGGAGAGGTGTCCCCTCTTTTGCACCTTTAAGTGGAAGGATGCTATGTCGGAGATGGGAACGTAGCACAGAGCACTGGGTGTAGGTGCAAATTCTAAGGCACAAAAAAGAGTCGAGAAGCAGGAAAAATAGTTCCCGAGACCAATGAGGTGTTTGTAACTTAACAGCTCCTCTCCGGTGGAAAGTTTCCGAGCTGCCTGTCAATCACAGCCCCAAGCTGCCCGTGTTCCCGGCACATGGAGGGCCTGACGCTGCCCGGGTGGTGGGACAACTGCCTTCAAGCCCTGTTGCAACTCTTCAGCTAAACAGGAGCTTAACTGTGTTCTACCGCGGGCCAAGAGCTTTAGATCTGGCATAGCGAAACATGATTTGAAGATGATTAAGCATCTGCCTACGCTGTCTATTATTGGAACTGCATTGTAGCTGAGGCTGGGGAACCATTTTCTGAGCAGCCTTCCCAGCTTCCTGAAATCGATGATGAAAGTAAGCAAAACAACATGTTTACATTCCTCTGTGCTGAAAGCTGAGCAGGTTTTCAGGTGCCACCTCATAATTTATCTTTTTCTTTCTTTTTTCCATATCCCCCAAAGTACTGAAGAAACCCCGAGGCAATCATTTTCACTCTAATTTGGGGGCATTTCCTTAGGTTTTGCGGAATTTTGTGGCTGGTTCCAAACAAACAAATAAGCAAACAAAACCCTTCTTGCAAAAATGTGTGTAATTTTTGACAGGAATACCTACTTATTCCCATGATTTTGGGGAGTGGTGGCTTTGTTTCTTCTAGCTCCATTAATCTACTTTTTTATGTATTGTACAGAAAGATAAATACCAATTTATAGTAAAGAGAAAATTCTGGTTTGGTGTTTGGCAACGAAGTACTCTAGCTAAAATCCTTAATTTTCTGCCTATTCAGACACTTCAGAGTTGGCAGGCTTCATCTATGAGCCTTCAAACCAGAGGCTGAACTCGGACCAGGAGCTATTTTCTACTTCAGGGAAACCAAAGTTAAATCTAAGTATGAGGATAAAAATTTGCGGGCTTGAGATTTACAATTATCGGGACTTCATTGCCTAGGAACATTTCTGCAGTGGGTTCATGAGCATTTCTTCCTTTTATTCTTTTACCATTTGTATTTGCATCGTTATAATATTTTTTTGAGCTCTGCTGCTGTAGCTGATTTCCTCTGTCCATAAGAAACCACGGCTTCGTCTGATAGAATAAGCTGCAGCAAAGGTCTATTTAGACCTCTTGTTTTCCAGTAATTGCCCATAATATTAGCAAATGAAGAAGTGCCGTTACAGCATCATGCAGACCAACTCTTGTCTCTCGCTAGCTGGCATAAATCAGAAATAAGAAGCTCGCCTATAGTCAGAAAAAAAGCCACAACAGGACATCTTTGTACATGGAAACAGCTGCAGTCCCGTAGGGATGTCCTGGTAGAGGTGCCCTGCCCCGGGAGGGGGGACCCCCAGTCACCCCCACGCTGGGTTTTCCCCGTGGGGATGTGAATTCGTTACTTTGCTTTTTCATACCAGCGTAACGCTTTGCAGAGCAGCTGGGCAGGGCTGCAGCATTCAGCTGACTGGAGTGCCTCGGCTTCCAGAGTAAATCAGAATTTCACCTTTAATTTTAAGGCGGGGGGGGGAGAAGCTGATTTGCACAAGCAAATTTGGGGGTGATCTCGAAGCCACCCTCTGATGCCTGTGCCCCAGTGTATTTAGTGATATTCCCCGGCGAGTGATACTAGAAATACAGATGCTGGATTTGCCTTTCATGTTTTCTTGGTAAATATCTGAATAAATATTTATCGGTAAACAGAGCAGATTTGTTTCTAAAATGGAGTTGGCTGCGTTTGTGCATAGTTCTTGGAGAGGGGTTTTTAGGAGCGGTGGAGGGATGCTTGGTCTCAGGGACTGATCTCTGCAGAGAGAGGAAATGCCACAGAATTGGTTTTTCATCGGAAAATGCTATTTTGATGCAACCAATTTTTTTTGTCGCAAAATGTCACTGCTGATGGTAAAAACTTGTGTAATARAAAAAAAAAMCACCAACACCAAAAAAAAACCCCAATGGGATGGGGAGTTTCTTTGCAAAATACCTTATTTGGACATTTTCAGACTGATAAAGCTATTTTTTATTTCATTTTTTAACTCATTTGGGGGGTAATCTGTAGARAAGTAATTGAACAAGGGCTTCCAAACTGAATGAAAGAGCTTGCCCTTACTGAAATGAAACATTCTGTTGAACTTGAAAGTATCTGTGTGCTTGGAAAGCAGCTGGTTGTTTGTGTGCGGGGTTTGTTTTGGTGTTCCACGAAATATTTTTAAGATTTATGAGACCTGATGGTGACTTGGAAGACAGAAAGTGCCTTCTCCGACGCAGCTGTGTGGGCACAGAAGAGTTATTAAAACAGTAAATAAATGGCAGGGTTTGGTGGGAGGGGAGCGTGGGTCCGTGGAAGGGGGATTAAACACAGAGCAGCGAGCAGTGGGGAAGGTGAGGGGGTTAACTCATTTCCATCATCTGCATTATGCTGTTTGCAGGAAGGTGCCCGACTCCTTGATCCCCTTTTAACCTCCCTGAGTCGARTATCATCCCGACCAGTGCAAAGCCAGTTTGCTGCTGGTGGGCAGCAGGWCTATTCAGCCCCGGCAAGGTGGGCTGCTGCCTGTACTCCCTGGGTTTGGAGGCTCCCCCCTGTAGCCCTTATCCTCTTAAAATATCTGTGCTCCCCTGGGAATACAGAGCAAAGGAGGAAAACTTCAGGCCCCCCACCCCTCGCACGTGTATCACATGCCACCTGCATTCTTACCSTTTGGGGAAAGCTGCCCTTCAAATGGGATGCCCACAAATGCCCTTATCGGTCAAAAGATGAGTATCCCTTGTCCCCCTTCCCGGGAGCAGGTATTAGGGCTGGGAGTGCCTTTGCTGGAGCCGGCTGGAAAGCGATATGCCCTCGACTCACATTTTGAGGGAGGGGAGGGCACCAGCAAAATGCAGGGCATGGTATTTATAGTCTGGTGCGTGATACTCTGTCCGAGGAACGTGGCGGGATTGAGCCTGATTGAATGATTAAAACGACGTGAGCGGTGAATCTGAAAGAGGGAGCTCCTGCTCGACTAACTTTTGGGGCCATGTTGACCCTTCTGCAGGCAGAGCTGGAGGAGCGTGGCAGGTAGATGTGTGAGCGAGGAGGACGGAGGAAATATCTGCTTTTACGTGAGCATTTACCTTGGAGCGCTTGCATGCATAGCTGCCTTTTAAAAGACACATTTATCTCCGCACAGATTTATACGTTCAAACCACAGGAGCTGAACATGTAAATACTGAGACCCACAGGCTGGCTCGCGTCTGTGTGTTTAAGGCAAAGAGTTTTCCACCTCCTTAAGGAAAGCATTGGGCTGAAAATKTTGAAGAAATACAATATTTCCACTTCTTTTAGCACTTCAGGGAATGACAGAGAGACAAACATTTGGGGGAGAGGCACAGCTCTGGGCTGAGCCTTGAAATTAATTGCCTTGAAATTAGTTGCCTTGAAATTAGCACAGGAATAGGAGGGGGCTTGCCTCCAAATGGCTTTATGTGATGACAGGGACACGGTCCTGTCCCTTCCCTCTCTCCCAGCCTCAGTCCCTGGGGAGTGGCGAGTCCCCGGGGTGCGTGGTAGGGCAAGTGAGCACCGTTGCTGCTGTCTGGTAGATCTTGAGGACCAGTGGAAAATGTGTGACCCGGGGTTCACATCACTGCTGATGATGATCAGAAGGAACTTCTCTGACCCTGGGAGACCGGGCTTTTGCGCAGCGCCTATCCAACACAAACAGAAGAATTCAAAGCTACTGGATTAGGAGCTGGTGTGGCTTCCATTAACCCAAGGGTTTTGCTGAGTTGACTCCTGGAAGAGCCGTGCATCAAATGTAATGAATCAGGAGGGAAGCCCATACATCAGACGAGCCCGATGACCTCTGGAGTTAGATAGCATTACTGACAATCAGCGTGTTGGGGAAGGGGGGAACTGCAGAGAAAACCAGGTTGGCCCCATGTTTATTAATTTCTTGAAGGTCTTGATGCGCTTTCAGGTCCAAACTTGTTAATTTTCCCTAGTTCATCTCTCCCAATGTATAACTATATTTTTGTCAGCRGTGATGGCTGGGGGCTGAGCGTCTCCAAGTATTAAAAGAAGAAAAGCAGCCAGGGAAGAAACGCYGCCTTGTAAGCAGTGAAGACTTTACTGGGTTACAACCAAAAAAATGCTGAGCCCTTCCAGGGAATTCGACTGCTCTTTGTTTTTTCTTTGCATGCTGCAAATATATAAAAATATTGTTACATTCCTTGAGCATCCATCTAAGCCTGGAAATGCATTAGGGAGCCCAAAAGCAATCCGCGTATGCATGCGTGTGTGTAAATAGATATTGTTACACTGAGACCGAGAGGCAGAATCTTTCCTCAGTGGAACCAGATTAGTTTCATACACTGATTGAGTTCATTCGCCGGCCAAGCGTCGTATAAACTACTGGAGGCATTTCTTTTTTTTAACCTTAAAAAAAAAAAAAAAAAGGAAAATCCCTAAACTAACTCCAGCAATAGTTAGGTGAGCCCCTTGCCAGCTAGGATGTGCGTGCACATACGGACACACAATAACTTTGTCCATTGCTGTCATAAAACTAAAGGCACTTATATGAGGGTGAGAGGTCAGGGGAGGCCTTGATTTAATAACAGGGGAAACATTATTTTTCTGTTATTAATTACGCATTATCCGTAGTACATTTGCTGCACTCACTTTAGATAAGGTTACATCTATATTTTTATTAGGGAAACGTCTCGGGTCACATAGGGGAAGTTGGCTGGAAGGCAGGGAAAAGAAATCTGTTTTAAAAAGCTGGGGGAAATGCTGTGTTRCTGTATGGCCTCCCCTTTCTTGATCTGCTCTTCTGGGGACTGATCCTTGCACATTCCTGCAATAGTTCACTCAGTGAACACTAAACAAATTGAGGCTCAGAAGAAACTTGGGGCAGCACCAACTTGGAGTTCCCAGAAACTCCAGAGGGATGGATACATCCCTACATATGCACTCTTTCGCCGTAGCTTATAGCTACTGGATCAGTCAAATTCAAAGTGAAAAGTTATGCTCGGCGAGAGGGAGACTTAAAAGTTCAAATCCAGGTCTGGTTCAGTGCATTCCTTCTCTCATTTCCTCGCCTTCAGCTGCTTTGGAGGAGTCTACTGTGAGTACTTATCCCGTTCCTGCCGGGGGGGAGACACACAGCCTACGGAGATGATGGACAGCGGTATCATTACAGGGGGAAATGTGAGGATCGTCTCCAAGAATTGGCCCAAACTGAGAAGCGCAGGTGCCGCTGTGCTCCCCTCCCACCACAAATCAGGAGATAACGGCATTGCTCTCAGGGATGCATCCATCTCCAGTTTCCCATCTGAGAATTTGCGTAAGAGCTGGGAGAAGGGACTGGGCAGCTGATGTGAAAGAAGGAAAAAGAAGTGMGAGAAAATAAACAACCCTCAAGGAATCCACTCCACACGGATGGTTTGTATTACAGGGAGATGAAGAACCTCTTCACGTGGTGTCAGCACTTGGGAAATCTTTCCTCTATAAGTAGAGTTTTTGGGGGAAAAAAAGAAGGGAAAAAAGAAAAAGTGTTTGCTTTTTCAGCATAGCAAGCCTCAGTATTGGGGTTTGTCCACGCGGCACCTGGGACCTCCTTCCCTGGCAGTGCAAAAGGCYGGCAGAGATTTCGCCTCTTCTCTGGGAGAGCAGACCATTCTTCGAGCATTTAATCCCACAGGAAAGGGCGGCTGCTGCTCTGCGACCCCGTAACAGATGCGTTAAGGCTGCCAGGTCAGGCAGTGCCAGTCCCGGGTTGCTGGTACAGCCCTGCATGGGCCCTCTCCTGCGGGCGATGGACAATTCCGCCTTTAATGCCGTGCCCCCAGCCCTGCCTCCTTGAGTGCACAAGGGAAATGTGAATCAGCAGCTCAGCAGCTTTTTGCTGTTTCATGGCCCTCGTCCTCCTCGCTCCCTGCCAGTCTGGATGCGAAAGCTGAAATGCGAATCTCCAGTTGTTTTTTCTCTTCTATCCAAGTGCATCTCAAATGATGCTGTCTCTTTTCTCAACTCCCTTAGGATATATGGGGATGCTACTCTCGGTCTGTCTAGTGAAAAAGAAAAGATGAAAGTGTCTGCTAGTTTGGACTATATATATGAAATGGCTGGGGGCTGTACATTTTTAGCAGTAGTTCCTTTTTCATGGTCTTTTACGTATTCCAGCATTGCTCACGTCAGTAGTAGCCGCTGACTGATGTCAGGGAGGGATCTCTGCTGGGTTTCCCCCTTGGGGTGCAGTCATGGGATGTCCCACAGGTCTCGCACAAATTCAGCAATGGAGACTGTCTGCTTCTGCTCTGGCCGAGCTGGAAGTCATCTGGCCTGAAAATCAGGAGTTATCKATCTTTCCGTACTCATCTATTTATACCACGGCTTTCAAATGTGGCTTCAGGTATTCGTGAAGTGCGTTTGTCCCTCTGGCTTAGACCTGTGAAAGAAAGCAAGTGGAATTGTCTTTTTTGGATGTGAAAGCCAGAGACAGCAAAACTCGGGAGGTTTTTTGCTGGGAAATGGTTCTGCCTTAGTGACTGACAAGTAACACACATGTGGACCTGATAAGTGTCCAGACAAGAATTTCTGTTGTTTGATCAAATCAATTGGGTATCCTGCCTGAAGTCAGCGCAGCGACTTGCTTAATTAATTTGCTAGCTTAATTTATGTGAACACAGTGACCACTCCCTACTCCAGAGTCCTAGTCCCAAAGCTGAGCATCACTTGGRTGTCCCTTTGGAGTGTTTGCTGCCGTCTCCCACCATCACTTCTGCTTTTCAGTAGCCTACTTAATGTTATCATTTCTTTGGGGTTTGTTTTATTCCCCACTGCACTGTTKCTAGTGGTAAAATCAATCAAAACCAGAAATCAGCCGTACAGCTGATGGACTTGGGTTAGCAGTGTGACTGTTTGGTGCTCTGAAGGGTGGGGTGATCCCCAGTGCTCTGCCTAGCAAGGCCCTGCTGTGTTGCATGAGTTTTGCTCTAGGTTATCCATTTATATTGTGTGGAAATCATATATCTGTTTTCATCCTGGCGTACTTGTAGCAGGGCAGTTTGTGCAGATAAAGCTTTAAAGTAAACTGATCTTAAAACTCGCCTAAAAGTCTGGTTGTAGAATTTCTCTACTTGAAAGTACTCGTGCYTTAAATCAGGGGACTGATTTAAGCACAGTTCTTAGGCTGGCCATCCCCCACTACAAGGATCACTCATGCAACACACATCTCTCTCAACCTCTGCAACCAGAGCCTCCAAGCTTTTCTTAAGAAATAAATAGAAAAAATGAAAGCAATCCCTGAGCTGAATCATGCTGATATCGCTCCCACGTGAAGTGGAACGATTAAAAAAACAGGATGCTTTTGTTTTAAGTGTAGAACCAGTCATAATAGGCACAACAGGGAAGTACTTAATAGGGTTTCAACTTGCAAAACAGTAATTAGAAATGATATTCCTCTGATTGCTCAAGGCTGCATTTGTGATAGGTCATTCCTCAATCGGGGCTGAATATATGTGATGTGGAGGCCCATACTTGCAACATTACAAGGCAGGCATGCTTTTCTTTAATCATTATTATTTCAGTTACAACCCGGATGAGTGATCCCAGCTGGTAGATAAGAATCAAACACACACAAATATGGCTCATCTTTCTTAACATATGGAAACCTGAATTGCAGAAGTAGTCTCCATCCCAAGCCCTGCTCATCCCCCGTCCGCCCAGACAGTGTTTCTGTCCTGTTTTAGCTGTAGTTGATTGATGAGCAAATATCTAACCCAAGCGCAACTTCTTACTGGGTGTAGGGGCAGGGATAACTTCRTCGGTAAGGGCCTGGAGTCCTGGCTGACTCTTCCTTTCTTCTGAGCTTGAGGTACCATCTTCTCCTGGCCAACTCGGAAACACACTGTTTTTCTGTCTGGTCCCGCTTCCTCTTGATAACGGCTTCATGCCTCAGGTATCCGAAGAGTTTTTGTTTAAATCCAAGGGAAAGTAGGTCATGCTTTATGAGGTATTTCCTATACAAGTTTAGAGATGATTTGCCTTCATTGAAGCAGGTTACCTGCACGGTCAGAGCAGCAACAGGATGGGCTCAAGGCATGCATGCATCTTCCATATGTCAAAATACTTTGCCCTTTCTATTAAAAAGTAGAGGGGGTAGAAAAATCCCTGATGAAGGGGAAGGGGTAACAATGTCTAATCACTGCAGAACCATCTTGAGCTAATTGAGTTTGTCTAAAATTCATCCAGCCTTTAAGGTTTAATAGAAGATGATGGTCTTAATGCATCACATGCCTTGGAGTAAATGGATACTCTGCTTTAAAGGCCCTGTTGATGTTATGTGAAGGGGAACAACAGTTGTTATGATTCTGAAACTCAGATTGAACCCAATTAATCAATGCTGAGATGATTTGAATCATGTGGCATGCATGGTCACCTCTCTGATATTCTATCCTTATCCCTCCCTAGACTGAGACATGATTGATGTCAACTGTACACCGAATTTTCAGGGAGAAGGCTGAGCCAAGTCATTTGGACAGAGAAACAAATTAGATCAAAAGTGTGATCCAGGGGAAAGGAGATCGGTTTCAGRGCAGAAGCTTAAATTTCTTTTTATATCTTGGGTGCTCTGTCTGGGTACGCATGCCTTGGGGATTGCACCGAGCGCTGCGGGCGTGCATGTGTGTGTGTGCGAGCACCGTCTCGGGGGTAGGACGTTTAGCAGGAGATGACTACACATGCCTCGGTCAAAGCCCAAAGTGCAAAACTCATCAGAAGGCACGTTTGCATCTTCGGGCAGCTCTTAATGTAAAAATAATCTCCCAGCCATCCTCCGTTCTTAAGTTACAGCCAGCCGTGGTTACCTTGTGACTTTCCTCGGAGAAAACGGATCTGGAGCTGGGAAGGGGGGGGGAGAGCGCCGGGATGCACCCGCCGCCCGCCCTTCGCTCCCGGCTCTTGCGCCTTCCCCAGCCTGCCGAGCCTGGCCGGGGCTTGGGGGGGGAGGTGGGGGGGTGGTGTTGGGTTTTTTTAGCTCGCCTTTTATTTCCTTGGGCTTCTCCTCCTGGATTATAGAGTGGTGGGAGGACTGGGCGGCTCGGTCCGGGCGTTTCTAAGGACTGGGGGTTGGCGTTTGTTTCTTTTTTTTTGTTTCTTTTTTCTTTCTTTTTTGTTTTCTTTGTTTGTTTTCTTTGTTTTTCTTTGTTTGTTTTCTGTTTTGTTTGTTTTCTTTTTTTGTATCTTTTTTTTGATTCTTTTTGTTTGTTTGTTTCTTTTTTTGTTTCTTTTGTTTCTTTTTCTTTGTTTCCCCAGAAAGGGGTTTCCACTGTTGCTCCCTCCCCAAATCTTATGCAACCCGGTTTCGCGGGTGGGCAGGCTCTCCTTACCACGCGTGTGCCAGCGTGGGCACCCAGTTGTGCCCCAAATGAAGGTCTCCGCGGCCCCTCCCGGGGGAGCGGGGGGGTCCCGGCGGCTGCGGGAGCGCTGCCCTGCCGCATCTGGTTCCAATGCTGTGCTCGGTAGTTTTATTCCTACTCGGCGGTATAATATAAACTCTACTGTTACACTATGCGCGGCGCAGTCCAGGTCCATCCCGAGCTCCCCTGGCAGCTTCACAAAAACTTGGGGTTTGAAGAAAACTTGCCCAAACCCCTGTGATCTGAGCCGAGGGGGTTTGTGCTCCAGCTCCCTCGCCCTTCTGCCCCCTCCCCAGCCTCCCTGGTCCCCTCCGCAGGGTGCAAGCTGTTGACATGACTCTCCGGGATGCTGTGGTACAGGCTACTCCCTTATCTTGTCCGAATCCCATGACAGCGGCGGTATGTCAGATTTATTTCCTACAAGGAGCTAAAGTCACTTTCGCTTCACCCCATGTCGCCTGAGGGAAGGGGGGGACGGGGCTGGGAAGGGGGTGCCCCCACCCCGCGGGGCTGGGACCGGGCAGCGGCTCCGCAGCCTGCGAAAGGTGRAAGCGAGGAAACCCCCAGGTCCTCAGCGTGTTCTTGTTAAAGGGGTTTTAAAGCCTTTGTGTCCGCAAAATTTTCGGTGTCTGTCTCCAGCTCCTGGCGCTGGGAAGGCTAGAGGAAAGCGGGCTGGTAACGCTGAAGTTTGCCGATGCTAGGAACTAATTAATTTTTTTAAGAAACGGGAGCTTTCCTTAATTATTATTTTAAGCGATTCCATCTAATTTTGATTAAAGCGAACGTTGTAGCAGTTCAATACAACCTCGTCTCATCTCTTTAATAGCTTTCAGAGCGTCTGCGGGGGAAAGATACCTTGAGGAAGTTAAAGGATGTCAAGATTATTTTTCATTACTGCAGTTTTGTATAGTTAGAAAAGCAACAAATACTGTTAATCTGGTTCAGTGAGGGGGCAAAGCCTTTAACTACAGATTATTTTTTTACTCATTAAGTTCATTTGTGCAAAAACTCTTGTAATGTAATTGCATGTTTATATTACCTTTGCTCGTTTTCCTTTTTTTTATTTTTTTTAACCCCCAATCGAAAAAAATCACTGCTGCTGAAAATCGCTGATTATCCTGACACGTTTTTCCCCCCCAGTGGAAACGATGATAAATTGAAGCACAGGGAATAGGAAATTCTGACGGGAGATCTATTGTTTTTAAGAAAGATCTGAACAATAAATGTCATGTAAGGCTCTGCGCCTGTATACGTGTTAATTAGAGACTGTATAAATAGGTGCACATAAGTATATAAGTAGTTTCCTTAAGTTTTCAGACCTGGGCAATAGATTATATTACCAACAAAAGAAAATTTAGGTGTGTTTTCTTTTTTATTGACAGCGCATAAAACCTTCTTGCTTTTCTCAGTACCGTCCATCCAGCCCTTCGTGTTTCTCCTTCTCCCCCGCCCCGAAAAAAAACAGGGAAAAAGGGGGGGGGGTGGGTGGTAAACGTTGCCTGGAGAGTTTTGGATAGTTTTAATTCCTCCCCGCTTCCTTTGCAGCCGAAGTTCCCGCTCGGGTGCCGGGAGCCCTTCGCGCACCGGCGGGAAGGAGGGATGGGGCGAAGCCCACGCTTTTCCTTAATGCTTGGGGAGGGAGGAGGGGGAGTCCTGGCCAAAGGGATTTTGGGGTGGAAACGCTGAATTTTGGGCTGCCAGAGTGGCACTTTTCTCCCTTTACCCACCCCGGGGTTTGGGGGGCTGAAGGGGGTGCAGGGGCTCTGTCCCCCGTGTCCCCAGCAGTGTCCCGCTGCCCGGAGCTTCCACCCCAGCGTCGGCATTCACCCCTTCGCACCAAAAAAAAAGCTGCTTTTGTCTTACAAACCAAACTGCCTGCCTTAAAAAAAAAAAAAAAAAACAACAGCAAAAACCTTTGGATGAGGGAACCGTCGCAGCCCGCATTTCCCACCTCCCACAAGCCGCCCTGAGTTCCCATCGATTTTATTCCTTGCCCAGAGCCTCCTACAAAATCGCATTTGCTGGGGTGTTTTTCCCCCGCGCAGCCTGTGCATTGTCACTCAGCGGCAGAGCTCCCTCCATCCTCCCTCCTTCTGTGTCCTTCCAGCCCTCTGCCTAATTGTATTCCCAATTGCATTTGCTTTGATGGATTTACTTCCTTTCATAATTTCCCAGTTATGGACCCTGGTTTTGCCTTCCCAACACTTAATGTGGAAAAAAATGTCCCTTCTGTGCTCAACTTGAGGGGAAAGAACTTGCTTTGAAAGTCTCTGCTAGGATGTATGAGGCGTTTTCCCCCTTTTTATCAGGCCTTGATATTTCCCCCCTCTTTCCAGCGGTTCTGTTGTGTCTCCCCGTTCCCTGGCTGATGTTTTTACATAGCTATAATCCCCCCCAAAAGAGAGCAAAAGCTGTGAAAGCCTTAAGGAGAAAAATGAGGAGAGCGTAGGGGGGGAGGCAGAGGGCAGACCCGCTGCCTGCGCGCAGGCAGGAGTTATTGCAGGCAGAGCAATGGCAAAAACGGGGCGACCTGCCACCCGGGTACTGGCTGCAGGTCTCTATATGTGGCTGCATCCGCAGCTCTCTATAGTGCCTAATGCATAAAACATATTGTTATGCAGACTAATGTAGATGGGGGGGGGGGGGGGGGGGGGAGTGTGCTCGCCCTGGGCGCTTAGAGGACGCGAAAATGCTGCTGTAGCTGGAACGAGTTTAGGAAGCAAGCAGGCAGCTGGGACTCACTAGGCCGGGAGCCTGGGGGCTGGCAGGGGCCGGGGGCTGCCCCGCCGGGCTGGGGGAGCTCCCTGCGGAGGGGCCGCCGCCGCTCCCCCCGCTGCCGGGGCAGGCGGTACCCCCCGCGCAGCGCTCCGGGAACATCTCCGGGGGGAGTCCCCGGGAGCACCCCGAGCCCGCGGCCTCGCTCCGCGGGGGCGTTATGGAAAGGGCTGTGGCGAGGAGCGGGGCAGAGGAATCGTTATCCTTTAGGAGACGAAGAATAATCGCCCCTAACGCTGGAGCTTACGAGCAGCAGGCTCTGCGCGGCGAGGCGCGGAGCCCCGCGGAGCGCAGGGCTGGGTTAGCGGGGGGAGAAGGGACCTGCCCCGACACGGACACCCTTTTCGGGCGGTGCCACCCTACTGCCGAGCCCTTGACCGCTGCCGGCGGGGGGGGAGGCAGAGCCGGGGCCGCACGGCCCCAGCCCGGCGCGGGGGTTACGCTCTGCGGGCGAGGGGCGCACGGTGGGATGTTTTGGGCGGCTTTGCGGGGAAAACCTCCAGCCCTGTAACGAGGAGCAGGAGCGCTTTGCTCTTGAGCGCCTGTCTGTGGGGCAGCCCCGGCGCTGCCTGCCCGCGGGTGGGTGGGCTCGGGGGGCAGGACACGCGGGATGGAGGGGGGAGAGGGGGGGTGTCAACCCCCTTGTAAAGGAGCCGAGAGGCACCAAACCCTTATTCATCAGGGAGGGCCGTAGTCGAGGGGGAGAAAATCCTCAAGGAAGGAGCCTTGGTTATATGGGAGCAAAGGGCCAAGGGAGGCAGAGCCCCCCCGGGAGACACGGTGGTCAGGGGGGCCCGGGCGGGGGGAGCGCTCCTCTCACGGCCTCGGAGGGGGCGATTTCGTTTACGTCCCCAAAAAAATAGAGGCGTGATGCTCCTTAACCCGGGGATAGCGGTTCTTCAGCTCATCCCCCCCCCACCGGAGAGGGAGTTGGGGAGAGGTGTAGGAGGGGACCCCTTCGCCGTGGTGAGGGAGGGGATGCTGTGCTTGTGCCTCCTCGGAGCTGCTGCTTTTTCTCTGCTTTTGGGAAGATGCTATTTCCCCCCTTTCCAAACCCGGCGCCGTTCTGGTTTTAAACATTTGCAACATTATAGGTCTGAGACCTTTTCTCTTTGGGGAGGCAGACGTAGGTTAAACTGGGTTTAGCGGGGTGCKCGGTGCAGCGGGAGGAGGCTGGGGGTGCCCGGCCCGGGGTGCTGGAGCCCATCRTCCTCCGCCCGAGCCCGGCACCGAGCCCGCTGCCAGCTTCTGCCCGGCCCACGGGGGAGTCTCCCCCTCGCACAACTGTGGCAGCGGCCCCTGCGTGTCCCGGGGCTGGAAGCGAAGGCTCAAAGGATGCTCGGGTCGAAGTGACACGGGCGATGGGCGGGTGGATGCGGGTCTGACTGGGGCTGGGACTCATAAGGGGCAGAGAACAACAGGAAAAAAGGAGGGTGAGGAAGGGAGCTGCGGCTGCTCCGCGGGTGGCTCGGGAGGAGGGGACCCCTCCGCGGGCGCGGAGCGGCTGGTTGCGCTCACGGGCGGCTCCCCGCGGGGGATGGACCTGCAGCTTCGCCTGCCTTCAGCAGCGGGAGCAGAAAGAGGCAAAAGGTTTCCTTCTGTCTTTCCCTGCGTTTCCCCCGTGTCCCCTGTGCTGAGCGGGGGTGATTTTGGGGCTCGGAGCGGGGTGCACCGCTGCACGGGGRCTGAGCCCTTTACCCGCTCTGTGTCCCCCCCCGGTTTCACGAGTTCATTCACAGGCAGCACTGGATGCCCGATGCATTGGRCTTGGAAAAAACGTAAGAAAACAGTCTCAGCACTCTTTTTCCCGGCTTCCCTCCCTCCCCTCCTGGGTAAGCAGCTCCGGCAGTGGCCAACCCACCCCCGTAGAGCTCATAAGGGAGAAAAGGGGTCGGGCAAGGGGGGGGCGAAAGGTTGTTCAGGCAGGAAATAAATCCCAACACCCTCTTCCCCCCATGTCCTTTCTCCCGCCCCGTGTATCAACAACAACAATAACAGCCGGGCTGACACTCCAGCCGTTTGGGGAACAATCCTTTTAATCGGGGAATAATCCACAGGACACTTTAAAGAAAAGCTGGAGCATTAACCCTGTGCCCCAGTATAATTCTTCCAAGAAGCATCTGGTACTTATATCACAACATGGGATTAGCTTTCTCCTTGCAAGTACACAAGATCAAAGGGGTTTTCCCGTGCTCTACGGGGACCTTAGCAAAGTGCCCCCGCTCCTCCTCCGTGTCCATGGCAGGCAGTGTCCCCGCGAGCTGCAGGACACCTGTGGGTTCCTGCAGCGTTTCTGCGAGGAGCAAACAAACTTCGATGGGCCCAACCGAGCCTTCTGCTAGGGTAAAAGAGAGGTTCAGGTCTTGTCTGGGTGGAGAAGGGGCGTGGAATATTTTGGGGTTTATTCCATCCTCTTCTGCGCCGCCAAGAGTCTCTTCTGGGCATCACGGCCCCAAACTTCGCAGCTCTCGAGCCCGGCGGGGATCTGGGGGAGACCAGAGCAGAAGCTGCTCTTCCCCTGTCCTTGCTCCTTTACTCATCCTGCTCCAGCACCAGTTTAGGCCTCACTGGTGTTCCTGGGTTGGATCGTAAAAAGATTTACAAGACACTGTTAAACCAGCAATAAAAACAATTAACTTTAATGGCACCTTGGTTGGGTTTTTCTCTCTCCTTTTCCCCCAGAGCCTGCAGCAGGCCGAGAGCGGTGCAAGACCTGTCTGCTCCCTGCTTCCCAGGGAGAGCCAGGGATAGGAGGGGGCAGCCGGCTCCCAGCACCCTGCCTCGGGTGTCTGGGGAGGGGGGTCGACTCGGACAGCCTGGGTTTTCGGGCAGTTGGGGTGTTCCCCCCTCCTGGCAGCCCCAAAGGAGCTGCTGAACGCTCCCTGCAGCAGCGGCGGGACCTTCCCCCTGCACCCTGGGGCAGCCCCGCAGGGCGCTCCCGGCCCTTCCCGGGGTAGGGATGGAGAAGRAGAAACCTCCTTGGCCCGGGGCTCTGCCCTGCCAGTCGGCAGCGGAGCTGCCCCCGCTCCTGCCCCACATCCCGGGCCAAGGAGCTGCCAGCCCAAAACCTGCCCTTCGGGTGGGGATGTGTGCGGGAGATGCTTTACTTGACCCTTCTTGGTCGAGCCCCGTTGAATACTGTGTGGTCCTGGGCTCCCTTCGCAGCCAGTCAGGGTATTCTTCTTTCTTTCAAATAAGGGAATTAATTTCTAAGAAACTGGAAATGTCAATGGCAGATATAAATGAGAAGTGGCCAGAGGATGAACATTATCCAAAGTGAAGCAATTTAGTAAAATCATCTCTTTTCTTCCATCCTCCCCCCAGTGAAAATTAAATTATTAGCCCAGCAGTATAAATGATAGTGCGGTACCAGTCAGAGATACTGTTTGGGGTGAGTTCATTAAATAGATAGCACAGAGAAAGATTTACAAAAATATATATAAAAATTGATGTTTACTTCTGCTGATGACCAAAGGGGGTTATCTGTCAATAATATGATAGCAAATATATTTCTTGTAATGACAGAAGAGAGGGATTTCTTTTCTTGGAATACTTCTATATTGGTATTTGAACATCTGGACAGATTGTACAAAACATTCTCTGAAAACATCATTGCTTTGTTGATCTCAGAAGTTATTAAAAATAAAAGAGCTGGCAACAGAAAWGAATCATAAAGTACGTTTGGATTTCATATGAAATTTCCACTCTGAAATAAAACTGTAGTATTTCACAGAAGATAAGAGATCCCAACCAAGTTAGGCTGCGTAAAAAAATCAGCAACACAAAGGTTTCAAATATTCCGAAATAATCCCCTTCTCCAAAAGCTTTGCCGATGGAGAAAACTTGTTTGTAAAAATAAATCCCTCCTGGGCAGAAGCCTGGCTCAAGCAGCACTGCTGTAGCTGGCATTCCCATGCCAAAGCCCTGGTCTTACATCTAAGACCCCYGTGAAGGGCATGTTGAAAGGCTTCAGCCCTGAGTTCACCTGCGGGAGACGGATAAGGAAGGCCTTGACAGAGGACGGGTTAACCCAGGTTGAAACCCTTCCTTAGCAGGGACACCCATACCCCTGGGATGAACGGGGACGACRTTTGTCATCCGTTCATCCTCCTGCTTTTTAAAGCCCAGCCGGCTTATTTCTCACGCTCTCGAACGCAGAGGCATCTTATTAGCGCACAGATGCCACCATGCAATTTGCTTTAGGTTTGCGCCTCGAGCTTTGCCTCTGTGTAAATGGCCAGAGAAAGAGAAGTATAATTATCCGGCTACAGCTCTGCTGACACAGGGGCAGGGCCACGCCGACAAGCCGCAGCCTGTCAGCTGCTCGGCACTAACTGTCCGTGGGGCTGCTCTTACCCCGTCCCGAATGGGAAGTCACCCGGAGCCTCCTCCTTCCCTTTCACCCCGTGTAACTTCTTCTGCCTTTCCCCTTCCTAAAAATATTTGTTACGCTTCAAAAATGCTTTCAAATTTTGCAGCGCTCTGAAAGAGGTAGATTAAAATATAGCTAGAGCACCGTTGTTCTCCGGAGTAGGCAAACCCTCCATCTTTGGTGGTTCCAACAATGTAGAAACTTTCCTCAGAAATGGGCATATTAATTGCTTGCTTATTTATTTCTTTTCCCTTTCGGTGTCCTTGCCCTGTGTGTGGAGCAGAGAGCGGCTGCTGCAATTGGCACCGTCTCGAGGCACTCCTCACACCCAGGGAATAAAAGCACGGACAGGTAGTTGCATGCAATTAAACATCATGAGTTACCACTTATCAGCGGGGGCTGCGTTAACCAGCTGAGCGTGTGCTCTTGGCATGCTCTTGGCCCAGTGATTTCCATCTTTGCCAGCCCTCTAACGCTTTTTTTTTCCACTGGGTGTGGATCCCTGAGTTAGTGGTTTAACCCTGGTGACAAGTGGTTTGTTTTCCAGTTACCTTTGCAAACCTYTTAGAAACCAGCTTCAGACTCTGAGGCTGGAAAATGCTGTCCTAGCCCGTTCCTGATACACATGAAATGAGTTTGCCCCAACTATCCGTAGGGAGCGCGCACACAGGCAGTTAATGCGGTTCAGCTAACGAGCAGTAACTCGTTAAGTTTCAATGACTTAGTCCTTTATGTTCATCTGTCTATAAGGGAGACCACACAGAAGCAGAAAGAGCAGCCAGCTCTCTGTGGCCCCGATAGCCAGAGTCAAGGGGGAGGTGATAATTATTTGTTTGAGCTCTCCTGTTTTAGGAGAGTTGCCGTTTGTTTATTTTTAAGCTGATCAGGAGTTGAACTGTGTTTGCCTTGTGGCTTTTAAGCCGGCCTGGCGAGAGAGCAGGAGCATCGCTGGCGGAGGCTGCGGGCGGCCTCTGAGCAGCGCGTCAGGGCGAGGAGCACGGAGGATGCACGGGATGCGGGGATGGGACTACTCTGGGAGTCGTTTGGGAATCTCGGCTAATGATAATTGTGTCTCGGAGGTGTCACGTAGGGCTGTCGGCAGGCTCGGGAAGACAGGCACTCCTGACAACTCTCTCTCTAGCGGAAGGGGGATTAGGGGATGGTTTTATGGCATTTAAGCACCCTCCTCCCCTAACTTCACGACAGATAGCTAAAGGGTAAAAGAAGTATTCTGTTTCCTCGCACTGCTGTCACTAGAGCTCTCAGCAAAAAGGAGACAAAGCCCAAGCTTATCTCCTAAGTGTTTCCCACCGCCTTGCTTAGCTCTTTGGCTCCTCTAATTCCAGTTGTAGACCCCCTAATTCTTCTCCGGTGTTGTAGATGGGGCTGGAGACAAGGCTGGGCACTTTGCAGGACCCGCACGCGGAGAGACCCCACAGCTTGACCCATGTCCCCATCTCCCGCGCCGATGTGGGGACGTAGGGAGTTGCACGCAGCAGGTCAGGAGAAAGCTGAGTATTGAAGGTGTGGGTCAGGCGTACGGCTGCTCCTCGCTAGCAGGACACTAAAGGTCCTCTGTCACCAGCCCAGTGTTTCTGCTGGTAACTTGAGCCCAAACTTTCTTATCGCCTCGCATGGGAAGGCAATAGCAGCGTCATACATAACTCCTTGGAGCAGGAGAACAACAACRTTGAATTGCTACTTTAAAAAGCCAGTCGCAGATATGCTTTTCTGCTTCTCCTTTGCTGGTTATACAAGCACTACTTAGGAAAAAAAAAAAAAAAAAACATTGGAGACAGACTTGAAACAACTGCGCTCTGCTGGAAGAGCGTGCGTGTGAGATATGGAGTAGATTACAGCTTGACATGGCACGTAAAAACACTCTTTCCTTTTAACACCTTTATTGCAAGTTTTAAAGGGTAATCAAAACATGTTCTTAGCTGTTTGCTTCTATGCTATAAAAGGACACTCATACCTGTGAAATCCYATGACCTACAAATAGTAAAAATTGTGTATTTTTTGCGCCCGTGACCTTTTGAGTGAGGCTACATAAATAAAATGTAAGCAAAGCRTTGGAGATGCATTGTATAACAGGAGGACGGTGGGGACAGTGCTCGTTTCCACCAAAGTGAGTGAAAAAAAAATGAAAAAATGAGCATTTGCTTAAGGAAAATTAATCCTGTCCTGAGGTAGCACGGTTTCTCTGAAGTCAATGGAACGATGCCAGTGTGCATTGGGCCTCGGAGAAATGCACAATCCTGCTCGGAGGAAGGCACCTGTGCATGCTCTTGGATCCTTCCCTGCCTTTCAAATCTCTGTCCCAAGGGTTTTTTTACTGCTTTTTCTCTGGGAGGCCTGGATAGGTGGGTTCAGATCTGACAGGGGTAAAAGAATGGGTGGAAATTAAAAAAAAAAAAATTAAACCCCAGTGGCTGCTACTAAGGCTCCTGCCACCACGGCCCCTTGGCTGCAGCCAAAGGGAGGATCCATCTGGCAGTGAGTTGCCGTCACCCCCGGTTTGCCCGTCCCTGCTTCCCCCCAGCGCCCTGCAGAGCCCCCGCTGCCCGTCTGCCCGGGATGGGCATGATCCTGCCCACGAGCCTTTCCACCGCTTGCAGCCACAGCTCACCGTGCCTCTGCCACCGGGTCCCCGACAGCCGTAGCTCCGGGCAGGAGGGAAGGGCAGTGAGATTTCCCTCCCTGCAAACTTCATTCCCTTTGGTATTATTTTTATTTCTGATACTTTATGGGTTGTTGGTTTTTGTTTTTTTTTTCCTGAGTCAAACTCAATGAAAGTCTGAGAATGAAGTCAAACAAGTGAATTTTGTGGCCTTGCCTACACAAGGTCATGAGATTTTGCAAGAGACTAGGGGCTGGAATGCCGCGAGCTCTCGACGGCAGCGCCRCGCTTTGATTCCTTAGACACACTGCGGCTCGGGAGGGTGGTTTTTAGTAAACAGGGCTCGTACAGGTACCTGGCCCTGCTTTGACGTGGTGTTTGGAAAAAGGCGCGGGAGCAGTGGTAGCACTGGTTCAGCCGGATGGAGTCTGACTCCGTCCCTCTGTCTGGAAACGAAGCAAATGCCTCTGCCCCACTATCAGCTCTGTGCATCATATGATTCATGCTTGAGGAGTCCCAGAATTACAGCTGTAAGGCACATTGTGTTTAGGCTCACTAAAATCATTCTGTCATAAAAGGGCTGGCGTTGTGGGTGCGCTGGGGAGGAAAAAAAATAGAAAGACTCACAAAGACGAGCCAGGCAACCAGCCATCTTGTGCAATCAATATTCCTGCAACCGTTTCCTTACTCAGAGTCCGGTTCTTCTAAAATGCCAAGCACCTTCTTGCTGAGAGCAGCTGCCTTGCTCTTCCCCAGGGGCACGGGGAGGGCATGGACCCACCGTGAGCATCCATGCCGCCTGTCATGCCCATGCAGCAGCCACATCCAGCCTTTCCCTTCCCTGCCCTCAGCACGCCTAAAATGTATCCATTTTCATTTGTTTCTAAATTATCCTGAGATTGCATGACTTGATTAAAGGCTGGTTGAAACGTACAGTGCGATCTGGTTCATCTCCGCRCTGCTCTTTTTTTTTTTTTGCGGATAACAAGGGACTGGACTTGGTGCGAAGGATCTTTTCCAAGCCTGCGTCTTGGAGCGGAGATGCCAAGGTGGGGACAGCCAGCATGTGGAAAGTATCCCAGGAAGTTGATGTTTTCCTGGGTTTGGGAAGTGGGAAAAGAAAAAGGGCATTTCMCCGTCGTCTTTTCTGCACCTATTGTGGTAAAAGATGCCTCGAGTTTGTTCGCGTGCCCTGTGCCATGCGTGGCACCTGCAGAAGCTTGGCATCTCCTCGCAGCATGCAGGAGAATCGCTTCGGTGCCGAGCTGCTGCCAAGTAAATCCCCATCCTCACTCCTTGCAAAGCACCTTTCAGCTTCGGAGGGCTCCTTGCCCAAGCCGCGGGCTGGCCCTGGCTGGCTGAGCGGGCGAGGGCTTGGGCGAGGTGTTGAGAGGCAGCTGGTGGCAGGACCGCTTCTCCCTCATCCCTTTCAAACTCAGGGGACTGACTTAGGAAAGTTCAGTTTAGGCTGATATCTAGCTGCTGCTCAGCTTTATTTGCTGGTATCCCACCTTTCTGTATAATCSTCTTGGATCCCCCCGGTATTTGCCCATGTCCTTACCTAGGCTCAACTTAGCTAAATAGTTTTCAGTTGCCAGCGAAGTACGGTGCTTGCTCTTTCCCATGGGTGTTTCTCAGCCAGTGGGTCGCAGACCATGCGAGTTCAGGAAAGGCAGTCGGCGAAGGGAGGGAGAAGTGAGGGGGAGGGAATCGCTGAAAACTTTATTGCAATCGAAAGCCAAAAAGAATCCTGCTCCTCCACTTTCCCGGTGCCAGGTATTCTTTGTCAGTGCACTCTCAAAACGTCTGCCCGTGGAGGGAGAGTGGGGATGGAGAGGTATCACTGAAATGTTTCTGTTCTTGCTTTTATGGGGAATGAATGGGAATAATAACACTTCCTTTTTCCCCTGAAGTAATCAAAAAAGACTGATGGGTGGTTCTAGATCAGACTCTTCTCGGCAGCACATGCAGGCAATGGGTACAGGATCGACGTTGTTAGTATGCTTGTTTATTATTCTACGAGGTCTAAYTGCTATTAGTCATAAAGTCATACTACAGTTAACCACTTTCCAAATTCATCCTGGGGACACCTCTCCTAAATTATTTCCATGCTGGTCATTTGCCATTTATTTCCTTCTCCTCTGTTTTCTGTCTCAACAAGTTTTTAATCTATGACAGCACTTTATCTCCCAACCCCATGATTATAAAATTTCCTTCAGAGACTCTACTGAAGGGCTTTATCAAAAGCCCTTTGAACCTCTCCATAAATTAGAATCTCTGTTCTCCTCTTCATACTATTTTGTTAACTCTTTCAGGGGTTCATAGGGATAAGGAAGGTTTAATTCACCTTTACCAGCAGYGGATTCCCCTCTCTTCTCCTTTACTCACAGCGGTTAATTTACATCACTCTTTTGGCGTTATTTTCTCTTTTTATCACCCCTCTCTCCCCCTGCCCGACACATCCAGATCACTGGCTTGGGACCACATGTTGGTGCTCTCCTAACTGGGGTATGGCCTCRACTGGGCTCACAGCTCCCCTCTGCTCTGCCTGGCACTAGTGATTGATAATGTGGAGCAGATCCTGCGGATGCTGGKGAACCGTGCTGACGTACTCCAGCCTCCATGTGACACCATCATTTTTTTATTGGCAACAGACACTTTATTCTCACAAGTCTTTGGCGTTCTCAGATGGTCTTCTCTTGGTATTTCTCCGTTTGCTGCTCTTTGCCTGCTGCCTAGCCTCTCATTTTGCTAGGAGGTGGCCCTCGCTCCCTGGCGTTATGAACAAGTGGAAGGGGTAGGTAGGAGCAAGCTTGTCTGAAGGACAGAGTGTTGCTCTGGAGCCTTGGATTATTTCTCCCTGCTTCTATTCTTGACCAGATAAGTAACCCGGGGTGAGTCAGTTCAATTCGCCTTAACCCTCCYATTTTCCCTCCCACACTCTTTCTGTCTTTGCAGCTTAGATTTTAATATATCTAGTGCAGGAAATTGTCTCTCGCTGTGTGTTTGCACACTGCCTATTACAATGAGATCCTGGAGGAAAAATCATAAGTCAATTTGGAAATCTCTTCCTTGAATATCTGAATCTCCTTTCCTTCTTTGATGGATTCTTTCCTGTAGCTTCTTCTCTGGCTGCATGTGGATAATACACAATTATTCCTTTTTTTTTTTTTCWGACAGTTGCTAAGAAGAGGAGGTTTAAGTGACTTTGCTCTTCCCCTCCATCCCTTTCCCCTAGTACCTTTTGAATGCAAATGATGGTTTCAGTCAAAGCTGACCAAAGGGTGACAGTTTCCTAAAACTTTTGTGAAAATAGATGATAGTAGGATAGAGGAGGAGACCATTAGTGATTCCCACTACAGCCGTGAGTGTTAYAGCAAGCACTCATTTCTGGGTAGAGGCCTGAGGATCCGCACTGGGGACAGCTGCTTGGTCCCCAGAGTGGGTGATAAAGCTGTCACTGGTGTCCATGCGGGCAATCAACCAAGGGTGCAGATCTGCTGGAAACCAGGCCACGTTCGTTCTGTTCTGGTGCTCGTGGCACTACGTGCTTCTTGCAACAGAGGTGTCTCCTGGCGAGCGCAGGCACTGAGCATCCTATGAAGCTGTTTGGAAATACCTCCCTTCCTCCCACCCTTTGCCCACACACTGAGCTCTCGGGCAGAAGAGGGGGAAGATATTACCTGCTTTCCTATTTTTCCCCTCTAGATATCTCTTCAATGAAACTGCAGAAAGGTTGAGATTTGGGGCTCATTAATAACACACCCTATTATCATCTGAGTGTAACAAACCACCAGTTTTGGATGCCCTGATTTTTTCTGAGTGGGTGGTTTGGAAGATGATGGAGTTGACTTTCTGGAGTGCTGCAAAATCCTTCCGCCAAATATTTGGCTGCTCAGCAGCCCTGAATACTGAAGCCTTTAGGGTATTTTTKAGTTGGGAGTGTGGAAAACGAGGAACCTTGAATGAACAAACTCGTGAAAATTAGAGGTTCCTCTCTGCTGTGCCTCAGTTTACTCATAAGTAAATTGGGCAAAGTAATCCTTGRGTTCTTGCCTCAGGGGTCCCCCAGTCAAAATTCTTCATGCTTCAAAGTCCTTGAAGGCACTTGAATGAAAGACTCCGGACCTGGTAATTACAGAGCGTTGTGCTTGCATGAGGCTATGAGATAGGGAAACCTTTGCCAGGCAAGGTTTGGAGAAGAAAATCAACCTCGCGCTGCCAAACCCTCCGAGGGGAAAATGGAAGATTTACTGTTGTGAGCGTCAAAATCAGCTGTTGTCATTTAAGGCCATTGCAAATGGATTTGTGGCAAGACTTTATTTGCACAAACCTGGCTACCAGGAGGAAAGAGCAGCCTTGCCAAAGCGAGACTGTTGGTGGTGGCGGTGGGATTTGCATAGGAGCAGGTTAGGAGGCAGCGCCTGCCCGGCCAAAGGCAGCTCAGTCCTACTAACCCAGCCAAGCTCTGCTCATTTCCCTAAGCTGAATTTTTGGCTTCTTTCCTTGAAAAACATCTTCTCGGAGAGAGAGAGAAAGGAGGTCAGCTGTGTCAGAGGATGTTTTGTCTGTCTCCCTTAGGACTCGGTTATGGATTTAACACGAGATTTCCTTAAAGGCCTGGGAAAAAAACAGGCTTCAAATTGTAGGTCAAAGCTGTGATTCACCCCTTCATTTCTGCTTTACTTCAGGAGGGAGGGGAAGTCATTTCGGTCAGTTCTGCCCTGTGCAGGGGCATCTCCACGCYGTGCTGGCTCCGACCAGGACACGGGATGCGGGACGGAGGTGGGAGCAGGGCTCTCCGGCCTGCACTGCTGTGTCTTATCCCTCTTGCCCTTGCTGAAGAGGGAGATGTTGCGCTCAGGGGTTGGCTTTCATCCCCTGTGCTGTGCCTGGCATGGGAGATAGACTAGAGAGGAGAACACAGGATGTCTGATATTGTCACTCTTTCCTSCGCAAAGGCATAAAAAATGCCTCAGGTCTTCCCTTTACTTGACTATAGGAAAAGCTACAAGACCCCTCACGGCTCATTCTGCTGAAACCTCTTTTAGAAGTGCCATTCAGGAGCTTTCTGCATCAAGGAAGATGTCAGYGCAAGATGATAAATGATGAGGTGCCTGCATTATTGCTAAGGGCCCATTAAAAATGAGACACCTTTGAATTCATGGGGTAATAACAGGCACGGGGTATGGGTTATTGGTCTCTTTTTCAGCAGAGAAATGATAAATGTTCCTGTGGAAAGAAGTGCCACACCCCCTCAAACAAGACACCCTTCCCTCTCCCATCAAAATTCCTAGGTCAAAGGAAAGGATTTGATTTCACTGTTAACACTCAGCCAGGAGAAATATGTGCTAGGTGCGAAAGCCACCTGTTCTCGGTGCAAACCTGGAAGGGAAGATGTGCAAAGAGTGAAGGCTGCAAGGCAATTTGGGTGTCACTCATCTCAGGAACTTAGGAGTGRYGTGTGTGTGTGGATRTGTGTGTGCAAGGCACACACGCCTCTAGGAAAACTATCACTTGTGGTGGAAAGTGCAAACAACTTCTTTCACCCTTTCCTTTCTTTAAAAAAAAATCAAGAGTTGCCTCATTGCAAAAAAAGGGAACTAAAAAATCTTGGGTCAATATTTTTTTGCCCATCTACTTGCAAGGGRCTGAGTGTGGCCCTTGGAAATCCCACCACTAATGACTTTGCTCAATGCTAATCTCCAGGTCTTTTGATCTTTATACATTTAGGGCTTGACCTGAAGTCTGGAGAAATTAATGGGAGCCTTTCTCTCTCTCAGTGGGTATTCGCTTAGGGACTGATTAATTGATTTTTAGGCTTGTTGACTGTGCCTATATCATGGACTCAAAGTACACCATGAAAGTTTAATGAAATATTAAAATAGGATATTTGTTGACAAGAGTGACCCTGTGTGTCATGCAAGAAAAACTGCACGTTCAGAAGTGTCTTCTGAATGTCCTTAACTTCCTCCAAACCTGATGTTTCCCAGCCATGTGCTCCATCTTCAGGACTTCTTCAGCTGGACAAACTATCCAATCATGACCGATGTTGAGTAGGCTTAGAAAATGTCTGAGGTTTCTGAGCACACCCTTTTCCATGCCTGGAAATTAGGTCTAGGCTGAATGCATCCAGACTTCCCAGACGTGGTCATTGAATATATGCAGATAGGCTGTGTCTCGGAGAGATGCAGCAAACCCAGCACTTCTGGGATGCCTTGGATGTGTTGTATATGCTCTGCAGAAGGGGAGCAGTAGTAGGAAGGAAATCCAGCATGTTTGGGACCTGGCAGGGCAGCAGGACAAAACATGCATGCGTTCCCATCTGGGAAATCCTTGAAGGAAAAAAAGTCGATCTCCACATCCAGGAGGTAACCACATCCAGGCTTTGGTAAATGGAGGTGAGAAGTGGGTTGTCTTGCTAAGGGTCTCTCACTGAGCAAAGCCTGCTGTCAGCACTCTCCCCTTYGCAACCTCCTCCTGGTATAAACTCCAGCGCCTTCAGTGATCYCAGCATATGGGAGGGGAAGTGGTTTCTCTGGGAGGTAGGGTCCAGATCATTTAAAGCAATGAGGAYGAGACCTTGAACTTGACTTTGTGGTCGATTAATGATCACCGAACGCAGGCATAATGCACCCTCTGTCTGAAATTCTGGCYGGCAATGGCTGAGTAAGTACCTCCATGGAGAGATGCACTGCGGTGTCTAACCCTGCGTGGTCATGCACCTGGATTGATGCCTCCCTTTAAATGTCACCCCATCAACTCAGAGTGGCTGGAAGAGAGACGATTCAAAAYAGTATTGTATTCCATCTTCT
This sequence comes from Oceanodroma leucorhoa, assembly GCA_030449065.1. Lineage (NCBI taxonomy): Eukaryota > Metazoa > Chordata > Aves > Procellariiformes > Oceanodroma > Oceanodroma leucorhoa. Next base: position 2,894,809 of record JASVER010000064.1, read on the forward strand.
TCTTCCCCCTGCCAATCCCAAAGAGCATCTCTGCCTCTTCCCTGAAAGGCATTTACTCTACAGAGTAGTCATATGCAAATTGCTGAGCTGAAGTATTCACATTGCAGATGAGAAAACAGACGCATCTCTGCTCCGCTGCTGCTGCTCTGCCGGCACTGTTATCTGGGCATTGACTCTTGCCTTGGTTTTGCTCATTGTGCCTAGCCTGCAAAAAAATCACCCAAACCCACTTTTTTTAAGTTTCCAAAGGATATTCTTGGCCTCATCGCTTCCTGTAATATCTTTATTGGCAGAATCATCCCAGTAAGCCTCAGCCTCCAAAAGGGAATGCAGTAGGGAGAGGCACCCCTCCTCCTTCCAGGCTATAAAAGGTTTAACCCCTCTCCCCGGACCCCTTTGTGATATCCTTGTCCATCTTCTTCACTGGGGTGAGTTTYACCACGGAAGATACTATCTCATGATTACTACGCAACAATGGTGTGTATCATAGGTGAAATGATGAGTTATTAATCTTAATTATCCTAGAGAAGGTGCTCTGAAGTTGCACRGCCTATTTTTCTGGCCAGAGACTCAAAACTCAGCTATTAAGAGGAAGCAAGCTGTGAAATCTCTCTCCAGGCATCTGAAGAAGCCTTAAGAGATTTTCAGAAGTGCCGAACCCTTAGATGTTCCCAAAGATTTTAGAGGAATCTCGAGTGCTTGCCTCTGGCTATAACCCCAGCCCAGAGCTTAGGGCTGTCACCATGAGCAGAGGGACCTGTTTGCAAATCCCCACACTTGCCTCATTTGGGTCAGGTTCTCTATACTTTCCTAGCCCCAGGGGGGCAAGAGTCCTCCTGTGAGGCATTCCCAGTCTTTTCTGTTGAAACGGTTTGACTTTGTGTAATTGGGAAATCATCRCTGGAATGAGCCTAAGAATAGGCACAGGGAGATGAGAAACTTTGTCTGGGTTTTTTGTAAGAATGGGTGACTTYGGCTCCGCTGCCTATTGCAGGAGAAGGATTGCAGCTGGAGAACCCAAGCAGAACGTGGCACCTACCAAACTTTAGATGAAGATGCTTAGAGCAGCTTAGGACCTCGTGTTTCTTCTGTGTGTGGTGTCCTACATCCTGTGCATCCCATGTCTGAGCAGTTTGCTGCCCAGGAGCTCTGTCCTGGGAATATGGGCATGTGGGATCCATCAGGAGACCTCAGTTACGCGCTGCCGTGTCGTGTGGTTTTTATATTTGGCTCTTTGAATRTAACTTAAGGTACCCATGCTGGAAGCGGGCATCCAAAGGTCCTGTTAAGTGGTGTTTGCATGAGGTTGGGTGATGAGATGTGGGGCTGCGTTACTTGCTCGCAAGATGTTTTTGGCTAGGAGCTACTGAAACTCATTCCACCTCCTCTCTCCAGAGGGAACGGGACCCTCAGCAGCACCCCCCRTGCCGTCAGCCTGAATGGCTGCAGCCCTTTGTCCAGGAATGCTGAATGCGGGGCTGAGTAGTCCTGGCTCCACCAGATGCTACAGTTGAGAGCTGACTTTGAGGAGGGCTTTCAGCAGGCACTAGGAGGTGGCAACAGGCCCTTGGGTTGGGAGATGGGGAATGCAGCCTTTGTCCTCTCCACAGATGAAGATGGCAGCTGGGTCCAGCCAGATTCCAGAGGCATCTGGACAGTCTCTGTCATCGAGGTGGTATGGTTGGGGCGGGATGGGGACRTAAGGGGGGTTATCTCCCCTCTGCCTTCTTGGCTGGGAGGGGACAGCTGACAACTGGAGGAGGCCAGCGATGAAACSAGGGTATAGCAGGAGGCTGTAGTGTGGTGGCCGCAGAGCTTGGGCACCCTGTGCAACCAAGGAGGTGCTGAGAAGGGGCTCCATGGGGTYGGCTGTGATATTTGTCTTCCTGGGGCAGGGGGTGGCTGGGGGAAGCGTATCAGTCAGGACAATCTCTCTGTGCTTCATGTCGTGCTATAAGAAAAAGGGGAAAGAGAGTAAGAAGCAGGAAGGGGGAGGGGGGCGGGGGGGACAGGGAAAAAACAACAGAAAAGCAGAGTGAACCTGCTGGCTTCCCCAGACTACGCGGCACCACTGGTCATTTCTGTAGGCTATAGGGGTTGTCAGAGTAAGCTGTAAGGACAGGTGTAAATCTGTCCTGTCATTCCACCCTTCCAGCATCTTCTCACCTGAAGGGCTCCCATTTATTGCAGAGAGCAAGCAAATAAACCCAGCCATCACTTTGACTTGCGAAGGGCATGAAAAGACACCCCATGCCGCCGGTGAACCTCCGTCCTCTGCCTTTCCCCTCCTGTGCGGTGCTTTTACCGCCAGCCTGAAAGTAACCCCCACTCCCCGCAGCTGTTTGTTAAAGCAAAGCAAATAAGGGCTATTGCAGCTCAGACCRAAATCCACTTGTTTGCAGTCTGATTTTTAACTGTCATTCCCAGCAGAGAGAGRGCAGGGGGGGAGGGCTGGAGGCTGGCCCCAGCCCAGGGCAAGAGAGGCCATTTGTCTGCCAGGAGGAGAGAGGGGGTTTCGGCAGCTTCCAGGGCGCTCTGGGGCAGGTGGGAGGGATGCTACGGGCCTTTCTGCATCAAGGGAACATCTGCGAAACGACCCCAAAATGCGTGTCGGGTGGGGACGTGACCTCTGGATGCGGTTTCCCTGCTCGGCCAAGCAAGGCGGGTCCCTTCGCCCAGCTCCTTCCTCTCCTTCTCCTCTTCCCTTTGCACATTGGAGCGGTGATTTTCGTCCTCAAACCCGGAGCGAGGCTTTTCTCTCCCTCTTTAAGAAGCCATCCGCAGCGTCGGTCTCCCCATGGTTTTCATTAAGAAGGGGATGGTGTGTTTCCCATCAAGAACAACTTTAATCTTGACTGAGTTCTGAAAGCTAAAGGTTTGCAGTTTTCTTCGGCCACCTTTGATTATTACTTCTTCTTGTTTTCCAACTCAATATTATAGATCCTCCCTCCCGGCTGAAGTCCTTAATGGCCCGGTCCATCCCCACTCCCCCAAGTACCCATTCTGTGGATGTAGCAAACTCTAATTAATTATAACTTATCTCATGACTTGTCAGCATCACATGTTTGATCCTGTTTAGAAACCATATTCCCAGGGGACGGAAAGACTCGGGAGTAGGTTGATGCTACTCAACAGTGATTTAATGGACGCATTAATGCCGAGACAGATAACTGTGTAGCCATGTTAAGTAATACATCAAGAATCTTTCCAGAGAGGCAACTTTACAGGTCACTGCAAAACTGCTAACTGATATTAACCCGCTTTGCATTGTGCTCTGCATATGGGCGCTGGGAGTTCACACACTTTCTTTTGTTTGTTTTTTTTTTCGAGCAGCCTCTTCCCATTCCCCCCTGGAAGCGATGGAGATATTAGACGCCTAATGACAATGTTTCACACGCGGGGGTGGGGTGAGGAGGACAACAGGCTTGTTAGCCGGGTTGATTTTAAGCACACCCAATTACTGGCCCGGAGGAGGCCGGGAACAGAGGCCGCTGCCCGGCCGCGGGGATGCTCCGGGCTGTGCTGGGTTGTCGCCGGCCCCGCCGTGACGGTGACCGTGACCGCGGGTGGCTCCGCGCCGCCGCGCACGGGAGGTGTGGGMGATGAAGGGCAGCTCCCGGGCACGGGCGGGGATGCGGTCTTTTTGCAAAGCTTCCCTTCCGAAAAGCCCAGCGATATTCTCCTTCCTCCACCCCGGGAGGGTTGGTTCCTCATTGCCCTGCTCCGGGAGGGAGGCCCGGCGCAGCCCCCCGGGGAGCTGCACCCCCCTTCTGCCAAGCTCTGTCTCGGGATGGGGGGACAACGGGGACTTGCCCCGGAGGCCTGTGAGCTCGCCGGGAGGACTGTAGCAGCGCCGGGAGGCGGCTGCCCCGTCCCCGGCGGGCGGTTCGCGTCCCCGGGGCCCGTTCTTGCTCAGCCCGGAGGAGGGATGCGGCGTGCCCGGAGGACGGGGATCGCCCTGCGGCCCCGCCGCTAACTACAGCAACGGGGTGCASCGGATTTTACCGGTGTGAAAGGTCCCTCTGTCCCTTCCTCGGGCTCTCCCAGCCCCACGGGGGATGGTGGGGTACCCGGCCCCGCGGTCCTACCATAACCATCTCCCCGCTCTCCGGTGCCTCCCGGCCCTGTCCCGCTGGGTTACCGGGCCCTGGGGCACGGACCGACCCCCCGACAGGTCTCCCCACAGACCCCTCACTATGTCCCCCCGTCCGGGGATGCAGCGGGGTCCCCTCCCMACCTGGGAGCACGCAAAGCGGCTGGAGGGGGACACCCGCACCCAGCTGTGAGTTCCCGTGGGCTGAGGGCTCCCCCTCTCTGCTCCCCTTCGCTCCAGCCCAGCCAGGCTCCGCGGTGGCCCCGGCCAGCACCGGGGGACCCCGGCGTGCGGCTGCAGCCCCCGGAGCCCCCCGTGCTCGGGGCACCGGCACGGCGGGGAGTAACATTTGCCTTCAATGACAAAAATTTTTCCCCCCATAAGGACTCCTCTCCCGCGGCTGCAGGGAAGGTGCTGCCGCATCCCTCGCTCCTTCCATCTCTTTTTCCCTCTTTCCTTTTCCTGCCATCCGGACCCTTCAGGGCAGACGGCRGAGGGAGGGAGAGTTGCCTGGGAATTCACCTTGCTGAGAGCGAAGGGAAACTGCYTTCCTCCAGCCGGGGTGACACCCTGGCAGGGCTCCGCTGACCTGGGCCCGCGGGGCTCCGCCGCCTGCCCACCCTGCCCGCCCAGCGCCCGCCGGCGGGGCGGCCCGGGGAGCCCCGCTCCGGGCCGCGGGGCCCGGGCAGGCAGCGGGTGACAAGCCGTGACTTCCCTGGGGAAAGCAGGCCGGGGGGGAGGAGAGAGCAGCCGGCGGTGCCGGGCTTTCGGCGGGGCGGGCGGGGAGCGGCGGCCGAGGCTGCTCCGCGGGTGGGCAGCGGGGACCGCCCCGTCCAGCTCCGCGGGGAAGACTCCCTCCAGACACGGGCCCGGCTCCTTCCCTGCCCTTTGGGGAAAGGCAGAGCCCGAGGGAGSGCGGAGACCCAGCCCCTTCAAACACAAGCACGGGCGAAGCCCCACGTGTCCGGCTGGGGACCCGCCGCGCTCCGAGGGGCCGCGGGCAGCCCCGGCTCGGGGGGCCCCGGGGGGCTCCGCCGCCGCCTCCCAGCTCGCAGGACGGCTTCACCCGCTCGGGAAAAGGGGGTCTATTATATTTTTTCCTCTCKCTTTCGGACCGGCGTCTTGCGGCGGCGGGCCGTTTGCAGGGCGGAGGGAAGGGAAGGTGCTGTGGTTTGCCCAGGTTGCGAGGGGAGGATTGTGTGCCACTGTTGATTAAACGCTCTCCCCGAAAGATGGTATCCGACATGAGATAATGAGGCTCTGTGACCGGCCCCAGGTTCCCTTTAAGTTTTCCCATGGACTCGAGCTGTCGCCAGTTCACAAAACGACAGTGTAAGACAGCACCACGCTACTCAGATCCAATTTACGGCGCACAAAAGCTGATCCCCAAATCCCCACTAACAAACCGGGACCCGCAGACAATTCCGATAATGTTTAGTTTTTATTCATTTCTCGACTAGTTAACTGGAATCCCATCTTCTCTCCCCCCCCGCTCTCGACAGTGCCCAATTAATCCGCAATGTATGTCAAAGGTCTGGAACCCACTGTAAACTGGTGAACCTTTGCAAAGATTTGTGTGTCTCTATATTGATCTGATTAGGACCGGGATGCTTTTTCCTCGCTATTACTGCGTGCAAAATAAAAATGTCGCGCTTTTTTTGTCCCAAAAGCTTTACTTTCCCCAACTCTAATAGGATTTCTCCAAGGCGCCTTCAAACCGCCCTGGGTGTTCTTGAAAAGGCTTGGGTTTTTGTTTCTTTTTTTTTATCAGGGGCTCCAAAGGGAATCAAGCGAAATGAAGTTATATGCGAGACAGGAGGGGAGCGTGTGTGTGTGTGATGGGGGGGGGGGGGTTAGACTAAATCTGGATTCGCTGTGAAATATCTCGTCTTGAAAAATAAGYAGGAGTGGGATAAACCTTTTGGGGGGGGGAGATGCTGGGCTGGTGCCAGCGCTGGGGCGGGCTGGGGAGCGCGGCTCCCCAGCAGAGCGGAGCGATCCCCGCCGGCCGGGGCTGCCGCCCGCCCCGCTCCGCTCCGCTCCGCCGTCGCTGGGGCTGGGGGAGCTCGTTTCTAATCTTCGGAGGGAGCGAATATAAAAGAGGAATTTATTAGCTTTCAGGCCATCAGAGGAATAAACATTGATTTTATTGACCTAATTATGGGCCAAATGACTCTTTCCATCGATCACGTAAAATACTTCATTTGGAGAAAAACAGGCGCGGGCGCCCGGAGGCGGGGAGGAGAGCGGGTGGATGTGCTGCAAAAGGGAAAGAAAAGCAAAAGGTAGAAAATGTATGGAGGGGTTTTAATGCAGTTAACGTGCCCGTCGCGCTGGAGCTCAAGCCCTGTCTCCCAGACGTTACAGTGCGGATGTTTTGCAAACTAAAGCTTTTATGTCGAATTCCAATCCGGCCAGTCAATTTGGCTAAAATAGCATTAAACCAATGGACAGCGGTTTATTTATATCTCCCCCACCACCACACTGTATTTTATAGACAGAGAAGAATTACTTGAAATGTATTTTACAAGCACAAGACAACACATCGTTTCAGCCCGAGAGCAGCGATTTCTCGTAATTAGAGTAGGCTCGACACTAATAAAGAGGCAAACAGGCTCTTTTCTCTGCTTAACCCTAGCTACTGTCCCCAGCGCTTTGCTGCGGGGTGGGATTGTCGTTTCATGGCGAGGAGGGGGCGGAGGGCGCACCTGAAGGCACCTGCCCGGGGGAAGGGGGTAGAGGGGGGCTCCGGGGCGACCGGCTCCTTTCCTGGTCTTGCCAGGACGAGCAGGGCTCATAAAACGCGATTTCCCTCCCCCCTCCTCCCCCCCCCCTTGTTGGCGGGTGACAGCGAGACCTGGCTTTAGATTTATTTGCTTGAGATTTTTTTTGGGGGGGTGGTCACTGTATTTCGGGAGAGGGGGCGGCGCGGGACGAGAGGCGCTTTTGGCAGGGTGTTTGCCCCCTTCTTATGTCACCTGAAATATTAGATCTCGTACACCTTCACCCAGCCTTACATGTAAGGGGGGGGTGGTGGATATTTTTAGTCTAGCTGTTTTGCAAGACTCGATCTTTCCCCTCACGGTCCCTAAGCTCGGTTTAGATCTTCTCTTGCCCCGCCGCGTTATTCCTCCCCGATGGCGAGCTTTGCAGCTTTGCCTCCTGCGCTGCTAAGGCTGACGGCCAGACTCCCACCGCCTGGACCTGAACTTCCCCGATCCCCTTCGCCCCCCCTTCCCCACCACCCACCCCCGGGACCGGTTATTCTGCGTGACCCGCGGTTCCCCGGCGGAGAGCATCTCTGCCTCCTCCGCCGGGGCATGCATTGTCTCTCAGCCCATAAACGCCTGGCTGTCACTTCTAATAGCTCTTTTATTGCAATTCGTTAAGATGAGCGGTGCCACTGCTCCAGCCGCTGCCCCCCTCTGGGCGCCCAAGGCCCCCCCCCGGGGCAGAGCCGGGGCTGGGGGCGACCGGGGCCGGCCGCCCAGGTGAGCACGGCTCCGGCAGGTGAGAGCGGGCGGCCGCGGCGCCATCCCGTGGCCGGAGCCCACGGAGCGCCCCGCGGGGCGAGCCCGGCCCTCCGTGGGCCCCGGCGGCGGGGACCCCCGCGCCCTCTCCCCGCCCGCGGTGGGAGCGCGGAGCGCGCGGTTCACCCGGCGTTCACTCCCTCCCTCCCTCCCTCCTCTCTCATTAAGATAGGGCTTTATGCAGAACATCTGTAAGGGAAGGCAAAATAAATGACAACACTTTTACACCACTTCCTACTTAACTTTTCTTTTTATGTGGCTGCTCTGGATTTTCCGACGCTTTGTACTGCTCGAATCTTGTTTGGATGTTTGTACATGTAATGCTCTGCCCACTTCAGCTCTTGGGACGGGCTTGTCTTGTATTTTCTTTCYCTTTTCCCCCCTCTCCCACCCTCGTCCCAGCGTGCAGACAGAGTCTTTCACAATATGCTCTGCTCACTTTGCTGTCGGGGGAAGAGCAGCAGGATTTGTGCCGCCTCTGTAGCCTGCGCCAGGGCAGGGGCAAACGGCTACACAAGTGGTGGGCATTAATCACGCCTTGTATTTGCAGAAGGTGAGCTCCATGCACGGTGCACCCACTTATTCGCTCTTAAAATCTCCCCTTCTCCTTCCAGCCCGTCGCCTTCCTGTCTCCACTGAGCAGCATTTTTCCTTGACCTGGGATCCGGACAATTGTCCTAATGGTACTTAAAGAAAACACGGATTAAAGGTTCATTAATGCTTTTCTCCCTTATTTGGACTGTAACCTCAGAAGCCACGGTGCTCTGTGCACGGAGCGTGTGTCAAACCTCACTCTGTTTGGGGGGATTGGGGTGGCTCCCACGAACCCCGAGATGATTTGGGCGCCTAAATACACTTGATGAACCGGAAACCACTTTCCCGGMTGAATTTAAGCTCCCAAATCCCTCAAGAACTGGTACCAAAGTGGAGAGAAAGTGTTTGTGCTCGCCGGGAGCGCATTCCCCTTCTTATCCAGAGGATCAGAAGTGATGCCCCGGCTCCCCGTGTATTTTGTCCTCCCCCATCTCCCGTCTAACTGGAAAAATTTCCTTTACCGTCGCTTTTCCGCGACCGCCTGTGAGCGTTTTAGCTTCCCTTTAAGTCAATGCCATTAAAGAAGCGGCTGCAGCAACAGGTGAGCGGGGATTTTGCAGGGGTAAGAGGTGGCGGCCGGGGGCCCCGGGGGGGCTGCAGGCACCGAGCCGCCCAGGCGCGCATCGACCGCGGGGAAGGATGCTCCGCGCCGCGGAGCCCGGCGCCGGGGCGGCCGAGCGGGGCAGGGGCGAGCCCGGCGGCTCTCCAGCAAAACCTGATGCTAGGAAAAAACCCCAAACCTTTCGCCTCTAATCCCAGTTACAGGAGGGGGAAGGATCCGCTCCGGGAAGCGGAGCGAGAGCTGCACAAATATTGTTTACACCTGCGACGCGAAGCTGGCTGTATTCTGCTCCGCTCGGCTTTAATTGGAAATCTTTTCCGTCTGCCCCAACTCCCGGATCATCTGGGTTTAATAAATTTTCACAACACTCCTGCTGCTCCAGAGAAACGCTGTGGCAGAAATCGGCTCTGCCCGTGTTTCTGAATCCCAGCAGAAGAGTAATTACCGTAGGAGCAAGAGTGGCCTGGGACTTGTTTTTGGTCCAGGGGAAAGGGTGGGGGGACGGGGAGGGAGAAACCTGGCCATGAAGTGGGGGCTGTAAAGCTTATATATGTRTATACACACACATACCTATRCATAGAAAAGCAAGGAGCAAGTGCAAGATCGAAAGCAGAGCCTGTCTTTTCTGCAGCCACGTGTGCCATTAAAAGCAAATAATTCAAAGTAGTTTTAAACCATAAAAACATGGGATCTTTCCCCTTCTGTTACTTTTTTTTTTTCGGGGCGGGGGGGGGCGGAATATACAGACCCCGTCTCCCTTTCTCAGATGACCTCGAAGGACCGGTTTTTTCGCTTTCCCATGTATGCGCGTTTGCGCTTTCCGGAAATCAATCTAAAGTTTGTTCAAAATAGTAAACTAAAATAAAACAGCGCTGCAAAACCTCCCACGCCCTAAAGACAGAGAGGAGCCCCTCTTTTTTTTTTTTTCTGCCTTTTTTTTTTAATTATTATTATTTATTTCCATCTTGTTGTGCTCCCCACGGAAGTGATCTCCGGAGGGTTTTGCGGGATCGCTTGTGGATGCGTGAGCATGTAGAGAAAGGAGCTTTCTGGTGAAGCGCAGCGGGCTGCCGGAGGGCCGGGGGCTGTCGGCGGGGCTGCCCGGAGCCTCCGGGGCAGCAGGGCGGGGGTGAGTGTCCCCGAACGGCTCAGCCCCCATGGGAGTTGTCCCCTTGCAGCAGAGGGAGTTGGAAAGCGGTGAGGAAGGAGGAGAGGACTTTCTCCCTCCGACAACATCTTCTGGAGTGCCGCTCGGAGGGAGCCCGCAGCCCCCTCTCCTGCACGTCGGGTGTCAGCTTTAAGGCTGACCGAAGCGGCCAAGTTCTTCAACGAAACGTGCCGCTACCCAAAAGTTTCCCAGGGCTGAGCTGGCACGTTTCGGCTGCCTTTTGCAGCCCCCGTATGAAGGCAGGGTGGGCGAAGCCCTTCCCTCGCCCTGCGCAGACAGATGCCGGGGATCAAGCGTACAGAGGGGCTGCAGGGGAAGACAAAACCCGTTCCCAGCCGCCCCCAACCCTCCGAACTAGGGCACTGAAAAAAATAAAGCTCTTCCCTCCTATCCCAGAAAATCGGTGAGGTTTTTTAAATTTCTTTCTTTGCGTTGGGGACAGTTTGGGCTCTGTTTCACGCGAGAAGGAATGAGTGAAATTAAATTACTTGAGGACACGGTCACGCCGTGGGTCCCCCACCGCTGCGACCCGGAGCTCCTCCGCTGCTCAAATGCGTCGGGAACATCCACCCGTGGCAGTGTTTTTTAAGTCCTGCAGCCCATGGAGGGAGCGATGCCGGGGAGGGAGCGATGCCGGGCGCGGGGTCCCGCCCCGCGGGGACACGGCTCTGCCCCGGCCCGGGCGCTCGGGGTCGGGCCGAATTCCCTCGGGCATGTCAAGGGCTCGGGGCTGGGAACAAACGTCGCGTACAGGCAGGAGTTGTCCGCTGCCTCCTCTTCCCTTTCATGTCTCTCCTGCCTTGGGGTGTGCGTGTGGGGGGGATATAGCTCTTTTTAATTGAAACCTAGTAAGGAAAATAGTAATGGATACCAGGCTCCGATGGGGAGAATACGTGTCCGCGGCTACATGATGAGCGTTAGTTCAGCAGACTTTAAGAAGCCAATGCTTCTTCTCTGTCATTTCTCTATTGACAGCAGCCCCTATTAGATTTACCATGTCCTTTTGCAACAGCTGGTCCTCCCCCCGCCTCCCCCGGGCCGAGGCATCAATCGATGGCCGGGTGACTTGGTGGTATCTTGAAGAAAACGGGAGCAAAGTGTGTGTCAGCGTCGGTGCCAGAGGCTCCCGGATCCATTCCTTGCTCTGATGCAACCCGGCGCCTGCCGTGTGCCCGGTGGTGCTCAGCACCGCCCGGGCTCCAGCACCGCTCCGCGGCCCCGGGGGGAGCTGCCCGCCCACCCCGGGGGGCGGGGGGCGCGGAGGAGACCCCGGGGGGGGGATGGAGATGGGAAAGGCTCTGGTTCTGGGTTGTTAAAGAACACGGCTGATGGTCAAAGCAGATAAAATCRGTTTCTTTGCCGGGTGCTCTCGAGTGCCTTGTTCTACTGGGTCTGCAGGGAGGCGGGGGGGCCATGCCGCATCTGGAGGGCTGGAGGGCTGCTGCGGGAGGAACCGTCCCTCCTCGGTACTGTTGTTGTGTTGTGTGTGTGTTTAAATAATTGAATAAACGTATCCATTCCTTCCTTCTTTCTCCCTCGCACGCAGACACACACACAAAGACAGCATTGAAAAGATAGATCTSTTTGACTATAGGAAATGACAATTAGTGCTACTTCCTGAGCGGCAAACTGTATGTATATGCCTGGCTATTTAAAAAAGAAAAAACTTATCCAAATAGTGAACTGTATTTAYAATTTCTGCTCTGCCAACGGTGGTGGAAGTAGAAGGATGGGTGTAGAGAGGGCGAGGGAGGAAGCAGGACTTTAATTTTGCCTCTGCCAGCAACGCACCAGTGAGAAGAACAAGACCTGGGGGGTGGAAAGGGCTGCCGGGGCTGCGTGTGCAGTGGGTGATGCTTTGTGGCAAGGAGAAAATGAGTGGTGCAAAAAAGGTTCGGAAAGGGTAAAAGGGATGCGAGCTGGGGAGGGAAGAGGACCAGCCCCAAACCTTGCTGTGCCCCRAAGTGCCCCAGTCGGTGAGTTGGGGCCCGGCCGGGAGGCGGAGGGGAGAACTGCGGGAGGTGGCTCTGGGTGCTCCTTCATTTTCTTTTCCCTGTCGGTGGCAAAGTGGAGGCAACTGGAGAGCGTCAGAGCCGGCTGGGGACAGGGACAGGGTGAACACGGGTCTTGGAGAGGGGAGGAACCAGGGCAGGGCCGGCAACCTGAGCACGAGTGATGTTTGTGAGGGGAGTGAAAAATCATACGTGGAGCCCTGATGTTTGGGCTCCCACCAGGGCCGGCACCTGGCAGGAGCTGGGCCAGGCCGGGGGGGCTCAGGAGGAGCGAGGAGCCGGGGGCTGCTCGCGGCAGATGCAGGCAGGGAAGAGCAGCCAGCTGCCAGCGCTGCGGTGACCCCGGGCTGGGGGGACRGTGCTGCCTGACCCCGCAGTGGCTTTGCCACGGTCAGTGCCGYGCTGCTCCCACCGGGCTGGGCCACGCCGGGGGCACAAGCAGCCTTTCCCAAAAGGTCGCATCCCAGCGAGGTCTGGAGGGTGAGAAACCTCTCCAACTGCTGCTTTCCTCTCTTTTTTCCCCGGTGCTCCAACAAGGCATGTGTAACGCTGTCTCTGGGCCCCCACCTGCCCTGTAAAGCCCTGAGCTCGGCTGTGCTGGGAAAGGGACCTGACCTGCCTGCTCCCCCCTCCCCCTCCTGCTCAGAGAGATGGGAATGGCCCCTTTGATTGCGGTGGGACACGATGGGGCCCAGCCTGCTCAGAAAGAGAAGTGGTTTTTTTTCTTCTCACTATTTCTAATGCCTCGCTATGCTTTTTTGGACCCAGGCAGGTTATTTTGCAAGTTTTCGGGCCAGGCATTCTGTGAAATTCAACTGGCAATTGGAGGAAGGGCTCTGCGAAAGGGAAAGGCAAAGAGCTGCTGTAGTGACYCCCCTTCTCCCCGTAGCAGTTTATATAGTCCCAGTATATAGACTCCCCTCCCTAAGGGACCCGCTTCATTACACTTGTGGCCTGCAGTGCCACTCTGGGATGGAGCTGTGTCAACACGGCCCCCATTTACTGACACCTTTTGCTGGGCTGGGGAAGGGCCTGCACAGGGCGGGGAAGAGTTTCCCTCGGTAGAAGCGTGTAATCGCCGCTCGCCAGACGCCCCCCGCACTCCAGTCAGTATTTACTGCAAACCTGCCAAAGTAAACCAGCYCGCTGCGTTTTATTTCGGATAAACACAGCGTGGCCACGGTGGGGTGTTGCCTTCCGAAGAGCTGGAGACGGAGCRGAGGCTGCGGCGCCGGGGGAAAGGGAGGGAGGAGAGGGATGAATCCTGCAGGGTGCGGGGCGGCTGGCAGGCAGGATGGGTCTGGGCCCCTGGGGATGCTTGGAACCAGCAGCGCGATCAGGAAATGCATAGATAGGATGCAAAACCCCACTTAAGTTGTGCACGTTGGCCCTGCTCACCATGCACCAGGGCTTGTCCTCTCCTGCAGAGCACCGGCGAGCACCCAGCACACGCAGGGGGTGCAAGGGACACTGCAGGTTTTGCTGTCAGAGCAGGGATTTGCGGTGTACCCTAGGGCACGAATCCCTCCCGGTCGCGCACACCCACACAACATCTCCACGTACGCACACAGAGGCCGTGCAGAACACACACAGCCCCTCCACGCACGCACACACGCCTCGGAGCTGCTCCCGCAGGCCTGGGAGAAGACGTGTGGGCCTGAAAACCGGGCTGCCTTTATTTTCTTCTTGCCTTCTTCCTCCAGCTGGCTCTTCAGGCCACCGGGAGAGAGCCAGAGCCTCTCTCCTCCCACACCTCCAGCACACATGCACGGGGCAGGCTCGCTGCACGCTCCGAGCTCTCGTGCAAACGCTAAAAGTTGCTTAGGAGGGTGAAATCTGAGCAAGCGGGGCTCTCCCAGCCGCTCAACCACCAAAAGCCCAGGGTCTGGCCAGCTCYGCTTTCCCTGGATTGAACCAGGGAAAACCCAGCGAGGTGCTGGCGGTGGCGGCATCAGGGAGCGGAGAAGAGCTGGGGAAAGTGGGAGCCGCTCCCCCCGCCCCGGCCTTTAGCTCTTTGCGCTCCGAGATTAGAGAGCCCCGGCCTGGCCGCTCTCCGGGCAGACAGCAGAGACCTTTCATGCCTCTTTGAAGAGCCAAGATAGCGTCGGCCTTGGTGCAGCCCAGCCTGCAGACGGGCCGGGAGGCGCGGGGGCAGCCGGCTATCTCAGCGTGCTATCACCCTGCCTCCCCCCGCGACCAGCCCCATTCCCACCTCCACCCTGSTCCCGGCCCTTCACCATCGGCCGCTCTGATCTCCTCTTCTTTTTCCCTTTTTCTTTTTCTTTTTTTTTCCTTCCTTAGCCCCCCTTCCACCCCTTCGCTTTGCCATTCATTTCTGCGGGCCTCCTTATTTATTTATTTCCGCGCCTGGCTTATTTATTTATTTCTGGCAAAGAGGCGGCTAACAAGTAGCTGGAAGCACTGGCCAATATTTAACTAAGATGGCTGGCCATCAGGTCCCTTTTGTTTGCTTGCAAATTAATCATCCAGCGCGCAGTCGGCGCCAGGGTAGATTTATCACACACAGAAGGGGGAATGAGGCGGCCGAAGGGAGACAAAGACTGTTCGCACCTTCCCGCTTTTGATCTTAGATTAGTGCAGCCTCCCTTCATAATACGAGTCTCCAGGGGGCTTCGTCGGGGAGGTCACTCGGAACTGGCGGAAGTTTGCACGCCATTAGCCAGACGCTGAAATTGGAAATCATAAGCGGCAAACATTTTATTTTCCTCCGCGGGCCGCTGCGCGGGTGGGTGCCGAGCGCGGTGCAAGGTGCGGGGCAGGCGCGGAGGGCGGCAGCGACTCCGGCCTCCGCCGCGACGCGGAGGGCGCGCACCGGAGGGGCGGCCGCGGGGGTCAGGGCGCGGCGGGGCTGGGAGCGGCTGCGCTTGTCCTGCGGGAGCCCGTGGGCACCTCCTGGTTCGCGGGAGAGAGCGGCGGCCCGGTTGGGGCAAATTGCGGCAAACTCCTTGAAGCCGCCGGGCGTTTGTTGTGGGCTCTGTTAAAGGGAAGGCACAGGGTTTGGGGGTTCCCACCGCGGCAGCGGCTGGAGGCAGGAGCCCGGGAACCGGTTCCGAGCAGAAGTTGAAAAGACTCGCTCCATTCGTTGATAACTAGCTCCACAGTCCAGCCGAGCGCTGCGCGSGTAGCAAAGCTCCTGGCTTCGTGAAACACATCAGCCTTTCCTCCCGCCCTTCCCTGTGTCGTGTCCCCCCCCCCATCCTCTCTGAACGCATTACTCCCGCTTCCTTTCCTCCCTCCTCCTCTTTTCTCCATCCACCCCCACCCCCGACCAAAGGGGAGATATTTTGGTGAATGCAAAGAGATCCTAGACGCTGGTTACTACAGGGACTTCACCAAGCTGGCGCCAAGCGCTCTTAACCATGTGCGTCAAAAATGCAATGTTAGAAGAGCTAATCACTTTAGAGGTTCCGCTCCCATCTGCGCGCAGCCAGCGCCGAGCCCCCGCGCTCCCCCGCTCCGCCGCTCCGCTCCCGGAGGATTATCTTCCCCTCTTTAAAGCAGGATGGGGGGGGTGTCGGGAAATCCCCCGGGGGGGTGGGGGGTGGGGGATGATGATTCGGCACCTCCCAGCGCTGGGATATCCCGCCTGACACGCGTGGGCGCCCCGTGCCCTGCATGCCCACGGCTCCCACGACACGMACACGCACGAAGCCCCGTCTTGCTGCCCTGCACTGTCACTCCCCGAGGAACATGTCTCCCCAGAAACTTCCCAGGCGGATCCTGCCCGGCGCTTTCTTCTCCGTGGGGCCGGCGCAGGCCCACGCGCGATGCCTTCCGCGGGGGGTAGCTGGCTTCATGCGAGCCCGGGCACGGGGGCACCCGGGGATGGGCCCCCCGCCCCGGCGCTGCCCGGGCGCAGGGAAAGCCGCACTTCCCGTCTCCTCCCCGCGCACCTCATGGAAGAGGAGGGGTGTGGGAGCGTAACCCTCTCGGCGCCGGTGCCAGCCGAGTGGCCTTAATCCTCAGCGCCAAAGAAAGCAAGAAAAAAGAATAACAATTTAAAAAAATCCCGTTTTCCAGCCCCCCCGCCCACCCCGGAGCGATTAGCAGCCGCCGGGCCCGGGGCTGAGCCGAGCGGCGGCCCCCGCCCGCCCCGCCGCAGCCTGCAGCCGCCCACGACAACAATAATACCGACGGCCGGGGCAGCCGGAGCCGAGCCCCGCGCCGGGGGGAGACCCGCAGAGCCGCCTCCGGGCCGGCTCCCACCCCCCCGGGGCTCGCCCCCAGATTTGAGGGGGCGGGGGGGAAAGCGCCCGGCCCTCGGCCTGGAGGTCCTGTCTCGTTTAAAGAAAGCAACTTTCCCGGGGGGGGCAGCGGGAGGGGGGTTGACACCAACCCCGGCGGCTGTGGGGACCGGCGGCAGCCGCGACGCGGCGGGGATGGGCGTGCGGTGCAGCGGGCCCCGCGGTCGCCCGAGGTGGGTCCGGAGCCCCGGGGGCAGGGGGGTGGGGGGGCGCCCGGGGTGCCCCCGCTGCGGGCCGGGAGGCGGCTGCCGGGGCAGAGCTCGCAGTGCCCTGCCCGTTTGGGGTGCGGTGCGGCGCGGCGGGGGGGGACCCGGAGCCGGACCCCACCAGCACCACGCGTGGAGCCCCCCCCGCTCCCGGCGCGCCCTCGCCGCCTCTCCAGCGCTGCCAGCAGCCGCTGCCTTGGAAGCTCCTACCGGGGCGGGCAGCCGGAGGAGAGCGGGCTGGAAATGCCCGGCCTGCCATCTCGCCGGGGCCGCGGGAGGCCGGGGCCGGGGGGCGAGGCAGCCCCGAGCACCCCCCCCTAGAGGCGGGTGCTGCCGGCCGCCCTCCCCGGCGCTGCCTGCTCCCTCCCCTCTGATCATGTTGACATATTCACACGGCCCGGAGTACTAGTGATGCTTTGCTGCAGCGTTACAGTTTCCGACACCTTCTTTTTATAACTCGGCTCTGTCCCCCTTCCACTCGACCTGTCAAAACCACGCCTATGGAGCCACACAATTGGTCCGAAAGCGTCAAAGAGCCAATCAAGGAGGCTCCAGCTCCCTTGTAACCCACAACACATCCATACAATCTGGTGCACGCAGAGCACAGACTCACAGGGAATTCTCAGAGCTGAGAGGCTCCTTCTCCCTCTCTCTCTCTCTCTCTTTTCCTCTCTTTCTCCCCCCCCCCCCCCTTTCTCTTCCTTTCTCTTTCCCTCTCTCTTTCTCCCTCTCCTTTGCTGGAGCGCTGCTGGAGAGGAGACAAGAGCGTAATTCTTCCAGATTTTTTTTTTTTTTTTGAGAGTGAAAGAGAAAGAGAGGGGGAAAAAAAAGAAAAGGAGGAGGGTGAAAGAAAGAAGAGATCCTGATGGAAATCAGGGCACCCTGACCAGCTTCTGCTTGGAGAGGGGGGAAGGCGAGGCGGAAACGAGATTTCCCTACAAGTTTTTGCTGCTGAAGGTTGCTCAGGAGCCTTCCTCGGTCGGCGAGGGGGGGTGGGTTTGTTTGCTTCTTTCTGCTTTCCCTCCCTTCCCAGCCTCTGCTCTGCAGCCTGACCGTACGGAGGAAAGGTGGAGGGGTGGGGGGGAGGGGGGGGGGAGAACCAGCCACCCAAAAAGAAAACCCAGCTTCAAGCCGTCACCCTCCGCCACGAAAGAAGAGAGGGGGGATTGAGACTAAGAGAAAAAAGAAGAAGAAGAAAAAAAAGGATCTCGGCTTGTCCAACCCTTCTGCGGCAACAGGAGCAGACAGCCAACCCGGTGGATTTTTTTTTTTCCCTTCTTCGGCGGTTCTTTTCCAGCGCAAGGACTTCCACTCAGGAAAAAAAAAAAAAAAAAAAACCAAACCTGCAGAGACCGAACACAAAAAAATCAAGACTAATAATGAACAATCTTGTTAATCCGCTGTCCCGAGGGCTGGGGATGTGCCCCGGCTCGGGAAGTTGTAGGCTGTAGAAGTTCTGCTTCTCCCCATGTACTGTGCTGTCTAGAGCTTGTTTCCCCCCACCCTATTTTTTGGTGCTTTATTGCTGTTATTGTTATTATCTTAATTTTTCTTCTTCATGATGTGCTGTTAGAAACCACTCCGGGACTACTCCAGCAGTAGGAAGACCGAGGAGTGGAGTGGATGAATATACCGATGAGAGATCCAGTAATCCCTGGGACAAGCATGGCTTATCATCCTTTTTTACCTCACCGGGCACCGGACTTTGCCATGAGCGCTGTGTTGGGACATCAGCCTCCCTTCTTCCCGGCTCTGGCTTTGCCTCCCAACGGGGCGGCCGCCCTCTCCCTTCCAGGGGCTCTGGCTAAGCCCATCATGGATCAGTTAGTGGGGGCTGCAGAGACTGGTATCCCCTTTTCTTCCCTGGGTCACCAGGCAGCAGCCCATCTGAGGCCTTTAAAAACTCTGGAGCCAGAAGAAGAGGTGGAAGATGACCCAAAAGTGCATCTGGAAGCCAAAGAGCTTTGGGAACAATTCCATAAAAGAGGCACGGAGATGGTGATTACCAAATCGGGAAGGTAGGTCTGAGTCGGGGGTTCGTGCCTTCTTTTCCCCCCCCTCTCCCCCACCCCTCAGTCTCTGCACCCCACCTGGCTGCTYTAAGAGCAAGGTTCTTCCCCCGACAAATTCCTGCATAAATCTCCTTTCACTTGGAATTACGGAAAGTTTTAGGCAGCTGAAGATCCGAGCCCATCTCGGGCACCACGCTGCAGGGAAAGGCTCGGCCACTGAACCACGAACCGGCCCTGCTCAGGGGGCGAGGGGGTCCCTTCATGGTTCAGTAGCTTAATACTTTCTGGAGAAGGCTGGTAGCAGAAAGAAAACAATTTGGGGTTGGAAAAGGAGCCGGCCTGATTTCAGCCTCGCTACACGTAGTTTTTCTTCCTTAAGAAAGAGAAGGGGGAATAAAGGAGAAATTCTTTGGAGTGGCGTATCGCTGCTGGTGAGGCAGAAGCTGCAGGAGGGCAGATAGGCTCAGTTTATCAGTTGCTTCGCTTGTGCCTGTCTCTCTGCTGCGATCTAGGCGTGTATTTGTGCTGACTAATTATATCTGGAAACGCAAAAAAAGCTGGCAAAAATACCCGGCGGTCCTGCAGCCACTGCTGTAGTGCCAGGGAAGGTTTTGCAGCTCCGCGCTGCCTGTCCCTGTATTTATACAACCTTCACGTGGGAATGAATGAACGTACACGGCGCGTCCACGCTCGGCATTTCTGCTTTTTATGGGTTTACCCATCTGAAATCCCTCTCTATATTCGCTGCTCATTCACATCCGTGCTCTTTTACAACTCTACCTATTGCTGTGATGACAAGTAGGGAGAAAACCCCCTTCACACCGGGGTGTTTTTCTAAGGGACTCTCTTAGAAACCTCCCAAACAATTTGTGTGTAATTTGCCAGGAAAATTACTCGAGGAAGCCACTCCTGAAAAGTCTTCTTAGATGGCCTTCAGCTGCCTTGCTAGAGCTTCACCTACTTGCAGAGCACCAGTTGCAGGCTACAGGCTCAGGAAAAAAAATTAAAAACTGAGAGCATCAAGGAGGGGAAAAAAAAAATCCCCTCGCCCATTTTACTGCTTTCCCGAAGTTTTCTCTGTTAATTGTGGTCAAAAGTTTTTGCGCGAAAGCCTCGGTGAGCATTAAGCGCTCTTACATGTTGCAAAGTCATGTGTTTCCTTTTAAGTTGAGATTGCTGAATGCCAACCGCTCGATATAATAAACAGCAAATTTGTGGTATCCTGTTGCAGTTTCGAGCTGGACTTAGGAGCSGAGGGGAGCGGGGTTTGCAGAGAGCCCTCTGCGCAAACGGGTTATCACCGGGAGGCTGTAGCGCTGGGAAAGCCACGGCAGCCACCCTGCCCTCACTGCAGGGTTTTTTCTCCTCCTCTGCAAAGTGAAAAACTCCCCTCTCCGCTCTTCATCGGTGGACTGGGTTATAATAATGCGGAATATTTATTTTATCGGTGTGCGATCTGTTCCCATTTCTTTGTTTAGCAGGCAAAAAGGAAAATAATGAGAGATCTGAGAGCCCCAAATGAGGCTGTGCTGTTTAGGAATGGCAGAGAGTAGGCGCCTGCTGATTTCTAGGGAACACGTTCCTCTTCCCTCCGCCTCCCATCCCAGGGACCATTTTCTTCTGAAACTTTTAAGCGTTTGAGAAACCTTTTCGCTGGGGGCGGGGGGAAGGCCTTTTGGCTGGGGGGTACACACACGACTTTTCTGCTTCTGAGAGCTGAAGCGATTGCTTGGTGGACACGCCACCGAGATTCAGGAGCTTATTTAAACGCTGTAATTAATTTTATTTTATTTTTGTCTTGTCTTTTCTTTACCCCCCCCCCCCTCTGCCCATAGGAGAATGTTTCCTCCATTTAAAGTGAGATGCACTGGACTGGATAAAAAGGCCAAGTACATTTTATTGATGGACATTGTGGCGGCAGACGATTGTAGGTACAAATTCCATAATTCCCGGTGGATGGTAGCCGGCAAAGCTGACCCTGAAATGCCAAAGAGAATGTACATCCACCCGGACAGCCCGGCCACCGGTGAACAATGGATGTCCAAAGTCGTCACCTTTCACAAGCTGAAGCTCACTAACAACATCTCTGACAAGCACGGATTTGTGAGTGCCTTTTACACCTTCCTTCGCCCCCCCTTTCCCTCCCTCGCTGCCTGTCCGGAGCGGTGGGTCCCGGCGGGGGGGTCCGCTCGGAGCGCAGCGGCTGCTCGGCCGGAGCCGTGCCCGCAGCCCCGGCCGGCAGCTCCGGCGGGTGGAGAAGTGCGGGGAAAGGGGGAATAAATAAATATCCCCCTCCACGCACACGGGGGACRTGCGTTTGTCCGGTTTGTAATGTTCCTTAATTTTTTCTGTTGCTGAGATCAGGATTAAACACTCGAGTTTATTCTGTAGCCTCTCCGTGCCGTTCAGCATTAACTTTAGAGATATATTTCCAGCTCGATATTTCTCGGAGCTGTGGTGACTTTATATATCTCTATATATATTTTTTTAATAAAGTCGATCACACTTTTTAAGTGTAGGAAAATGATATGCATATGTGTATAAAGGGCTTAAAGGCCTAAATTCGCAAACATTTAAATATATATTAATCTGAATAATGTAAAGCAAGCCGGAGTGAAAATAAACAGGGACCAAAATCAGAGGTCAAGTTGCCCATTCATGTCTATCCACTCCTTTACATTTACTGGGTGTGCAGAGATAAAAACTTACCCTAAGAGTGAAATCAAACAAACCTGCTGATAAGTGCTCTGACGATCCTTGCCATTTCTTTCTATTCCTGGGAAAGCCTCCGCCTCGGAGCCGGGGGTTGCTGGTGGTGGCCGCGGTCGGGGGATCTCTAATGTGCCGAAGATTGCATTTGCTGGCTGTGATTTGATTAGACGATACATTTTTGCCTTTCGCAGAAGGCCTTAAGTGGATTGGGGCAAGCAATTAGACCTAGCCAAGGCTCTCGTGGTGGTGTTGCTATTATAGCTGCTGCTGCTGCTTCTTTACTTGATTTTAATTTTTTTTTTTCACGTTGAAATCAAAAGACATTGCGGCCGGAGCCCAAACAGCTTCTCCCCCTCTCCTAGGAGACCTCTGCTGGGATTTTACACACACACGCACACACCCCCCGCCCCGAGAGGTCCGGCGGAGAGCCTAACCCCGGCGAGCTGGAGCTGTCAGTGCTTTTTGTTGGATGCTGCAAGGAGTGTGCGTGTGTTTGGAGTGTGCTCGGCGGGGAGGAGGAGTGAGGGGAGGAAGGAGAGGGAAGGCAAATTAGGAGGAGAAAGTGCCGGTGGCTGGGGAAAGTGCGAGGCGGGGGTGCTGCTCCAGCTGACCGTCTTCTTTCCCCCCCCCTCTGCCCTCTCTGCTGCCGGCCGCTGCCCCCTCCAGACCATTTTAAACTCCATGCACAAGTACCAGCCCCGGTTCCACATCGTCCGAGCAAACGATATTCTCAAGCTTCCCTATAGCACGTTCAGGACCTACGTTTTCCCGGAGACTGAATTCATCGCAGTGACCGCATACCAGAATGATAAGGTAAGGAGATTAAGAAAGGATTTGTTTTACGTGTTTTGGCTTTTAAGAGAGCTTTTACTCTGCATTGTTCCCTTAAAAATCACGAAGCCCATCCCGCTCCTCTCTCTCTCCCCCCCTCGTCTTTCCCCCAAAACCTCCTTGATCCAACTTCGGGAAGGCGCCGGGGGAGGGGGCCGGGCACTCTCCTAATACCGACCTCGGGGAAGGCAATTAAAAAGGAGGTCGG
>JASVER010000064.1:2928859-3026639 GCA_030449065.1 Oceanodroma leucorhoa
GGTTGATTTCTTTAACGATTGTTCGTAAAAGTCTTGGAAGCAGGGACCATCCCGCCTCCTCCCTCGCCCCGGGCTGCAGGATTGCACCGGGAAACGATTTTGGGAAGGTAGGGAGAGAGTTCGGGAGAAGGGAAGGCAAAATTAAAAAAAAAAAAAAAAAGAGAAAAAAAGAGAGGAGTTGTTTGAAATTTAGCAGCCGTGTGTCTGCAGGAGCGCACACCCCCGTCCCGGGTGGGAGCCCGAGCCGCGGGGTCTGCGCGCCCCGGGTGGGCAGCGGGGCCCGAGCAGCGCTGGGACGTGCGCCCCCAAAAATGCCCCCGCGAGAGCRGGGCCAAGGTGAACCCCAAAGGCTTAGTGTGCCGGTGGGTGTGCGGGGGGCGTAGGCAGGGCGCACCCCCACCCCCTCATTTTTGCGGGAAGCCCGGTGCGAGGGGCTCTGCAAAGCGGCCACCGAAGCGCGCTGCCCCACGCACCGACACGCACGGCCCCGGCCAGGGCTGACAGAAAGATGGACGGACGGACGGGTTGTTTGTTGTCTCGGGAGGGTAAATGGTTTGATGTGGCGATTGCCCTGAGGCGCTGGTGCTTGACACGGCGGAGGCCAGCAGCCGTGGCACCCTGCGGAGACCGCCCCGCTCCTCTCTGCCCGTCACCCCGGGGCGGGCCGGGCYGGGCCGGGGGGGCGGCGRGGGCAGCCGGCCGGGTGGATCCGTGCTGGAGGCGCCGGGACGGCGGGGTTGGGGTGAGCTTGGGGGGGAAGAAACGGGGCGGGAAATCCCTCCCTCCTTCGGCACCTACAGCCGCRCCTTGCAAAGAAACCCCCGTCCCCAGGGGCACGGTGGCACCCCCGAGCCCTCACCCCCTTGTACGCTGTACACACACACCAGCAGAGCAAACAGCCCCGCACAGCGACATTCCAGCCCGTGTAGCTGGAGGCTCGCACGGCGTTATCGCCCTGACCCGCCGACCTCTCCCCGCAGCCAGCCCCTCCGTGCACCCATCTCCCGAGCGGTRCCCGGGCGGCCCTTCGCACCTGAAGCCTTTTGGCTGCGGGGCGGAGAGAAAAAGCCGGCGGCTCCCAGGGAGCCAGCTCTGGAGGGTGATGCGTGGGGTTGGTTTGGGGTTTTTGTTATTTATTTTTTTCCCCCTCCAGCCAGCCCCAAACTTCCCACGTGCTTCTCCCCAAACCCCGCATTATTAGTGAACAATTAAGGCGTGTAAAAACACGGCGAGGCGAAGCCCTCAGCCTGAAGTGGCCGTTCAAGGCGCTATTGTAACTCCTGGCTCCAGCTCCTCGCCCCGACGCGGAGGGCTGCAGCGGGTCCTCGGGAGCTGCGCCCTCCTCATCTGCCCCCGCTCCTCCTGGGGAGCTCAGCCCGCAGCCGCCCTGCAGGCACCACCTTTGGGTTTTCCCTTTTCTAATCCACCTCTTTTTWAAAAAAATATTTTTTAAATKATTTGATTATTCTGCAGAAAATACTTTATTTTTTTTWAAACATTCTCAGCCGAAACAGAGTTCGAGCTCTAGCGCAGGTAACCGCGGCCATAATTCCAGCTGAATCTCACGTTGGTCTCACTAAACTCAGCTTCCCCTCACTCCCCCAAATAAAGCCCTTCCTGGAGAAGGACTCTTTTCAACATGGCATTGAAAAAAACCAAACCCTGATGGCAAACGGGCTGGGCTGTGCGGAGCCCGAGCCGACCCCACGGACACCCCGACCCCCTCCCCTCCCAGGGCAGTCCCCCTCTGCCTCCGGCTTCTCTCCTTTCCAAAATGCTTTCAAGCTTTATTTCCTTGCAAGCCGCCAAAGCGCCACTGACAAAATAAAGTTATCAAGGAAATTAGCTCGACAGAAAAAGCCAATGGTGCTTTTTCCCCTCGGACCTGCTCCTTCCAGTGAAGGTACGAGCGGAGCGGCTCCGGGGAAGGCGGGGGCCGGGGGGGTGTCCGGGTTGGGGCATCCCACCGACTGGACTGAAGGATCAGTGAAATAAGGAGCCTTTCTGGGGGCAGGAGGAGGCGGCAGGGAGCTGGAAGGGTTTGCTCCAAGCTTTTGTGCAAAACGTGGAGTTAGGTTGCTGGTCCCTCTGCAGGGAAGGGGCTCCCCGCCGCCGCCGCCCCCCGCGATCGCGCTGCCCGGTCGCGCTCCTTGGGAAATTTGTCACGGCGGTCTTCTGGCAGGATTATTTCCCTTCTGCCGTGAAACTTTTCTTAGGCGCTCTCGCATTCATTTTTCACAGGTTTCTTGAAAAAAAWTTTTTTCCAGCTTTCCCTTGCTGTCCATTCGTGGCCTTCCCCGTGGGTTTTTGAGGGGCGCTTTTTAACTCCTCCGCTCTCCTGAGTTCTCTTTCAGCCGGTTTCCATTTCTCCCGACTCAGAGCTAAAAAACAAACAGAAAAAAAACCCCAAACCTTAAATACAAATATAAGAGTTCAGGAGGCTCCCCCGCTCCGCTTGTTGGAGCGGGTGGGGGTAGGGGCTACCCCTAGGAAAAGTGAAAAGCTTGTTTTAATGGGCGGTCATTGCTAAATCTCACCTTAGGGCCAAAACGACTCGCGACCCATTGCCCTCCTTACGATGTATTTATTTGTCTCGGTGGCACCAGCCGTCAGTCATTAGTGGGGGGGTTAACCCGAGACCCGCACCACGGTGGCGGCGGTGGTCTTGTGGCTCTTTGGTTTGTTTTAAATACGATTTCTCAACAGGAACCTGTCCAGAAGCGGAGGAATAACTTGTCCCGGGAGGGCACCCTGGTGAAACACGGGGGGAACACGCGTGGGAGCGCAGCGAGCGACGACCCTTCCGAAAACATGGCTCTTTCGGTCTGAGAAAGCGGGGCTTTGGTTTGCACCCCGAAGAATTTGCTCACGGGAAAAGCGGCGGCTTGGGCCAGCAGAGACTTTATTGAATGAAACTGGCGATGTTTTCCAATATTCTTAGCAATTACGGGGGAAAAAAAAAAAAAAAAAGACCAAAACCACAAAGAAGCCCAGCTGCACTAGCAGCCGCCCGAGTCCGCGGGCAACCGGGCGAGCTGCCGCCGACCCCGGCACGGAGCGGCCGCGGGGACCGGCCGGTGCGCCCGGGCAGCAGCTCCCGGCACCCGCACTCCAGCGGCGGTGTTCGCATGCACGCATTGCTGCGATTACAAACATACCAWGTGCACAGCTCCTGAGCCTCGCCGTAGCTGTATATTACTTTATTTAGATATAGGTCTCTCCGTATATACTATGTATTAAGCGCTGAGCAGCTTTCTATGTTTCAAATATTTATATAGTTCAAATACATATATTTATGTGTCGTTATATAAAGATAATGCGAAGAGATGAGGCTGTGCGTGCATTCCTTTCGCTTTGCACAAGACGTGTGCGGCGTGGGACACCGGCCACGGTGTGGGACACCGGCCACGGTGTGTCCCGTCCCCCGCAGCCTGCGCACAAGCACCCCCGGCCCCGGCTTTCCCAGGCTCTGTCCCGCCCGGCAGAGCACAGAAATACTCTCAGGCTGGGCCGGGAGGCTCTAACTGGTATATTTGGTATCTGTGTCTCGGTCAGCTTTGCATTATTTTCGCTACCGCGTGTCCTGGGTAAATTCCGCTCTGCAAACACCAGCTCCCCGAGCAGCCCCGGGCTCTCTCGCCACCCCCGGGGGCAGCTTTGGGGGGTCCCTGCCCGTCGCCCCCCGAGGAGCGGGGAGCATGCAGGAGCCGCCCCGCYCGGCTGCCGGCCCGGAGCCCCGGTGCTTGTGTTCACACCCCTTTTACAGCCGGCTCTCTGGTTTGTTCCCTCTGCCAAATATTTAACCGGGGGCGGGGTGGGGAAGAGAGATAAGACATAAATTTCATCCTCCTTTTTCCCCCAACCCGGCATCCCGCGGCTCCAAATTTCTGCTGTCAGGAGGATGGACCGGCGGTRCCAGAGTGCTTCCCCGGCTTGTCCCCGGTGCAGCCCCGGCTGACTCCGGGCAGCGGACAGAGCCATGCAGGCAGGGATCTCCATCCTCGCCCCACGTCTCACCCTGGCCTGAAATCCTGAAATCGCGAAATAATGAAATTAGGGAATCATGGCAGCAGGCAGGACCTGGATGCCCCGCGCCAGCAGCCCACATGTTTAGGAGGAGGAGAGGAGGGTGCCTTGCTGCTGGGGGTGCCCCCGCGGCCGGGGTCGCTGGAGCCGGGGCCGGGGCCGTTCCCGGGGCCGTGTCGCGTCGCTAAGCCGCTCCTGGAGTGCCACCTGGTGGGGACAGCCCGGCAGCACGGGCAAGGCTG
The DNA here is from genome assembly GCA_030449065.1 of Oceanodroma leucorhoa. Classification (NCBI taxonomy): domain Eukaryota; kingdom Metazoa; phylum Chordata; class Aves; order Procellariiformes; genus Oceanodroma; species Oceanodroma leucorhoa. The sequence continues at coordinate 2,933,128 of JASVER010000064.1, forward strand.
GGCTCCAGGGGTCCCCCGCAGCCTCCCGGCCCCCCCCGGGAAGCRTCTCCCCAAGGCTGGCAGGGGGAGCAGGGCAGCGGCGGGTGTGTGTGTGTGCAGGGGATCCCCAACGGCCTGGGCATGAGAAACGCTGAGGATGCAAGTAGAAGCATTAAAAGGGAAAAGATACGAATTGAAAGTGTTTCTCCTTTGGAGTCTAAGGAAGAAGAGCCTCTTCTGGAAATCCTGCGTGCCCACCCTCCTTCTGTTCGCTTATAATCATGGGGGAGCTAAGAGCATGTGTGCAAGAATGCCATCAACACCGACATGATGATTTCTGGGGATTTCAGTGAATTCCGAATGAGAATCCTGCTGCTGGGCATTCGCAGGGAAGTGGCATTAGGCCTGGCATTTTTGTAGGAAACCTCMCAGAGTTTTACAGGTGTGTGTGTAGCTGCGCTCAGAGAGCAGGCGGGCTCTTAAAATGAACCGTCGCCCTCCCCCAGCTGCACCCGCGGGCTGGTTTGCATGGCACAAGGCCTCCTTTGCTTTGTCTCCTTGGGTTTCTGTTGCCTCTCTCACGTATCCACATGCACACATGTACTGAGCTATTTTGCTTCCATGTTTTTGTCTTTTCTCATATGCTAGCCTCACCACTTGCTCACTCATATACAACTACAAATGCATGCAAGCACAAAACAAATCTTTTAACGTTTTGTTTCATAGTTTTATTCATAATTTTCCAGCTTGTCTTACACTTTTTGCTCTTACGCACACACGCAGCTATTCTTCATAAGCAGTTTGTCTTATTATATCCTTATTTCTCTTTTCTGCCTCCCTCATTACAAAACGATTCTGCACAAGAAACTGCCATTTCGCATGAAACGCTTTGCTCCGGGCCAGAGATCAACTTGCTTTGGTGGAACTGGGGTGCACTAAAATGTGAGAACAAGGATGTAAAAGCAGGAAGACATGCATCAAACTTCAGGGTAAACAATGGGAATGATATTGATTGCCTTTTAATGTGCAGTGGTCACACAAGGGGGAAGAAAGCCTTCCCAGGGAAAAAAAAAGACACTCGCCCTGCTTAAGACACTGGTAGCAGACATATGTTTCAGTGAAACTTCTGGACCAAGCGCAGAGGGGACCTTATCCCGGGGCTCCCGTAGGGAAGTGGCTTTCCAGGTCCAGCAGAGCTTYCAAATAAAGTGCTGTCCTACTTTCCGACTGTCTCTGATGAGTGGTGAGAAATGCCTATTGTCCCTGCCCAGGCTGGTGCGTGCTCTCATTAAGGCCCCTGAATTGTGTGTGTGCATGTCAGCGTCAGAGCTGTTTGGCAGGGAGGAACRGGCAGGGTTTCTGCGGAAGGTAATTCCTGGGTTCCAGCGGCCTGAAAGGTTTCTGAAGGAGTTAAACCCTTGGAGTCTCAATGCTTCCAGGAGCAGCGGGTAGGGGAGACAGGATGGTGGTCGTGCAACTGTATCGCAAATATTTAGCGAAGCTGTGTGAGCAGAGCTCTGTGGGAATTCACAGCAACCAGGGCAGCAATTTCACCAGGAGTAGAAGGATTAATTTGAGATGTATCAAAGTAAACCCACTTTGCTCTTTGGGTGTCGGATTCTGATCYGCATTGACAGGGATTAGGTAATCTGGAAAACAGCCATCCCTGCCTTTCCTTAATGAGTTATCTCAAGTCCAAATCACTTCGTTTTCAGCGAGGATGGTATAACGCACAAGAAAAAGTGTCAGGAAACATGAAGGCACAGCTGCTCTTTCCACTTGGGTAGCTGCGATCAGTTTGAATAATGGATATTCTGTTCAGCTCCTTCGAGGGGAACTTCAGGTCTCCAGCTCCTCGCTAAAAGGAGACACGCTGATTTATCATTTATTTATTGGATTATAACCCTGTTTTACGGGTAATCAATTGCTGCTTTTTCGGCTTCCTCTTAAATCACATCACCCTGGTGCAATCAGGGGGTGAGACCACTCCAAGTGCGCAGAGGTTTCCCTTTTAAAAATATTTCCATCAGATTTTTAGGTGTTAATGTGAGCAACTGCTGGAAGAAATAACAGCCAGGGTCTGATTTGGCCATGTACTCTGGGGTTGGGTGAGCACCCTCGTGCCCCTGCCTTGAGGACACAGCGATGGAGGGTGATGTTTTCAAACCTGCTTTCATGGCTTGGGGACCTCGGTGCTTTCCCCAGCTCTCCTCTGAGCACCGTGCACGTTGGGCTCACCCCGCTCTCTTGCGTTGAAATGAACTGTGACAGAAATGACACCCATTTTGGGGGCTAAACCCTATTTCTCACAGAAAAACAGAGGGGGAGATGCTCTGTAAGCTCAGAGAGCCACGACTTTGAAGGCTGCCCTTTATTCCTAGCACATCACTTGAACACCCCCCTCAAACGCTTCCCCACCCTTGAGCGGGACCCGACACGTCTCCGGTCGTGGGCCTGCACAAAGCTTCGCCTCAGGGCCCCGCACTGCAGCGCTGGCGTCTCTGCGAGGCCTCTCGCTGCCTGCTCGGCACGGCGTACCCCTCGTCCTGCAGACCTCAGCCTTTGCGCCGGTGCAAGCCATTACCCCGCGGGAGCAAAGGGAGCCAGCTGTGATCGATAAGAGTTAAAATTTAGGTGTGAACTCGCTGCAGGGAGGAAGAGGGACCTGCGTCTTTATAAGCTTGGCTCRGGCCAAGGAAGGGTCTTTTCCAGAAGGCTGCAGTGTTAAAGGAGGCTGTTGAGAGGACCTGCAGTGGCTGCAATGGGGAGCTCGGGATTTGCTCTGGAGGTAGGAGGCTGTGCGGGAAGCAGCGGGGATTTGGTGTAGGTACGGTGCTGGAAATGGCTGCTGTGTGGTTYCTTTGCTACTCTTGAGAGCTGTGAGGTGGGTGTTTTGCTGGAGGGAGTCCTGCTGTGTTGGATGTGCCTTCCCTGTGGCTCAGAGGGCTGCAGGGACTCGRCAATTCTAGTTTTTGCTTCTGTGGGGAGTGAGCAGAGACACAAGCAACGTGATTTACATGGAACTGAAGTGTGGAGGAGAAAGCTGCTCYGTGCAACTCTGCAGTTTGTGTGTTTGAGAACCTGAGGGGATGATGGGGGCTGGCAGAGGCTCCCTATGGTGCTGCTTCTCTTCCCTGGGCTGCTGGATTGCCTGGGTCCTTTGGTTGATACTGGGTCTGCTGGCCTTCACCTTGTGTCTGCGAGTGCCAGTCAGGCAAAATGCTAAAGAATAGAAGGAGGTCCAGGTTTTTCCATAATGCCTGAGCAGATATCTATCTGCTGAGGCTCTTCCAGACTTACCCTTGCTTGTCTGTGGGACTCAAACTAGAGCTAAGCAAGCCCAACCTGGTTTTTGGTCCCCGGGTGCCAGTGTGCCCTTGCAGAGAGCTTGTAGCCAGTCTGCTCCACACCTGAAAGTTGATGTAAAATGTTTTTAGTTATACATGGGGTCCTGTGGTATCAGTCGCTTGTGCTCTTTGATTTTTGGAGTTCCTTGGCTGGAGAACAAAGGAGGTGGCCTGGATTTGGGGAGGATGTTGAAACTCAGGGATGAGTGTGGCAAAGATTCTGCTCCAGAGTCAGGAGTATAGCTGGAAGGGAAGGAACTTGATAAACAGGTGACATGCTGCCTCTAGCTGGCCTGGCAGCCTTTTGTCATCCTGCATTCATCTGCCAGCCTGGCTGGTCTGTTCAACACCTGCTTTCTTATGTGAGAAGTCCCCAAACTACCTACGGTGTTTCTTATTTTTAAGGACCTCAGTCAGGTAAAGCATCAATGTGTAATTTTCCATTCTTGGCAAGGCACACCCCAGTAAATCTGGGACAGCCATCTGCTGATAACGATTGCCACTTGGGGCTGTGGGTGCTCTGGGGCAAGTACTGTCAGTAACCAGCATGCAGGAATACCATAGTAGTTGTGATAGGAGCTTCTGGGCATCACTCCACACTATGGTCTTGTATGGTCTGAAAYGGAGTAGAAATAAATATTGTTTTTAAGAAACTACTCCCAGGGAACTGTYGTCTTTTGGCTTTAGAGCAACCTGTTGCCCCCTCTAGAGATTTAATGTAGCAAAATGAAAAAAAACTTGGAAGGGTGTGGAGGGAAAAACTGGATGGAGACACCTTGTTTTCTTGTGTCTGTTCTTGTTAATCCTAGCTGTTCTCCCATTGCAGCTTGCAGCTTTGGCTGAATATCCTTATGTGCCTCTCTATAAGTGGGTTTCCCTGTGTCCAGCTCAGCCAGCCAGCTACACTTTCTATGATGGGGGGTTTAACTGCAAAGTGGGTTGGGAACTGAGTCGGTGACCTGTGCTGTGCCTAAGTAGAGACTTGAATCAAGGTCTCCAAAGCTGGACTGAAACCTGGGCGGCTCAGTTTGGATTCTCACTACACGGGTTGTTGATGTGCTTCATGGCCTCAGTTTTCCTCCTTCTCATTGTAGTGTGCTCAATGCCCTGCAAAATTGAGCTGGGCAGTCAGCTCCATGTCCTGCCTCTGCAGAACATGGAGAAATAACCATGAGACCTTCTGCTAGAGGTCTACTCTAATGAGGTCTACTACTAAATGAGGCTCTGCATGAGTAAGACCTCTTTATGTTGGTTTTACTGAAAATAAGCCTTTAAGAAATCTACCTTTTCCTGAAGAYACCAGGGCTTGGAGTTGGGTTTAGCTGCAGTTTCTGGTTAAGAACCTGTTTGCCCTGGGACCTGTGTGATGATGGAAGGAGATGCCCTCCTGAGGGGAGGGTTCAGAGTCTCCATGATCTTCTATGCTCATTGACTCYAGATGCTCCTGGGACAGTAGGGCTTCTTGGTTGTAGATACAAGTGGGAGTGATCTGAAGTTTATGGGGGCAATTTGAGGATGTAATAAGGCTTGTGGTGGGAAGGCCTTTCCTCTTCCAGCACTGCAGAGAATCAGTGGTGTAGGCATGAAAAATGCCAGTATCTTTGATCAAAGGATTAGGCAGTTTAAAAGCATGAGAGAGTGCACTAAAGAATGGATTCCATAACTTTGGCTAGGCCTTTTTGCTTARCTCCCTTCATACTAAAATTTCCTGGGTGTGGGTGCCTTTCCTCCCACAGTAAAGCCTGGTGTGGCACAGGCTGCTGGTTGTGTTAGGAGCTGTGGACTTGCAAAAAATCTCCTTTCCCGTTGTTAGCATGGCTGCATCTGACTCTTACAGCTTTTGCATGTATGTGAGCCTTAAGCCGCAAGTGGGCTTGAATCACATACAGAAGGGCAGAGGCTTTATCTGGGGGCCTCCCTGCAGGTCTTGAGGGTGATCAGCCTTTAATGGGTCCAAGATGAACAGAAAGGTTGTGTATGTGGGATATGCTGTATCCCCTTGGCTGTCTATGTCCAACAGAGCTCCAAGATGGGGCATGTCTTGTTCTTTAGGYTCTCTGTCATACAGACTGCTCTTGTCTTTGGTGTGGAGAAGGTGATGGAGATAGTACTGACTGAGGAATCTGAAGCCTGTTTTGGCTGGATGACCCAGTTTAGGCAGGCCAGACCAAACCTCTCCGTATATTTGGGATTAGGAGAAGGTCTGCCCAAAACCAGGGAGAACTGGTCTTGAAGCTGATCCCAGTTTCATCCAATTAACCTGTTGTCTGGTGCTGGAAAGGGGTGTGTAAAATTAACCTGATTTACAGTATGGACACTTCAAGGGTCAGGAGTATGAGACTGGTGSRTAGGTACATGGATGATGCTTGCTGYAGCTCTTGCAGTCACTCACATTAGCTACTCCTCAGACACAAGTTGGGAAAAGCAGGGCTCCAATAGCCACACGTAGCTCTTGGTGTTATTCCTGGAATAGTCTCATATTTAAGATCTGCATTACTCCCMTTGGGAAGGCATTGCTAAGAAGTGCTTTTGACTTCTATCTTGCCCAAAAGCAGCTCTCTGATAGGAACCCTGCTGCTGGTGTACCTGCCGTGAGGACAGGAGGTAGCAGTCCTGGGAAGAGTGGGTCCCGGTGTGTCTACTGGTGGGAAAACTGCCAGGCTGTCGGAGCATCCTSAGCAGCAGGCTCACTTGACAAGTCCTTGGCCTTGCTCCTTTCCCACTGCTGTGAGGGAACATAACTKATGGGACCATTTGATCCCTTCTGGCTTTGTTCTAGTCTGACCTTCTGTGTTATGGGTTGTTCAGCTTCATCCAGCTGCTCCTGTTTAAGCCTGATAAAGGTCTTCCAGAGATCTATCCTGACTTGATATCAAGGCTGTAGGAGATACCCTTGCTTCTCTGACTAGTTTTAGTGGTTAATGATCCCTCCAGAATGGTCTTATTTGCTACTGCAATCTTCAGTGTTGCAGATACTGCTGCTTGTGCCTTTTGTTACTGGGCTGCAGAATGTGCTCATCTTTGCCACAAGGCAATACCAGGTACTTGATCACTSAGGAAATAAATACTTATTTTTCCAGGAAAACTAATGTACTGGATTCATTCTTCATTTGCTAGAAAATGAAATGTGGTATATAGGAGTGAACAACACAACCTTCTAGGCTGTGTTATGTTCCCAATAGTCTCCATCTATATAAGTGTTGGTGAAGATTAGAAGCATAACAATATCTGCTATGGTCATGTTAGGAGCCCATTTTGCTTCCAGAAGGGCATGAGGCAGGAACAACACACCTGTCCCCAGTCCATTGTATAAATGCAAATGCTGGCCTCCTGATGACTTATAGATAACCTACCAGTCCCAGATGGAGAGGAGGGAGCTCATTATGGACATGTCTTACAGCTGAGGGTTGAAGAGCCAGTTGCCAGGTTTACAATGGGTAAACAGACTCAAGACCTCTGCCTTGGCACAGAGGSAACAGAGCACTGGGAGGGGGTGAAGAGCACAGCCCCGGCTATTCTTGGGCTCAGAAATCAATCTCCTCTGTGAGAGGTTGTCCCCAGAGAAATGGTATTGCTTCCCTGGTGAGCCCAGCAGTGCTCTGCAAATAATTCTTTTCCAGTGTCTGCTGACATCTCTTCCTGCATATGAAGGTGAGAGCTGGCCTGAGTTCCTTTTTGCATAGCTGCAACGTGTGTGCAGGAGTAGGGCTGCTGTCAGCCTCCTGGTTTGTGCCACGTTAGTGACTTGATCTGTTGGGGCTGGCTCTTGGGGCCAGGGTTTGCAGACATCAGTGCTTTGCTCCATGGCTGTGTGGAGGAAAACCATTAGCATTTCACTGATCTGATACTGGTGTAGCCCCATCTAGATTGAGGAATGCTTTTTCTAGTCTTGGGTGGGATTTGTAGGAATCTTTTTTTTTTTCCCATTTAAATCACTTCAGGCAGAAGGAGGTTATTTTTGACCCAGGGCTTAGTGCATAGAAATGGCTACATACACATTATGTGAAATGTAATTTGGAGAATGTCTGCTTTAACAAAAGAATGGATGTAGAGGCATAGGTATTTAAGTCCTTAACTTTGAAGGAGAAAAATCCCTTGGAGTTAGCAGTCCTGATCCTTCTGACCTGGCTGTGAGATGCCAGGCTTGGTGACCCAGATGGCCTTCTCATGATTAATCAGCCTGCTGCCTTGGTGACAGCATCTTTTTGGATTAAGAAAACTCATATGCTCTGTACATAAAGATAGTAAATAGAGGAGAAAAGGGAGCCTGTGCTGCTCCTGGTCTGTCAGAGGAAGGGCTTGGTGCTGGTGAAGGAGCTGGGGAGCCAGTGCTGGAGCTGATGGCTGTGCTGGAGATCCCAGTTTGTGCTCAGATGCAGAAGGATGCACATCAGGCTCTCACAGAGCCATGTTTGCATAAACCCCAGGTGAACGTGCTTGTGTTTTAAGGAACTATATTAAAATATGCCACTAGATGGCCCCAGGAAGAAGCCGGTTCAGGCTGCGGGGCCCGAGGGAGCGAGGTGAAGGCAGCCTCCAGCAGGCACCTGGCCAGCCCCACCGCAGGGCTCCTCATCTCCCTGCTCTGGGGAAGGGCTGGGGTTAGCACAGTCCAACTGCTGAAACACCACCGGTGGGAAAGAACAAGGGGAGCACTCCGGGCTCCCACACCGCCTTATCTTTCACAGGACTGTCTGYTGGGTCTTGCGCCACGGGAGCGTGCTCCGGGGTGCAGGGGAGCACGCAGGTGTGGTGCCTTCTCAGAGGAATGGTGTGAGCTGCCTGTTCTAGTGCTGTGCCCTATCTCAGCACCCATCGGTGAAATGGGTGGCAGCCCAGCAAACCTGGCACATGCAGGTGGCTCTATAGCCTGCACGGAGGTCGTGTATCTGAGTGCTGCAGTCCTCATCAGGCTGGAGAATTAGCCAGAATCCTTGGAGCCCTGGGTAATCCTCCATCTAAAACCAAACTAGCAACTATGCCTGAAGTCGCATGTTGGGGTCAATGACACCTGCAGCCCTGTGATGAGTAAACCCCTGGTGCCTGCTGGCCTGAATGGTGAGACTTGGGCTCAGGGYTGCTGTTCAGGAGACTGTCTTCTCGCTGGGATGCTGAAGCAAGGTGCCTTTCCTTTCTACCACTGTGCAAGGGAAMCTTAAAGGCTGACTTTGCAAGGGGACACTAAGTGTCTTGTTCTGGTTATAGTTATAGTTGTTATTTCAATTAGAAGTAGGATCCCAGCTAGATATTTAGGTACTGGTATAACTCCAGGTCATCCGGAAGGAACGGTGGTAGCTGTGCTCATTTCTAAGGGAGCAAATGGTCTTACCCCAGGGTTAGGAGGGGAGGGTAGAGCCTGCAATGTGCTTATGGCCCATACTTCAAATCTGAGTCTCTGGGAGCCAGGAGGGATGTGAAGCTGTGGATGGTTACAGCTGAGCAGTGCTTCTCTGGGGTGCTGCTGAGCTCCTGTGGAGGCTTTAATGAATGGAGCTTCACTGATGGATGAGATAGGAAAAATCGCTAACCTGGGGAAGTGTAAAACAGTGACTGGGCCATGCCATGGAGTGAGCCTGGCCTGGTGGTCCTTCAGGAGCMGCTGGCTGCTGCACAAGCTGGTTAGAAGGGGAAACACAGGCAGGGAAGGAGCTGTCTGGAGCTGCCACAAAGTCAGCTTTCTGGGACGTGCTGGCACAAAAGTCTGCACTGAAATGAGATCTTGGAGGCTTTGCAGTGCCGCAGGCAGGCGTGAACGCTGCCAGGGAAGGCTGCGGGGCAGGCTCCCCTCRGGGCTGCCGAGGCTTATTCCCTGCCTCGCACCTTGCCACCGGCCGGGGAAGTACCTGCTCTCCTGCAGACAGGGAAGCTGCGTCCCTCTTCCCTCTGATATGGACGTCTTGTGCAGCCCGAGGCGAGCGGCGCTGCTCTTCCAAGCCAAGCTTCACTCCTGAGGCAAACTGGAATGAGTCCAAGGGTTTGTCTGGTTTCCTTTCTAGGTTTCCTCCCCTGTTTAGTGGGATTAATAACACCTAAGGGTGTCAGAGTAAATTACTCATCAGGTTTCAAGTGCTCTGAAAAAAACCTGTGCAATCTATTGTTTGAATTTACAAGACGCTGCTGCCTCCTGTCTCCCAGAGGAGYGACTGATGTTGAAGGACTGAGGTCCCCTGAATGACATTGCTTTTTGAAGGACACAAGCTGGGACCCTCGAAAGATCCTGAGCTGGAATTGACGGTGCACAGGAGGGAGTAACTGTGCTCTTGGCAGTTTGATTTAGCAGTTGGTCCTTTGACCCTCATCTGTTTAGGAAGGATGAGGGCTCCTCCACAAGACCCCTTGCTCAAAAGAGCAACCCAACCTTCAGATGGAAACCTTGGGGCAAGCTSCTCTTTTGTATGTGGCCACTGTCTGTCAGTGGTAAAACCCAGCACAGAGCTTGGGTCTTTCAGGTGAAAAACACAGCTTTCATCCTACGAAATCCATCCCTGTGCTTGAACTGGCATGACTGAACTTTCTCAGTTTGGGCTATTTTGTTCAGATTTTAGCCACAGGAAAAATAGAATCTTTTTTTTGGTCTTGATAACAACCAGTGTGAGCTAAAATAACACCTGCTAGGAAAAGAAGCCGTGGGTAACTATAGATAAATCAAGTTAAGCACGGCTCAGAAAGGGGTTGATGAGCCTGAGATGCCTTGCCTCTGTAGCCAGGAGCTTTTCCCCTGAAAAGCTTCATCTTGCCCCTGCGCATCCCCAAATATCAATTCAGAGCCTTTATTTTCCTCCCAGCACTGTTTCTAGAGAGCATCCTGAAAAATAGCTGCTCACTGAATAAATTTCCTCTGTGACAGATAAACTGAAACCTGCTATTGAGCCCTTCTGGGCTTGGGGATTCAGCAAAGCTGCAAYGCTTTGGATTTTGCTTCTTTTATGTCAGGGAGGTTTAGTTCCAGCTGAACCATAGCAAGTACCTGCTGAGTCAATCTGTCTCATTGCTGCTGTGTTTGATGGGAAGTGAAATGTGCTGCCTGACACCTGCTGAAGATCTCAGCCAGGATTTTTTTACCTGTGGGAGGAGGAATTTCTGGGAGGTGAAATGCAGAAGAGAGCAGGAATGATTCCTGAGCATTTGAGTCGAGCTGAACCTGTTCTGTGGGGTGCAGGTCCTGCTGCAGTGCTTGAACGTTTGCTCAGACCACTAGTTTTGTGGGATTAGGGAAGTGAACCTACCAACACATCGCTGCGAGGATTTTACTCCCAGACTTCGTTAGTCTGGTTGCTGCTGAGTTTATTAGGTGGCAGTGGTGGTAGGTTTGGATCCCTTGTGATCTGCCTGCTATGGGGGATGTGTGCTATGAATTCACCCAGCTAATTGCATGGTGCATCTTGAGGCTTTTGGTCTCTTGAATTTCAGGCCTTTTAGCAATGTGGAGAATTGAGGAGTGTTTTGTGGTGTGCATGATGGATGCAGGAGGGGGAAGTGGGTATTCAGTGGGCCCTTTGGGATGGAGAATAGCGTGGATGGCTGTGCCTGTAGGAAATTGGGGTGGTGTTGCCTCAAATGGCTCCTTTTAGCCTTATACTCTGTGTCATTCACACCCTATAGTACCAGCATGATGGCAACTGTGTCCAGTGTCCAAGTCTTTACTGCCATATTCATGGGAGCCCTTGGAAATATCACTGCAAAGTGGGGAGGAAACTCTTGGCAGGATAGAAAAAAAATGAAGAGACCTCTAAATACTGACAGGGCTGCACCAAAGGACCCTGCTGCATGGCTGTGTTTGCATGGTGCTGGGGTTTCTGGTTCAGCTCACCAGGGTGGGGAGGTCTGGGGCTGGAGAGGAACAGGCTGCGCTGGCCCCGCGTGGCTGTGCCGTGCCTGGGCTGGAAGAAGGAATGCCGATCTCTGCCAACAGCGCTGCCAGTGCCGTGGTTTCCTAAGCAGAGCTGTTCCCAGGCAGGGGTAGCATCGGCTCTGGTGCTTCTGGAGGAGCTTTGGAAGAAACCTGGTTGCCTCCCACCCCCTGCTTGACTGGAGGTAGTTTTGCCTGRGGGGGATCCCAACTGATGGGTCGCACCCATTTCTTTGCAGATTGGTTGGGGTGGGATGCAACCTCCTTGTAATGCCACGTATCCCTGTGCTCCCAGACTGCAGCCTGGGGTCAGGGTAGGGGAGGAGTGGGTCTTGCTTGCCCCTTCTCTCCTGAAATGGGTGTAGAAGGCTGGTCCACGAGCTGGTTGTAAATCAGTATGCGTGAGGAAGGCAATTTTCTGCAAGTGAAACCTGCCCTAACCAAGCCCTGGGGGAGGGAGGAGAACTGCAAGTGTCAAGGTGAGACGGAAGAGCAACAGAACGAGATTTAATTTCCTTCCCAATAATTTTCTCAAGCTGTATAAACTTTCCTTATTTAAAATAAATACTCCCTGAAAACACATTCTGTGTCAGTGGCCCTGTGAAAACACCCCCAGTCACAACCTGTGCCTGTCCTTTGCTTGCAGCCTCAGCCAAAAGCCAGCAGTTTTACATTTTGCTCTATTAACTTGAGTTGTAAATTTCCTTGTGCAAAGTCTCCCAGGCTGTGGAATGAATTTAAGTAARCAGGGCGTACAATAATAGACTTGTGTTAGGGCAGGTTTTTCAAGTGGCCTGTAATTCTTAGAGTCAGTTCTTCTAAATCTCTCCCTGTTATGGTGGAGAGTGTGAGCCTGTCCAGAAGGTGGAGGAAGTCATAGAAAGGACCTGGCTGGTAACCATCTCTGGAATCCTATATGTGGTCCAGAGAAGAGCACCCAGTGTTTGATAAGCAAAGAGTTCAGGTGAGACAATCTCTTGCCTGGCATTTCATCATGGTTTTTGGTTCAAAATCTCCAAAGTTATTCATTTTTTCTCAGTGACAGCATCTGTGTGAGATGCTTRTAAGGACTTTGAGTTTTCCCCCTTGTCCTACAAGAGGCTGAATGCAGACTCTAAAATCAGTTTTGAGAAGGGGTTTCAAACTTAACYCCTAAAGAAGGCACCCAAAATTGCTTGTTGCTTTGGACACTGTGGGGTTAGTTCCTTCTCAGAATTATTTTCTGGGGAGAAAAGACAGGAGGAGTTTCTCCTGTAGGAGTGTGATGGAAAACAATATTCTATTTCAGGTTTGTGGGCATCATTGCTCCGAGWCTCCTGAAATTCTGCCTGCTTTGTGTACAGAGGTGCTGTATGTGTTTCTGCTTCATATTGAAGGGGTTCTGGGGATGTTATGAGGTGTTCACGATTCCTGCTGGGCCAGGAAAGTATCTCTACTGTGAATGCAACCTACTTATCTCAGATCGTTGTCCAATCTTCAGCTAAAAGCAGGTTCAAGATGAACACGATCTAGAAGGTTGCGAGTGAAGAAAGACTGATTCCACTTTGCAAGCGAGGCAGTTTTCCTACCTGATGCTTCTGCAGTAGATTATTGCTATTTTCCCCATGAACTTGCAGTTAAAATGCACATCTGGTTGGTGTCTTTGAGTCGTCTTTAAAGGGTACTTGATCATTAGATAAAGAGGAAAGGAACTTCTGGCTTATAGACAGCCCTTTCCTGAAAAAAGAAGGTTGCAAGCAATAACTTGGCATAAAAGCCCACAAATAGGGGTTTCTTTAGACTCCCCTGGGTTTGGCTATGTTGTCTGGTTATCTAACCTTTCACCAGCTGCCTCTTGTAAAACTGCAGGCAAAGTGGTTCTGACTTCTGCTAAGCTGCRGAGAAAAAAGCAAGAAAATATCTTTAAGGCCCTTATCCAGAACTCAGTAAAACCAATGGAAAACCTCTGAGTCCGGGGGATATTGGATCACTTCCAAAGTGCGGAGAGCACTGGAGAAAGGTTGAGCCCAGCTGGTGTTAGATCTAGAAGCCAAGGGAAATTCTCTGCTCCTGGGAGTGGAAAAAGGTCTCGCAAAGTCTGGGTCTTAGTGCTGGAGAAAGTAGTTGACCCAAAATGGTAGAAGTTAGGATTTAGGGGATAGAAGGAGGATAAAGCCTTGTGTACTGGGGTACTTGAGCAGCTCATGAACTGGGCATTTCCTCTTGGTTTTTTGGTATATCCTCTATTAGATGAAAGGAGAGTGACTGATGCTTCATGACTCCTGCTGCTGGCTTGGCCTCTGCTAYAATATTGCTTCTCTGAAAAAAGTGTTTGGACCCAAAATTCCCACTTTTCTCCCAGTAGGAGAGTGATACTGCAACAAGGCTTAACTCGGGTGTTTTTGTAGCAGCTAGCCCCGAAAGATGTAGAGGGAGGTTCTTGTGGGTCTGAGTGGTCCTGGACCTGCAGTGTGACTGGCAGCATAAGAACAAATTTGCCCAGCTAAATGCAAAGGCTTTTAGATAAAACGAAGTGTTTGCTTTGGCATTCGGAAGCATGGAGATGCCACAGGTGGAGAATTGCCAGTTGGCTGTTCACCAGCCAGTGATTCATAATGTAAAAGTGTAGTGTGAGCCCCTGTTTTTTTTCCCTTTCTTGACAAACTTTACAACTGGCTTTTTTTTGAGAGGAGGAGGGAATTCTCATGGTTTTAAGCAAATCACAACTGACTCAGCCTAAGCCCAAGGGTAGAATGGCGAAGGCTTGATGGATTAAGTGTCCTGGAACAACTGGCTACACAGCTCTTTCTTGTTTTCTGGCTGTGAGGATCGTCCTTTTGATCAGATCCTTTTCYCTACTGCTTTCCGGGTTGTAAATCCAGATTAGTCATGGCAGGGTGGCAAACAATTAATGGAGTAGGAGGTTAAGCCTTGGGAGTGTGAGCGGTGGCCTCTGGGGAGTGAATACACCCTGGTGGCCAGGTGGAGAAGTGAGGACATCTTGAGGCCATCTGCCCAGGAATTTGCTGTCTTGAAGGGTTGAGAGTCAGACTCCTMCAACAATCCATATTTCTGTAATCTGCTCAGGGATGTCTCTCTAGCTGTCCCTATTAGTTATGACCTGCTTGACTGTCTGACTTCCAAGGTCCTGAATCTTRCTGTAAGACTCATACTTGTGTCCTGTAGCCAAGGGAGGAAGCTGTAGTTTGGCCATTTACCATCTCTCATGTATATTTGACCTTCATTGCTTCCTGTTTGTGCTGTCTAGGTCATCATTACCTTCAGGATCCACTGGTTAACTGGTCTTCGAGAGCATTAGTCAACTGTTGCTCAACTCCTCTTGGGAACTGGTGGTCCCTACTGCAAGCTGACTTTCTTGCTTCTCTCGTCATGCAAAGGTCCAGGAAACTGGGATGTTTTTATAGGCCTCTGAAACTGGAAGAAAACACTGACTTGTCAGGTCTTTAGTGACCATGAGGAAGTGAGTTGTCAACCCCAACATGAGAAGGCAAAGGCTTAAAATGCAAGGGACAAAGTATCCCGATTCCCAGTCAGCTGTGCTGGGGGATGAGCAGTGGTGTGCACAGGAATGCCACAAGTCTTTGCTTGTCTTTGGTTGAAAGCCCTTACCAGCTGTGCCATACTTGTGTGTCAGAGTGACAGGCTTGTTTTGAAGRCCACTTAGGGTTATTCTTCCCTAAACAGCTTCTGCTGTGGCTTCAAATGCAACTGCTACTACAAAATGATTCACGTCCAAAGGTGATGTCTTTGCAAAGGATGAGAGATGACCATGCACAAATGTGGTTGCCTATTGCCTGTCCAAGTCTGCTGCAAATGTTATTTGAAGGCATTACTTTAAAGCAGAAAACTTGCAACATAATCTGCTTGGGTGGGGTCCTGAACCTGTGTAGCTCACTGCTGGAGCTAGCAAGTGATGCTATGTGAAGTTGTAGGTTTATTTGCAATGAACTGATTTGCCTGATTAAAGTGGCTTATGAACACAGCTGCTGCTTGGTGCATGGCTTTTGACATCAGTAGTGTTATACCAGGGGTGAAATTGGCCTTCCCTATATTGTTGCCAGTTGCAAGAATTTATCATCCACCTGTGCTCTGATTTACGTGTGTGTAAATCCCAAGTAACTCCATTAACATCAATAAAGCTGCCTGAATAGATCTCTATCTGAATTTTGTGCTGAAGACTTCTCATGTTGCTGCTAGCTATGCAGGTGCAGGGATGTGGTTGGGTTCAGCTGGGAAACATGATGCCATCCAAGTGTGTGTGTCTAGCATGCAAACAAGAAGAAAATGCTGAGCTGAAACCACAATGCTCATTTAAAGGTATKCTATCAAGCTTTCAAGAGAAGATTTCTCTTTGCAATCTTAAAATATTTGAACAGGCAGGAATTTCTRAAGAGTATTTCCCTGGTTACTTGGAGGGGAAGAAAATGTCCTGCTCCTTTGTGGTGGAAGAGATAGTGGACAGAGGAAGATGGCTTCATCCCAGATCAGTTTTGATGACAAAGTTGGGGAGAAAAATGAGATGGATTTCTATTCCTCATTTACCTCCTCCACCTTCACTGTACCTATACCTTCAACAACTTTATGCAAGGACAAAGAACAGCAGCTTGCTTTTAGCAAGTGTTCATTTTGTGGGCTTTTTTGCACGAATTGTGGAAACTAAATACACAGGGAGCAATGTTAAGGACATGGGGTGGAGCCGTGCCACCTTGCACTGTTGTAGGTATTTTGAGGGACAGAGGAGTCAGTTGTCCTGTTGCAGCAGCAGCAGAAACAAAAAGTCACCTGGAAAAAATAGTCATAGGGAGATGAGATAGCTTAGCCCTTGGATAAGCTCTCCTCGGAGCTGGTGGCTATCAACCCAAAGCATTTGGGGCTGATAGCTCTTCTGAACCACTTGTGGTGTTACTAAAGGCTCTCATAGATAAGTTATCTATACAAACTCTGAACCTCACTAACCTCTTTGTGACAGTGAGCTTCTGGTAGGGAGATTTTGGGATTTTTGGGTTGCTTGGCAACTTCATGGATTGYGGTGCAAAACAGTATTAATTGGGATTGGTTCTGGGAGTGTGGAAGGCAGCTTTATTGGCTCTGGTGCAGTTTTTCCTGATTAGCAGAAACAGAAGGATTGGAAATAGAGCACTCAAGGTGGTTTGTTTTTGGAAGCATGTGTTCATGTTTTGGGGACTCCATCACTTAGCTTACATTTGATATGTGCAGGGGAGAAGGAAAGAGGATCATTGGCAAGTTCATTATGGGTTGTTTTTTTAGGAGATTAAGATAGTTGGCTCCTTGGAGTGAAAGGTGACATCTCATTTAAGGAAAAGACTTGTAGCATCCTACTGTTTTCCACTGCTGGCCAAGTGGAGGGATGTTTGCTGCATGCTCTCAGCTGGTGACAGTCTGGGCAGGAGGAAGGGGATGCCAGGCTCAGACTCTGGGGAGATTGGGCATCTGTGTTGCTGTGAGGCTGTAGATACTCGTGGTTGCCTCTGCTGTGTCTGTGCGTAGCCACTGTGTCCTACAGGTCTCCCCTTTGGCCAACTTCTCATTATATTCAGACCAGAAAAATGGTCAGTGGTGGTGGGATGGATAACCTGGCTCCATTTTTTTACCACTGTTTYGTCTTGATGGTAATATGTCCCTCTGAGCTGGAAGCAAAACAAGAGAAAAGATAAAGYCCAGCACCTTAACCCCCAAACCAAACCATGGCCCTGCCCATACCCTTCATCCCATAGAAAACTAATACTGTCTTTGGCATGAGCAAAGCGTGTGCTTTTAGGTTGTAACCTTTGGAGTTGGTGGTTCTTTAAGTGAAGAAATGTTGGAAAATGTCAGTTTGGATAYGATACTCATCTACCTTCCAGGGCCCCTGAAGCAACCGGTGCAGTAGTTGCAGTTCAGGTGTCTCATGTGCCTATTTTTCATGAACAGGTTTCCCACCTGGTCTGTCTCCCCCATGGCAGACCATAGCTGTAGGTCTCCTTTGGGTATTCTGGCTGTTTTTCCCACAGGCTAATGCAAACTACCACAGGAGATGGGAAGTGGGCAGGAGTCTGTCGTAYAGAGAGAAACGGAGGCCTGACTAGAAGCTTGTCTGCATCTACTTTTGGAATGGCTTTTTGGTCATAATGCCTTTTGTCTTCATATTTTCTTCAATTGGGGAGAATGTGTTGCAGACAGCTTTCCTTGGGGATAGAAGGTGGAGTGGCTCTTGTAGAAATGCCACCTGTAAGGTGGTGTGAAGAAGGGGACCATTAAAACAAAAAATTCCTTTCCAGCCTTAGTACTGTTGTAGGTGTACGCAGGTTTTCTAAAAATAGCCTCCTTACGCTGACTGAAAATGGGATGCCCCAGGCGTTTGACTCTGTGCAGCTCCCCTCCTTCTTTCCCTGCTTTTGAAGTTGAATGCTTATGGATGTTTTTTAGCTTATCGTAAACCCATCACAACTGGCAGTACTCCACTGTTCCAGGGTTGAGGGTTTTCTTTCTCAGCCTCCACCCATGCATGTACCTCTCAGGAAAAGATCACGTGAAATCCTGTGCCTGCCTTAAAGAGAAGATTGTCACTTCTCCATGCCTTAAAGATCATGCTTAGCATTTATTTCACTGAGAAARTTTCCCACCTTCTTAAGGACCTCAGACACTGGTTATGCCTTTGATCTTGGCAGCTCCTTCCCTGTGACAGACTAGTTCTTGTGGCCTTTAGTCTCTCCACCGAACCCTTAAGCTTGTCCTAAGGGTCTGGATCGGCTTGTGAAGAGGACGGTATTTCTAGGAGTCCTTCTGTTTTAAGTGTTTCTCTCCCAGAGATCACAGGGAGAAGAAAACTTGCTATTGATACCTGTGAGATTTAAGGAGTTGTTGCACCATCAGCAGCAACAGCAGCTGAAGATGTCCCATACTGACCTCACTGTCTGTGGGGCACGTTAAGGGATGGATGTAGCTGGGGAACAACCTGGTAGAAGGAAAGGACATTTAGAAAATGTGGTTTGGTCCATAGCATGGCCCTACAAGTGTGAGGCTGGCACAGAAGCTGCAAAGCACTATGAGGTGGGCAGTGATCCAGCTGGTGTTGCCACCAAGAAAATGTAGGTAGAATAACTGGGTGACTTCAGCAGATCTGTGCTGAAATGTCTGGGTTGGATGTGCATGTGAGCACTGAAAGACTCTAACCACAGACAGCTGGAGGCTGGGAAAACACAGTGGGAAAGATGTGTGGGCCCCATTGTACCTGCCAGATGTGGACTATGGCCCTAGCTAGAGTCAGGAGGCTTTTCTGACCTTGGGTCTGACTGCTACAGCTGGGCTTGGGGGGGTGTGTGTGTGTGTTTTTTAAGCTATATTTCAAGGAGTTGAGGAAACTGGTTTATGCACAGGTGTGTGCTTCCAAGTGGATTATAGCTGAGGCCTGAAGAGGTGTGCAGCCTCCCAGCTGGTGCTGTGTATGGCTCCAYGGGTGGAAGTTGTGTGCAGAAGCTGAGACATGTGGACTGACCACAGCTGGAATGAGCTGTTGAAAATGGTCATGCTCTTCCTACTGCTTATCCACAAATCACTAGCTGGTGCCCAAGGTCTTGCTCAGCAGGTCTGAGTCAATCCTCACTTGTGTGATGAGCAGACAGAGAAAAACACCCCAGGTGGGCAGCGTGATCATGGTGGTGTGCCTTCTGAAGCAAATTTTGATGAATGGGCCATGTGGATGATGGGCTGCTTCTCCACCAAGCACCTTGYACCCCAGCACAGATTGACTCTGTCATAGCCGCTGGATAAGAAGAGGTCCCTTCCCTGGAGAAGAGAAATGGGATTTCCCCATAATTGACACCCTGATCGAAGTGTGCAGTCTTGAGGCTGCCTATTTCTGCACACAAAGGCATACAAGGGATCTCCTATGAATCCCCAACGCACTTTCTATCATGGGAGCCTTTGAGGAGGAGGAGAGATGGGCAAGAGAGGAGTGGAGATGTACGCAAGGCGGTTTGTATGCTTGCTTATTGGTGAAAGGTGCTTTGTCTCCTCCTTGAATCAAGTTGAATGCTCTTGGATTTGAGAGCTGGGTTAATTCAAATGTGTTTGGCTTTGATTTCCACTTGGTGAAAAAGGAAAAGCAGCGGAGCAAGGAAGTTATTAATTTTAGGAAGAAATCAGTAAGGTTTCTTCAAAAATCTTCCAGAGAAAGGAATASAGTAGAAAGTGTAGGGAAAGAGTTAAGGCAGAGCTAGTGTGAAGGGTATGACCTTTTTGGAGGGACAGTGTTTCGTTCAGGTATCTCACAGGGAAAGGGACATCCTTGTAGTATCACAACAAAGCAGCCCTGCTCTGTCCTACAGATACACGTGAGCAAATCTCAGCAAGAGGGTATGTGCAGGTGGAGATGGACCCAAATCTAGCTGAAATTTCAATGCTTTGCGACTGTCCATGTTGCTTCAGGTGTGTGTCCATGGATTGCAACTGGCTTGGATAGCTGTGCCAGACCCCATTACTGTGTCCAAGTGCCCTGTGTAGCTGTAGAGGTGGGTGATGTCCATGGTGTAAGACTCCTTTACTGTTCAGGGGAGTGGTGATGACTGGCTTTCCAGGGGTGTCATCGATGTTAGCTCTTAACGAGACAGTATAATTCACAAATCTGCTTTGAAACAGTTTGTCTTTCTAAGAGCAT
This sequence comes from Oceanodroma leucorhoa, assembly GCA_030449065.1. Lineage (NCBI taxonomy): Eukaryota > Metazoa > Chordata > Aves > Procellariiformes > Oceanodroma > Oceanodroma leucorhoa. Next base: position 2,952,959 of record JASVER010000064.1, read on the forward strand.
TGCTCCCTAGGTCAGGCTCACAGATAACATCAGTGTCTATCGTTAAGGGAAGAATGTATTTTGGTGGATGGTGCATTGCAAACAAGACAAATAATAGCAATCCATGCAGACAGAGGTAATTAAAGTGACAGCCACACTGACAAATAGCTAAGTAAAAGGATAGGGCGATTTACTAATGAAATGAGTATAAATGGATATATGGACATGCAAGATGGGGAAAATGACAGAAATATGAATTTGGCATATTCCCAAAAGGCGCTCTCAGGGCTGCTGTGTGTGCTGTGCAATGATTGTTAATCAAACAAGGCTTCGTGTCCTAAATCATGAGGTTGTTACAGATTGCAAAGACTTTTTTTTTCCTGTGGGTAGATGCAGGATTGATCCACGACTGGGGTAAGAGTGCAAATTCATGCCTCTCCAAGCAGAAAGAGGCAAAACCAGCCAGCTAATCCCAGTACTGTGCCAGTGACTATAGGCCAAAGGGCAAAGTACCTTCAAGGCAGGGAGGTATGTAAGTAAATTGAGGAAAAGTCTAGGAAATGCATCTCCTGTGCTTTAGTCCTGTACTTAGTCACGGTGCAAAGTGCAGGGGGAGCTTGGGAGTGTTAGAAGTGGGCTGAAATCAAAGTGAGAGGAGGCAGGGCTAGGATGTCCTAGTTACGGCTAGGATGTCTTAATGGCSAAGTTGTTATGCTCCCTGCAAGTCCCAGAATGATGTTGAAGAGGAAGGATAGTCCTAAAAGTGCTGTAACCACCTATTTAAGGCTGAGAATCTGATATGCATCAGCCTCTCCAGACCCCAAGTAAGAGAAGCTTAAGCTGCTTTGCTTCTGGGACCAGTGCAAGAATGGTTTAAGCTCACTTTTAGATGAGTTTCAGATCTTTGGTTATACACAGCTTGGCTGATAATTAGCTTGCCTGTCTTGTTTTTTATCCCCTGTTCTATATGCTGAGAAATATCTGAGTTTTTTGGCAATATTGGTCACCTTTGGAACGGAATCTGAATGCCCAACTATGATCCTGCTAGTCATCAGCAAAATGCTTGTTAAAGATTGATATCCATCTTTTAGTTGCCCTATGTTTATCTTGTTCAAGCCATCTGATGCTATATGAAGAGTTATCCCTACCTTCGCAGYCTCTTCCTGCCCTGTATGTATGGCCAGCTGATGGTACCTAGAGCAGTCTTGCACATGCAGCTGTTTTGGGGGAAAAACGGGGGGGGGGGGGAATCAGAGTTGTGCTGCTTTATAAGTGGAGCTTGGGGTGATTTCTATGACTTAATGGACCAGGCACACAGTGTTGTCTGCTAAGCAGTACTTAAACTTCATGTACTCAGGCTGGGGAAAAATGATCCTTTAATATTAAAATTAGGTGACGCTTCTTTTCCAGAAATAGTGTATGGTGCATGTTTGGAGGGTACATATTAGTCTTCATTAAATTGGTGTCCTGGAAATTGAGGTGAACAGAGGTGCAGGGGGGAGGTACTGGGAGTGGGAGGAGATGGGGCAGGGTGTAACTCCGGCTCGGTAGCACGTGTACCCTGTTCCTTTGTGCAGCTTGGAGAACATTAAAAGTGGTGCCTGTTGGGACTTGAACTTGAGTTTTATGAAGGGGTAAGATGGAGGAGGCAGGAGAAGTAGGCAAGGTAGCTTCCCCGGAGGCAGCATTTCTGCTTAGAGGCTTCTTTGTTTTGGTGTGCTCTTCCCTCCTTGAGATTAATTAATTTGCAATGGCGGGGAAGCTTTAGAAGGGTGTGTAATGCCACAAGCCACATGTCACTGTGTCCTGCAGGAAAGGCAGATAAAACAAATAGCATGTCAAATTGCTCTGAAGATGGAGACCTGCCTCCCAGCCTSTGTGGTTATTTGCATTTCCAGAGAAGGAAATAGCAGGTGTAAAGCATCTTTCCCTTGATGCAGAGCTTTCAAACAATTGCTCCTCTGTGGAGCTGGGCTGTGCTGTGCAGTGTAGGCAGGCTTGTTCTGGGTCCATAGTGCTAGGACTCCCTTCCCAGCTGTGTCTGAGTCAAGCCCTGGTTATGATGATGTCTCAGTTACCCCATGCTCTTGCCTGGCATGTGAGCAGTGAGTACTAAATACTACTACTTGCAAAGAGTGAAGAATGAAGCAAGGGAGTGTCTTGCACCTTCCTCTGAGAAGTTTGCAATTGCTTTGATTACATGCTTCCTGCACGGAGAAGAAATTGGGTATGGTGATTTCCTCAGATCAGGAACTCCTTTGGCTTCCACTCAGCCACTGCTCTGCAGGGTGCAGTCCCTCCTCTTGGCTGTCCCTGCTCAGATTGCATCCCTCATCTGAGGTGGTGTACAAATTGACAAAAGCTTAGAAACATTTGTCTTCACCAATTTAAATTTTTTTCTCCATTAGTTTTRCTCTATTGATTCCCATCTGGAACAAGACCTAGGTGTCCAACATGCCAGACAGGCTAAGTTCAAGGGATGACATAAGGTCATGGTTCATGGTTTCTTAAGGACTTTCCAGTATAGAATTCAGACCAAAGAGTTGACAAAGACCAGTTCTGGATGCTTTAAAGCCACTCCTCCCACRTACTATCTGTTTATTGCGATTTTGCTCGCTTAAGATAGTATAAAGCTTTTCCTGTTCATGGTTCAAACATGGAAACAAGTGGATGCTATTGCTTGTTAATCTCTAGAATGTGTGACATTATTTGTCTTCAAGCGGCAGGTAGAAACTAAAGCTGCAATAGGATTTTTCAGCCCACAGCTTGTACTGACTGTTCTAGCCAATCTTTCAGTGTTGGCAAAAACTCACTTTTCCTACAGTGGTTGGGTCACCCCTGGGCCACACTGCATTACTGTATAATAGCGCAATGGGGTTTGCTTCCTTCTTCTTGGTGCCTTTTCCAAATTCCTGCTAATGCTGGGGCACAGAGTAAAGAATACGATTGGAGGTATGCATATGTGCCACAAGTAATGCAAGGCTTGCTAAGTGTCTAAGCATGGAATTTAGAGGTCTAATCCTTATCTAAGGTGCAGTGCAATAAACCACTCCAATTACAAAACACTAGCGTGCACACGCTTCTTTCTGAACTCAGCTGAAGTCTGCCCGCTGGGCTGGCACAGGCTGCTTTATTCCAGAGTGGTGGTGGYAGCAGCAGCCAACCTGAGGTTCTCATTCAAACTGACCATAAAGCAAGTGTTAAGAAATCCAGGATGCAAATTTTATCTTCAGTGGCTCATTGTGCCCCTGAGATGGATCTGWTGCAAACAGTCTGTCCTGGCCTCTTGGTCTTGTTAATCTTTTTCATGCTATTGAAGAGCGGAGTATTTTTGTGCCAGGCATAGTAAAAGCATGACCTATGCCCCAAATCCTGGTGCTTTCGTGTCAGAGCACAGTAAATGTTTACAGAGTTTTGATGCCCAAATAAATTAATGCTGGGTATTAAACTCCTGTCAGCTGTGCTTTGCAGTGAGAATGAAGTTGCTTATCCCTCTTTCTTCCTACACAAGCTTATTTATGTGTAACATGTTCCTGTAAAAAGAAGGAATCTCTCCCAGTATGAGACCTTTCTGTAGAGATCAAATTATGTAGTATATAGCATTTCACCTCTAGTACATATATAATGCTCTCTGCTTGAGAATATTTTTTAAGTCACTCTCTTAGCTGAACTAGGTGTATTTCATGGCAGCATATTTTACCTCTATTTTGGGGCAAACTCCTTTCTCTAGAGAGTTCACAACCCTGGCTAATGGTGCAGAACTTGCCTGTTGTGGCAGACTCTTGTCCCTAAGAGGCATTGCAGGGCCATAAATGATAAACCCTTCTCCCTCCATTCATGGGCTTTCCCATCATGTGGAAAGGGGAGGAAGGGCTGAGATGCAGAGCTGGTGGGAAACGTGGCTGAGGGTGGTGCAGAGGCCAGGGGTTGCTGTCTACAGTTGAGCTGCCGTGCAATGGGCAACTAACCGGTAAATGTGGGGGGAAATGAGTTGCCATGATAACTCCTGCCAAAATACCCTTGACCTGTCCTAGGCACTGCTGATGTGCTGCTGGCTTTGTGGCACGGGCTTGTTTTGAGCCCTCAGTGGCACAGCCACATCAGCCTGTTGGCTGCAGGTGCTGAGAGGCTTCAGCAGTGCTACTGTAACACCGAGATGAGAGGAGAAAAGGGATCAGAGTGCAAATTACTGAGCAAGTCAGCAGCAAATTTAGTATCTCGTTGCATTTTCCTTAGAGCTAAAGCAATTAGCTTAGGTGTGGAGCCTTGGATGAGCTTAAATTCTTTTGAGGGCTTTCAAGGTAAATTGAAGGCTTTTTGCAAAACCAGGGCTCAGGTGACATCCCAGCCTTTCTCCAGGCTGGTGTAAAATCTTCCACTCATGGACTGTGTTTCAGCTTGAAGGGAGCACCTTCTCGGTGTGCTGGGTTAAAATATCATAGCAGTGTTGGCACTGGAGCTCACCTGTGAGGTGTGGGTGTGTTCCTCATCAGTGACAGCTTGATACTGTTTTATTGTCTGAAATAGGGCTGGGTAACTACTGTGGAACTGACAAGGCTTAGCAAAAATCAATAGTTACATTTTTCTTCTAGCAGAATCACCTATGAACCTCTCTTTAAGGCTGGTTTCATTTCAAAATGCAGAAAACACAACACTACTTAGCACGATCCATTGGCTTTGAAGTGCCTTCTGTGTTGGGCAGCATGCTATGACGTGAGACGATGTGGCTTTGTAGCGTTCCCTGCTGCTTCTGTGTGCGCCAGGGGAAGGAAAGGAGCTTAGCTGGTCATGTTCCACTTATCTCCGGCTGTTGAAATATCGTCTTCTAGGTGATGAGGAAACATTGTTAAGAATTCAGCCCTCACTCATTGCCAGGTATATCGTGTCCATTTATCTTCCATAAAATGCTTTTGAGTTTAATCTCTCAGTTCATCTTCATAATGCCCATCACTCCTTGCAAAACAACACGTAGTTATAGATTCAGTAGCAGATGATGGAAAACAGAGGAGTGCTGTGCACCGAAGTACCTTTAGTGCTGGGGCTTATTGCTCCTATTTTGCAAATAAGTCATTAATCATAAAATAAAAGCTTTGTACATAGGTTGTACTCACCTGGAAACTCTTTTGGACTCCAACCTCATTTATGTGGTGCTCTTGGTTCTTTTGATATTTGCTGGCACTAAAATCTGCCTGGCAAGCACACAAGAATTGACAGAACTGTCTTTAAGAAAATATGGACCCAGGTGATAGTTTCAGCCTGTTTAGTTATGTACTGGGGCAAAATGCAAAGAGAAATATCTGTACCATGACTGAACTGGTTGTACTGTTATTGCTTTGAAGATATCTGCAAGATCTAGCTAGGGAGTTGGGATAGGATCCATTGTCTAGGAACTCTGTACACAGTTTGAAGAGTTCAGCAGGTGGTACAGCTTACGACAAGATGCTGAAAGTGGAGATCCCTACAGCCTTAGGGGGTGCTTAAGCTTTAAACTGCATGGCCATGGAGAAGCTCATAACATTGAACTCCTGCCCTGCTGGTCTAGAAACCTCGAATCACATTTGAGGTGGCAACGGCGCAACTCTCAGTAAATGTGCCATCTTATTGTGTTAGGTAGTGGCCTTGTTCATGGGAGGAGGTAAAGYGCCTTCAGCCCGCTCACCTCTGCCAAAGCAGTGGTGGGAAGCAGAGGTCCTCACTTTGCCTTAGTTTCCTCATATGTGGAGCACTTGCAGCTCATTTAGAGGAATTGGGAGTTATAATTAGTGTTTATGAAACACTTAGGGATTGTGTAAAACAAATCATACAAAAAAGGAGCTGTGCCAGAGTGCTGACAATATTTACACAACATCTGAAGGCTGCCTGTGTTGGACTTTATCACAAGGAAATATGTGTGGGTGCCAGAACTTAAGCAACTGTTAAATGCATCCTTCTGGCTCAGCAGTGCCATCCACGAATCCTGTGGGAACGCTCAGTCCTCGAAGCTTAAACATAATGTTCTTGCTGGTTATCATCCAAAGCTTTCTGAAGGGGGAGACCACCTCACTGCTGCTTGTCTGGAAGAGGGAYGATGGATCCTCAGGGAAGCAAAAATATTTGAGGATTGCAAAAGTGGTTTAAATTCACAGGCCTTTTTTTGCCTTGTTCTCAATTTTCTGCTCTTGGCTTTCCCTCCTTTCTGCTGCACTGTAGCACATTGGGATGGTGAGGGTTTAAACTCTCTGAAACAAACTCGAGTGGCTTGCTTTCAGCATGGAGACAGTGTCGTTCTCCTTTTAGATGGCATCTCCAGTTATCTAGAGGAGGCTGTACCTTCCTCCAAAGTGTTTGAAGTCCAAACAGTAAAGGCTACTGCTGCCTTCATTGAAAAGCTGAGATTGAAAGACTATGCAGGGATACCAACAAAATATCAGAGCTAATTCCTGCCCGTTAAGATGAGGCCTTGGATTCAGCATCCTCATGGTACAGCGGGGYGTCTGCCCCACTGCTGAGTTGTGCACAGTGCACTCAGCGTGGGACGAGGCACATCCCAGGCTCTTTGCAGAAGGATGCTTTCCGGACTCATYACTAACTGGGCGTCCTGGGTTTGAACATAGTTTTTCACCTTGACTTTCCATGAGAACCAAACGGTGCTTTTTGCAGCTGATAGGCTTTATCTTTTTGGAGGACTTTCCCCCTGAGATGGGGGCCTGTATTGCAAGACCACCTCTGGCATTGGGAAGGTGCTTTTCCAGGAAGAGTGGATGATGGTGTGTTAGGATCCTCAGGGGAAATCCAACCAGGATGGGTATGTGCTGCTTGTTTCTTGTGCTTGAACAGCCCAGAATTTCATCTTTTTTCACTGTTTCTGTGCTCAGTGCTTCTTGCCATGATCTGATACTCAGTTGTCTGCTTCACATATTAGTTGGTTGTTCCAGTGACTCCTTTCCTCCACCCAGTTGTGTATCCAGGGTGACTTTCAGATGTATACTGGCTATCACCCAGGTAAGTGTGACATATCCCTGCCTTTTAATAGCATGTATGGGGTCAAGACATACCCTTTTCAGCCCTAGCATGCTCCTGTGCAAATACCTGCAGGTCAACAGCAGAATGTCTTTCAAAAAACAAATTTCCCAAATGAAAGATGAGAGGTCTCTGCTCCTGAAAGTTGGATTTTTAGAGACTTGTCAAAGGCCATAGGGTATGTTGGGAAGGAAGAAAAGGGCTGGTGCTTGTAAATTCCTCAGGTCTTTGAGCTCGTTCATATGATTTAAATGTAAGAATATGGTTTGGTTTAGCTAGAAGAGGAAGATTTATGGCTTTTGTAGGAGATAGGCTAAGCAGACAGATCTGAAAATCCTTTTGAATTTCAAACAAACAAATGCCAAACATAGCATGTTTTATTATCTTTTAATTGAACGGTGTCCTATGTCTTCCATAGACTGCAGGTGAATGCTTGGAACACTCAGTCTGTTTCAAAGCTTTTGGGTTATATTGATCATGGGGGTAAATCATAAGGGACTTGCAATGAAACAAATTCATTCCTTCTGTACATTTTGTTATATTCCTTAAGAATGAGGAAGCTCTCCCTTCCTGGAATTTCAAATGCCTTTAGATGTTTGATCAGATCCCATGCGAGACCAAGTGGTATGTTTTGGCTCTGCATTAGATTTTTTTTTTTTTTGCCTTTCTTGAAGTTATTAGAGAAGCACAAAGTCCTGGCAAGAAGTGGCTTTCTTTACATACTGCTTATTGCTGAAACTCACGTCTGGGTTTCCACTTTTAGTGGAAACAAAACTGATGTCTGTTTTCAGCAGAAATGGAAGTTGAACTAAGGCAGCTCTTCCTAATCTTCTGTATGTAGGGAGGAAGGGAGGGAATTGAGAGGAAAAGTGAGGCTTGACAGCATTTCTAATCAAATCCATGGTCTGATGATTTTCTTAATCTAAATTAGTGGAAACATCCTCAAAGAGGCTGAGGCCAGATGTAGATGCTCCAGGGAATTCAGAGCCCTCTTCTTTCTGAAAGCTGGAACTTCTGTAAGCACGAATTTGATGAATTGTGCTGGGCATGTAATGGCAACGCAGGCTGGCAGCAGGAACTGTTGGTAGATAGGGCTTAAATGGACTTGAGCAATCTTTCACCCRTAGCTGGATGACATTGTTAAAAATACTGGAGCCTTGAGTGACAGCCAAAGTCTATTTTTGATATTGCGCAGGGAAAGAAGCAAGGTTTAAGCAGAGTAGACTGAGGAATGCTTATTGTTTTATAAGACAGGATTTGCTGTTAAAGGGGTGTTGGCTTAGCRTTTGTTGCCTTTATCTTCTCTGGAAGCTCATTGACTTCAGTGGGAACGAAGAACAGAGCAAGCTGGGTAACTCCCTGCCAAACCCTGTAAAAGCTCAGTGTGGCTGCAGCTCCATGCTGGCAGTTAGGTATTTCTCTCACAAAAGGAATTGGATTTGGGTCTCCCATGCACTGGATGAATATTTTAGCCACTAGCTATGATACRGAAATAGTTCCAGTAGCTGCAGTGTGTGAAAGGCCTAGCTCACCAGTATATGCTGGGATTTCAGGCCAGGTCCTCTGGAGCACATTTGTGTTCCTTTGTAGTAGCTGGCTCTTGTACGGGTCTGGGCTGCCCATACAGAAGCCGTTCGGCTTCTGAAAACACTCCTGGAAATATTTCCAGCTGCATCAGGGGTGTGTTGTGAGCTCAGCTGAGCAGAAGTTCTTTCGGATCACAGCTTTAGGTTTGACTGTCCAGGTCTTCCCCTAAAATGTTGGGACAGCACTTCTTGTCTTGGTTTAAAAAAAAAAAGTTAGTGAAAATTTTGATTGTGTGCTCTTGCACTCTGGCTTAGTCTCATGAACTGGACTCCCATGTCTCCCTGTGAGGAGCTGCTTCAGGGGCTCATACTGGGTAGAGTTTGTGTCAATTTAGTGATGCTTGTATTGCTGCTTTGGCAGACAGCATGGTTTTCTCCATTTCTAGCCTTCCACTGCTCTCCYCATCTCTCCTCACCTTGGGGGGGAAAAACCCAAACCAAAGAAACATAATCACACAGCTTTACAGCAGARAATACATCTGAGGCACTGAATGCAACTTGGTGGTATCCCTTAGACCATGGGTGTCAGTTCTTGCACACATTTGCAACATGGTAAATTCAGTGGCATTTCTTAACAAGACCGGGATATAAATGGATGTAAATGATCACACAGCAGTTCTGTTAGCTTAGAAATGGATTGAATTCTGTATGAAGTCCTCTGAAATATTAAGACAGGGTTTCTGGTCCTTCTTGGAGAAGTGAAAGGTGAGCCTGGSCTTCACACTTCTGTCAGAGATGTCTCAGTTTCTTGATTCCAGAATATACCGTATGTTTAGACATTTACTGACTCTCTGAAGAGGCTGTAGCAGTTTTCACACTTCAGGCCGGCAGTCTGCTCTTGGTTTATTGAGCACCCTTTTGGTTTCAATTGGATGAAGTCTTCATTTTCTATCTTAAAAGGCTGGCATCTACAACTGGTCTCAAGCAGGTGCTGTCTTCTGCTCTGCCTGGAYAATTGCTTTTTAGCAATCCATACAGACCTTTAAATCCCTTAATATATACTTCACAGGTTTGCTGTACTTAACAGACCTGGGGTTAAGTCTCTCTGTGTCTATAATGATCTCCTTACCTATACCATGTTCATTATTATTGATTAGGATCATGTCAGGAGTGTATTGGTGTTCTCTAGGTGTTACCCAAGCTCTCAGACCTGCGGGCCATGTTCTGATCTCCTGACTTATAGCAAGGAGTCTTTGTCCCACAGAAATAAAAAGGCTTAATTGTGAAAGAAGTTCTGCCTGGTGAGATTAATGATTTAGTGTTCTGTTTGAAAATTACCTGGGCTGAAAGCTTTTTAAAAATAAAGATCACTTCAGGAGCTGGGTTACATGGAACAACAATTTGATGTTATGAGCTAATCGCTGGTTAATTTTCAGGTACGTGGCCAGACTGCTGGTTATTAAGATGGAGCTGAGGTAGTAACACTACCGGTACTATAAGGACTTGTTGCTATAGCTTTGTTATATATTGCTATATAACCTTTGTGACAAGGTTAATTAGGCACCATATGAATTTCTAGGTGGTTTGAGGAAAGTCAGAGCTAGTTATTTTTAGAGATGCTTCCAAACTGCCCCTCCAGAGATGAAAGAGTTGGGTTGCAGTTCAGCTTTGCCTCTGAGACTTCCAAGTTCACAGGGCCAGAGGGATCTCTTCACKAGTTTATAGTAGCTGAGCTGTGAAAATGGGAACTGTGGGGGAGTGAGCTGGAGAAATGAAGCTGTGAAGCTTCTGTGATGTCAGTATTCAAAAAAAAAAAAAGTATTTGCCCAGGATATGATGGAGAGGGAGAGCATCTCTGCCCAGAGAGGGGAAACTTATCTCTTGTGGATATGCTCTGCTGCTCATCCTTGTTGAGTAGGTGCAGTCTTGTTAACAGATATGTTCTGTCACTGTCAGTGGCTTTATCTTTTCCTGCTGGCTTAGCAAATGCCTCTGTGGGGCTACAGTTCCACCCTGAACTTTTCTGGTACCTCTAGGGTGAAACTAGAGGTTGCAATGATGCTATTGCAAGCAATGGAGTGGAGGACTGGCCCAGGTGCACTAAAAGCTGGGCTCTCTGAGCAAGTGTGGGGCATGACCTCTAAGATATATGTGACTGCTCACCAGGAGACTTCSCTGCTCAGAGGCTGTTAATTGATTCTCTCTTGCTTTCTGAAATAAAGATGGCTACATCAAGAAAGCAGTTGGCTTTGCCACTTGACCCAGAGGAACATTTCCATTAAGTTGCAGTATCTCGCTGTGTACCCATATCCCTGGAGAAGCAGATGATTGCCTGCCTCCTCTGAGAGCGTGATCTGGAGAACAAAGAGCTGCTTTCCTGAAACAAATGCAACTACCTGGACCAGGTGTGTATTGCTCTGTACAGGGTTTGCCCCTGTATAGGAAGCAGGTTAACACTCGGTGGGCTCTAATGAAGAACTGTACCCTCACTCAGACATCCTTTTTGTTACCTGACTTTATTGGTAACTTTTTTCTTGCCTCTCTCAAGGCTGCCAGGGGAAAGGCCAGATGCTCCCTGTTTATACATGTTTTATCAAAGCGTTCGCTTTTGTTCCCTCTGAAGCTTGAAATGAAAATAGCTTGGATTTCTGCCTCTTAGCTTATTTTGAAGCAGTGTGGCTGGGGAAGATGTCAAGGTTCTAATCAATGGGCCAGACATGTCTATCTGGGAAGCTGCAGGACATGGGAATGTGCCACAAGAGCAGTGCAACTGTGGGTGAGAGGATGGGTGGATGTGCTTCTTGGGTATCCTCCGGTAAAGCCTCGTGTTGTTGGGGACATACTGCCAGTGTGGGGTGTCCAACCAGCTCTGAGGCTGAACAAGAAACCTGCAGACCCCTGATAGTTGAATTTGCTCATGTGACTTGAGTCACTGCTGGAGTCTCAAGATGAATTGTAATACCGGTTGTACCCAAGCCACCCCTTTAAAGGAAATATCTCGCTGTGTTTGTATCTTTGCCATGCAGTCAGGTGGTCTGTCCTTCCAGTGTGGTGTACACCTGGAGGTCTGTGATACTGGGGGTGTTACCTCCAGCTCCAGCAATTACAGGAATACCTGGTCTGCTTAGTAGTCCAAGCCATGAGTCACAGCTTGGTATGGGGAGAATAAAGGAGTATAGAAAATCTTGTAATTAAAACCAGGGATGTTCAAAGAAGCCTCAAACAGCTGGGTATACAAGCCCAATTGCAATGTCTTGGTACTTGAACTCCTTGTGTTATATCTGTGACCGCTCTCTGATTTCCTCTTCCGTGGACTCAACTTATTACTGGGACTGTCCTTTTGTCACCATTGTGTATTCAGCCTGCAGGGAGTGCAATAGCCRTGGCAGCAAATTGCCTCTGCCAGAGCGCAGCCGTTGTTTGTAGTGCAGATTGCAATCAGGACAGTTGTACTGGAGAGAAGCCAAGTGAGCGGTGGTGTCCTGGAGGCAAGGTCTGAGGAGGGCATGTCTGGTCTCAAGGCTCTTGCTAAGGCCCCCCCTTTCAATACAAAGCTTTTTGGGAGCTCTGGTTTCACAGGACTTGAATTCCAAGCTGGCTTATGGCATCTGCTTTTCATCTCTCACCTGGGAAGTCTCTGCTGGCAGAGTAGATGGAAGGGCTGTGGGTGAGCTCGGCATGCCTGCCTGCCTGCCCGGGGCCCTGCGCTGCCTGCAAGGAAGTGTCTGGTCTCTTCCAGCTCTGGGTGGAGTGAGAGGGAGCGAAAGGAAAACACTTTAGCCTATTTGTGCCAGCAGCGAGTCTGGCAGGCTGCTGCGAGCCGTCGGAGCTGTGCTCTGCGTGCAGTGCCTGGGGAGCACCCGCCGTGCCGCAGAGCTCATCTGCTCCCTGTCACGCTTCACTCTAGGCTCAGCAGGCAACTGAAGCCTGCATCTCCTCCTGCTTCTGGTGCTCTTCACCCAGCTGCTCTGCAGCAGGGCTTTGCGAACAGCGGGTTTATACCTGAGAAGTGGTCCCAAATTGGTTGGGCTGGACACTGGCGTGTTTAAAACCTGGATGAAACCCAGTGTGAGACGGTCCCCGTCCTGAAGGGTTTGGTCTGTTTTCATCCTCTGCCTCTTGCGTGCTTGGTGACACRGCAGGGACTAGTCTGAGGCCATGCAGCTGGTTTTGTGGCAGAGGAGGGCGAACTTGCGTGGAGGGCCATCAGTCCTGCTGGGAGACGGAGCTGCAAATAAAGCATCTTCTTCCTCCTGCTCCCAGCATTGCACTGGCAGGGCAATGGTTTAAAGCAGTGCCCGGGAGCACTTCTATCTCCTCCCTATTTGTTTTGCATGGCTGGAAAAGGCCCAGCGAACGTGGCAGTTTGGTGACAAGCAGGGCTATTTGCATCAAGCCGGGTTTCCCTGGGCACATCCTCATATTCCACCTCCAGCCTTCACTGAGGCAGGACTTGGGAACAAAGCACATTTTCTGACATTTCCAGGGCTCTGCCTTGCACAAGAACAAGCTTGCAGAAACCCATGTTCCTGGCAAGGGCTGAGAAGTGGGTGGGACAGCGTGAACAGGCTGGAGACAGTGAAATCCAGCCTCAGAAAGAAACTTTCACTCCATCCTGCGATGCCTCAGGCAGGGATTTGGATCTGAGGAGTAGAACCTTCATCAAAGTTTGGAAGAAATGCATAAAACTGGGAAATTTGAAGAGCAGTGAGAGCATAGCCCTAGGCTCAGCTCTGTGCATAGGTGCTGTATAACTGGCATTACAGGTCTGCCTCCGCAAAGCGCTTGCTCTCACTCCCGCTCGTCCCTGGGTGGATTTAGTGCTGGCTGCGAACAGGCTCGTGTCAGAGAGCGTTTTCCTCCCACCCATGTCACTCACAAGCAAACCTGTACATGGGTCCTGGGATTGCACCGAACTCCAGACCTGGCTGAGGGGTGAWGAGCCTGGATTTTCCCCACACCTTGGCCCTCAGTCCTGCCCTGCCTTGCACTTGGGTCAGATGGAACAAGGTCATCGCCCAACCCTGTCTACTGGGAATAGCCCAATTCAGGCTAAATATGGGGTATTTTGGGGTGCTGAGGTGTTGCCTGGTGAAGAAGAAAGATGAAGCTGTGATCCTTCTTGCTTTGTTTCTTGCTTTGAGACAGGGGTAAAGGAGAAGGAGGGTAAATTTCTCCTGCCCTTAAAAKAGTCAAACCACAGAGATTCACTCCTTCCTCCAGCCTTGCTGGATCAGAGCATGAGATGACAGGCACAAACCCAATCTTTTGTCCCTGCTTTCCCTYGTGCCGAAGTAGTCCTTCCCATTCAGCAGGACCCAAAGTAAAGTTGAACCTCTTCCATGCTGCAAAATAGTTGCGTTTGCAGGGAAAGATGTGAGGAAGGTGCTACTGCACCAGAACCAAATTCACCCTGACCCTTACTAGAGGAGCCAAGAATGAGGGCAACCAAAAGGAACTGGAGGTTTTTTCACTCTCCTCTGAGTGTCCTTAGGGTCTTTGGACAGCTGTAGAGCAAAGCAGCTTTGCTTGGGGTGACTCTCCCTCTCTTCCCCACATTCCCAGTCCTTTGGCATTAATGTGGAAGGCAGAGAGCAGGGGGGAAAAACCAACCACTTTCCCCCTTGTCTTGGTAAATCACCTGTCCAGAGGCAACACAAACTCCTTGGCTACAGTGTAYAATGGAAATCTTCTTTTCCCCCTGCAAGTGAAAAATTATTTTAAMTAAAAATCATTTTTTCCCCTTAAAGTATGTGTGGCAGGGAGAGGTGAAGGGGGTCACAGAAGATACCACTCTTTAAAGACAGAAAACAGCCCAAACTGAAAGCAGGGTCTCGTTCCCATGTAGAAATCCCAAGGTCATCAGTAATTTTGTCTTATCCTCTAAACAGAGGACATTGCAAACAGTTGTGCAAAAATCTTACACTCTACTTTTCATGGGSAAACTTAATGGAGGGGTGATTGACCCTTTAAGAGAGATGGGAGGGAAATGTAAATATTAATGTGCTGGTTAAGATGAAACTGCTGCAGTTGTACAGATGGACAGGTGAATTTGTAACAGAGAGCATCCCCCTCTCACCCGTGTGCAGGTTCCTGTAGTATTTCTAAATTTATTAGATTAGAGCTGATTTTTTGAAGAGTAATTTGCAGCTGTCATGAATATAAAGACTATCTAGGAATATAACATTTGAACTGCAGAGAGAAATTTTGGTTTGTATATGCATGGAAAAAGCCATGTCCAGGAGAGAGTTTCAGTATGTTAACTGCTGCTAGGTTAGGAGATGGGTCTGTTCCTGGGGGTAAATCTCAAGTCATGCACACCCAACAGAATGGGRTTAGGTTTGGATTTAATCTGTTCTCTTGACATTTAGTCTGGAGTTACTCTGCCATGAATCTGGAGGAGCAAAGCTCTTTGGACAAAAGGGATCAYTTAGAGTTCACTGGGGACCACATAATGCTGATGCTATTGGAATTAGATAGAAATTCAAAGGCAGGGTATCTTTTCAGGCCTGTTTGCTGTGGAAATAGAGCAAGTTGTCAAAAGAGRCTGGAAGAACAGGCAAGATCATGCAAAGCGTAAGAAAGGCTTTGAATGCTGCTACTATCCCTGGGAAAAGGGCTGGGTCATACCAATTGKTCAGCACTCAAGGTGTTTAAAACTGAGCAACCCATACCTAGATGACTTCTTGAACATGGTACGATGGTGAAGGGGTCTTGAGGTCTTAGGAAAAAGTCTTGTTGTAGAGGAAGCGGGTCCTCGGAGTCTCTCTTGCCATCTTTGTGCCCAGGGCAAACATCTTTCTAATTGTGTATTATTTCATCTCATTGCATGTGCTGTGCTTTTTACCAAGCTATCAGATCTGGCAGGCCTGCAAGGAGACTTTCACCACTGGCTCCCATCCCAAGCCTCTCCCTTCAGCCAAGGCAACACCTGGGTGTGGTTGCAGCACCTCTCTTGTGGTCCTCATTCACTGACCGCCCTGGAGAGGCCACAACATGCCAAGGCCAGAGGGAAGAGGTATGATTCCTTGCTTTGCTCYGCGCATGTGACGGCACATTCCCAGCCTGCAGCATCACTCCATCTCCCCTCTCWGATGGAGACTTGATGCTCCTCCAGACGTGGTCCCTGTTGTGGCACTATTTGACAAGCCTGAAAGGACACAGCCCGGGGTGATGTCCATGAAGAGGATGGCTTGTTTTGCCCGCAGTGGCCAGGTGAGGGTCCTGTTATGTGCCTGTTGCGCAGTGCAGGATGGAAGTATTGCTGTTCAGGAGGGGATTAATACGAAGAGGTTTGGTTCCTTGGTGGCTCTACCAGAAAGCAGGTGGAAAAGACTTTTTAATGTGAGTTTTAATGAGGTGGTGAAAGTCACTGCTACAGGAGGTGAAGACCCATGTTAGTCTTGAAAAGAGATCATACCTGCTCAGAGAGGAGAAATTGTGCAAACAAACACGATGACCTGGATGCAGCCCCGTATCTTGCTGTCCCTGAGGAACATACAGGTCCTGCCAACATCCCTGGGAAAACCATTCTCCATGTGCCCCCCGGCGATGTGCTTTCCCCGGGGCCACGGTCCGTGCCGGCGGCTGGAAGGGGGCGGCTGGGCTGGCGCGGCTGCAGCGGGAGCGGCGGCCACGAGAGGGCACTGAAATGATGCGGATTTCGGGGCGATGCTGCGGCTGCCCCAAACCATCCAAGTGCCGTATTCACCAGGAAAAAGACACTGGTTTTTTTCCCCCCCTCCTTTCTCCCCCGCCGCCTCCCCTTTAATTAGAAATCAGCACACTGGAGCTTGAAACAAGGTCAGAATGGCAAACCCCCAACATCACTGCCTAGTTCTGACTTTCTTTTGTGTGGGGATATCTTTCTTCCAACAGCCTTCACAGGYCTGTTGGTGTCTTGCTCATCTTCCTTCAGTGCATCAGGGAGTCCTGTTAAGCTGCAGCAGCACAGGTCTTCAAGGGAACATCCTGGTTTCTGTATCCTGAATGCTGGAGGTGGGACCCTTAACTAAGACAAAAGGGATACAGAGAGGAGACAAGTTCAAAAGGATCGCTTTATCCTCTCCAGCTACAATTTCAGGTGTGTTTTGTCCTGGTTGTGAGGCTGCAACTTCTGTCTGGTTTCTCTGAATTTATTTCAAGCAGGGGATACTTGGTTTCTTGGTTCAAAACGGTGACAGGGACAGGTTTCCCTAAGAAGTAGCTGTCTTGCCTGCAGAGGAAGGTGCTGTGGGAACATGTCCTACTTCAACTAAGCTTCAGAGGAAATTCAGAAATGGTTTGAAATTGAAATGTTTATTTTCCCCTTTCACTCTGACCTTGTTTTTATTCTGACTCACTTTTGTTATAATTTTTGGACCACATATTAAAGTAAAAAAAATTCCATCTTGGAATATTTCAAAATTTCCATTCTGGAAAATATTTAAAGATCTTGACTTTTATTTTTCCTTTCAACCTGCAATCATGAGGAAATGAAATCAACACCCTGGCATCTTTTTTGGAGACGAAATCCTGTTGTCTGATCTCTTCCTGACTCTGGCTTTCTGATTTTGCTGGTGTGTTAAACTGGGATAATGGCTTTGCTATGCTGGAACTCATTCCCAAGCAGTCTCTCGCTTCTTCCTCTGCTTGGCATTTAGTACTAAGGCCAAGGCAAACCAATGAGTCCCCATTGAACACTGAGTTCTGCAGATGGGAAGTCTCTCAGGAAACAGTATATCTGGTATCATTTTTTTTTCTTACAAAAAGAGCCCATGAGCTGGGGATGGAGCAGGGACGTTGCTGAGAATTTGCAAGTATTGAGAGGCAATATGTTTGACCTCTGTAGGTACGAAGTGTATTGCACCAAAATGGGGACTCCTCCAAGCAAAATAGCAGCTTAGACATTGCTAAATAGCAAAAGCCAGAATTGTGGCATAAGATCCTTAATCCCTGCCCGGTCCCCAGCAGTTCTCCTCCTTCCCCTGCTGATGGCAGTGCTCTGACTCCTAACCCCGCTGTGCAGAGGGACCCTCGCGTGTTCAGGTSACTCCTCTGCAGCTTGGGGATCCAGATACGGCCCAGGATAAACCTTTAAGGGGGAGAAACTACTTGCACGATTATTTTAAAACTAGTGGGTTTTGGTCAGAGCTTGAGGCTAAGTGGTAAGTTGGCAAACTGAGCTTTTGGAGGGGCCAGAATTGCTGTTTGTAGCCCTGTGCTCAGAAGCTCTTCTCTTCCTCACTTCTCCACCCAAAGCTGTGAGGGCTTCATCACTGGATGCAGCCTGGCACAGCTCAGCTGGCTGGCACGAGTCGGGCATCTGGCCCAGAGATTTGCTTTAGTCATCAGCTTGATCCTCAGATCTTTCAGATCAAACCTCCCTGAGATCAGCAAACCACAGGAGAGCGCTAGGTCCTACAGGGAAGGGAATCCCTGCAGTGTGTGCTCACACCTTCCGAATGGGACTTGGGGAGGGAGAGKGCCACAGGAGAGAAATGGCTTGACTTTTTCCATTGTTCCAACTATTCATCCTTAAATGAAACAAGTTTATTCCAATAAAAATACGCCACTCGAGTTAGAGAGTAGTTTCTTCAAGCTATCCAGTTTGGGTAAAACACAAAGGATAGGTACACTCTGAAGAGGTCTTTTTTCCAAAGTATGAATCTTCCGTTCCCAGTTTGCAATTTGTTTCTCTTTGATATAGTCCTTCATCAAATAGTGTAACATTAGAGCAACCMCCCTCTCAACTAATAAACCAAGAAATGGGARTCTCACTGCAAAATAAGGATTCCTGGTGAARCTTTGATAATTTAATAAGACTRAAAAAGGATTTTTTTCCCCAGTTGGCAAAACCCAGAGCTTTCYGCAAAGTGGCAAACAAGCAATTGAAGAAAAGRCAGAGTCARCTCCRAGYTGTGAGGTTTAAATCAAAGCATGCACCCTTAAAAAAAATCTCAGGGGCTTTAGAGGCCCCAAGAAGGAGGAAGGGCAATTCATCTGCCTTGGGTTTAAGCTGGTGGCTTGGGTTGTTCAAAGAGATAGCATGTGTGTGGGAATACTTCCCCTGGTAAATGAAGATATTCACTCATCAAAGCGGGAACCTGCCAAACGTGTGTTGCATAAAGGGGGAAATTCCAGGCATTCTTGGGGAAATTGCAACTTTGAGACTGCAGAATCGAGCCCATACCAGGTGAAATGCTTGTAGACCATCATGGGAGTCTGTCCGGCGCATGAAAGCAGGCTTGAATGAGCAACAAGAGCGTGATAGTGGGTTGTAATGTTCCTCTGCGAGGAGGGAAGGAGGCATTTTCTACTCATTATGGACTGGAAATTTCTTCCCAGCACAGTATTGCAGTCATACTGATAACCACAGCTCCGTCTGGCCATCAATTATTCATATAGACCCCGACACCGCTGGGAGTCTGCACATATAAGAAGCAGCAGTGTTTTAGCTGTTAATTGGATGGGTAAGTTCCCCTCTCCTCAGGGCCAATGTGAACTTCCCATTGACCCTAAAACTGGTTTCTGGAGGCTGGAATGGAGCCCAGGGTGCTCAGGGCAGGTGGCTTTGACCAGCTTTTGCTGCACTTGTTATGCAGAGCTGGTGGGCTGTGGTTGCTTCCAGGCTTTTCAGAGTAATCTGGTGAAAGAGGGAAGGACGGATCCCAGCCTTGCTGAAATCAGTGGCATCCCAACTCCCGTGGGATCACCCAGCCTCATGCTTTGGTGTAGTAATAAGTTTCTCCTTCCCATAACTCCTTTGATCCTCCACTTTGTGGAAAGGGGAGGGTTTCTGTAAAAGAGCAGTATTAGGTAGCTCTTGCCTTCTGCTTGCTCTGCTTCAGGCCATTGCTGACTCTTTGACTTGTTCCCACAGCCACCTGCATCATCCTGACTCTCAGCTGGCAGACAGATACATGGAACTTAAAATGGTTTCTTACTTTGCACTGAAACCACCTAAAAAACCCCAGCCTGTCATATGCAGATGCAACTGGATGAAGAGCCTGAAGGAAGGGAGCCATAAGTGTTTCATCATGCTGTGGGAATGGATAGAAAAGGGGACAATTAGACTGACATGTCGTGAGCAGATGCCCGGTGATGCCGGAGGTGGGCTTGTAGGGTGGGGAACAGGTCATGTCTGTGCCCTGTTGTGGTGCCGTATTGGTTGTCACCTAAAGCCCCCCAGCTATTTTGTCAGTTTTCCTCTAGAAACCAAGAAGGGAAATGTTCTGGGYGTATCTCCTTTGTCTTGGGATGCTCTTGGTCATGTGTATGTGGTGGTATCAAAAGTGCTTGCTCCTCTGTGCAATACCTGCGTGGTACCACACTAAGGCAGCCTTATGCCCACTTGTGTTGAATATTTTCCCTGATTTAGCAAACCACTGGAACTAAACCAGGGACAGTTGTCGGGTAAGTCTTGACATAGATCTGATCCATGTCCTCCACCTCCCCTGTGGCCTCCCTGCTCTTACGGGGCTCCTTTTTTTAAAGTCTTTGGTGCTTGAGGATCTCCTGACCAGCCAAAACTCAAAGTGTCTAGAACTAGAGAGCAGCTCACTAACACGCCTCACAAGAGRTGAATAGTGTCCCTCTTTGCCTGTCCATTGCAAAAATATTCCCCTGCCTTCCCCGCCTTCATCTGTCCAGTAGCCCTAAGTGCCTTTCCAAATGTGTTTATCTGAAATTCTTTACATTTTTACCCCGAGTCCCGTGCATGGGAAGCGGCTGGGCTCTCGGATGCACTGCACTGAAATCAGTGCTTAATGTACATCTGGTTGCTGGCCTGGTGCGGAGTTATCTAGAGGAGACAATCCTGTTGAAGGAAGAAGAGTACAGAAATCAGGCCGGTGCCCTCAGTGAAAATGCGGGTGATAAATGTACCCCCATGATTACATTCCTCTTCTGTGCRTCTCGGCATTGCTAACTAATCCCTCCTAGGAAGAAGGCGAAGGAAGCGGGGAGCTGTAAATTACAGCTCGGCTTAATTGGCTGGCGTGAGTTTGCTGTGAGGCCAGGCTGGGAATACACAAAATATCTTTATGTAAAAGAAGTGGTTATTAGCAGGAGATGCAATGAAATGGGGGTTTCAACTAGTTGGTGTCTTGTGGTTGGATCCTCTAGTGTCTRAGAAGGTGCAAACTCCAACTGAAGCTTTTCCTGCCGTTGGGACGTTCTTAATATTTCTCTCTCCCCTGTGGATTCTCCAGTGTCTAATAATATTACTAATAAGCTGCAATGTGAGCTCAACAATTTCTTTCAGTGTGGGCATTAATAGGTCTCAGGATACAGGAGAGGGCCCTATTTTCATAAAACTTATAGGAACTCTAAGACCTCTGCCCCCTCCACCAAGCTGGGTTGGAATTGGCCAACAAATTTGAAAGTTATTGGAGACGGGGGAGATAAGTATGTTTATTTTATTTATATTTTATATATGTATCCCACGTGCAGACTGATTGCATAAACCTCAATGCTTAAGAGACCAAGCTTAAACCTTATGTTTGCCTCTCTATTGTAATAAACTTTGTCTCCTTTTATTTACCCACCTGTAGGATTTGATGATTTCCCCTTTTCCCCCACTCCTCAATTTCCCCATATCCTGTTCCCGAAAGAGCTGGGGCCCTTCCCAAGGGATCATTTCATGCTGTTTCCCAGGAGGTCTGCCTTGAAGGATGCTGATAYGTAGGTGGACATATGTTATGCTTGTATTATTTGCTCTGCAGTGAGAGGGAAAAGTATATGCAGAGACACAGTTTGCTCTGGTCTCTCCTGAAGGCAGTTTAGATTTGTGTGGTTCCTTTTGAATCTGTCAAAGGCCTCTATATCCCCGCAGGCAAAAAATACTGAAACAATGCAAAATAGGAGCGACATCAGCATTTTAAATATATTTAGTCCAGGACGTCACTTTTATTGACTTGGAAAGGATCTTTCTTTTGGGGACTGATGTTTTTGACACCTGAAAACCCAGCAACGCTATTTCAGAATCTGAATCCTGAATGAGGATTCAGTCAATATGCTTTTAATGCTCCTTCAGTACGTGTGCACACACAAATTATCCCCTCGCACACGCAACGTTATGTACATGTTTTCCTCTCCCAGCATTCCAGCCTGCTTGGGTTGACCTTGTCTCTCTCAGTGATTTAGGTTTTAGAGAAGGAATGGGTAAGGATTTGCTTTGACATTTAAAGGCAATCCAGGTAATTGATAGCACTGGCAGCGTCCATCTCTCCCTCCATATATCTGCACAACAGTATCTATTTTTGACGTAGCTGACACGCCATTTCCTTTGGCAGCCCAAGGGCGGCTCATCTTTAAATTAAACTCGTCTCCGACCCTTCCAATCTGCGAGCTGTACAGAGGCAGACACTGGTGGGGTATATCATCTGGAGACTGTGCAGGCATATTTGAGCAGGGTGATGTATTATCAAAAGGGCTCTGCATTACTGCTAGCTGGAACCAAAACAAGCTCTAAAGTATTAACTAATGACATGGGAAGTCCCTTAGGTATCTAATCACCTTTAATGTTCAGATTTAGAAGACAACTTTAAAGGAAGAAAAAGAGATTAGCGGGTCAGGTCAGAGCACCCCTTCCCCCTCCCTCTGCCCCCAAAATACAATTGGCTTTTTAAAGTCAAAACCAGATTCATATTTCACCTCATCAGTAAATACACCATTAAAACCAAGCCCTAGAGCTGGATCTTGGAGCAAAGTTTTGCTGAAGTTTGGAGGGGTTTGAACCTTTGGCTTGTATCAGAAGCAATGATGGGTTTTGGGGGTCTGGAAAGCCCCCAGTGCAAGGGCTTGAGCTGAAGTTTGGTGCTATCTGACTATAGGAATAGGAATCGCCCTGCAAAATTTCAGCTGCAGGTCTCCAGGTTTTCATGCACGTAGACTGCTTGGTCTCGAAACAGTGTTGTGCTAATCCCTGCAGTAAGTTTACCTTGTGCCACAGCTCCCTACCTGGACAGAGGTGCTAAAGGACATGCCCATGTCATACAGAAGGTCTGTGCAGGGGGAAGGAAATACTGATTTGGCCTCCCAAGACTCAAGCCAGCATGTGGCTTGCAGAACTGGCTCTGTGGACTGAAAAAAAAACTCCTAAGAAAAGCAAAGCTGTTGTCGGTAAATTCACTTTCCTGCATTGATGTGGACCCAGCTGTATTGACTTAGAGTCCTACAAAGCTTGGGGCAAAGGCTTTCAACCCTACACTTTACCCAGTGGGCCAATTCCTGCCTCCTACACCAGTCTCTCTCCAGCTTTGAAGGGGAGAGGGTTTAGGTTTCAGTTTCTACTTGGGGATGTTGCTGCTGTTTATGGCAGGAGAAGRTCTGCATGTGAAGCATGGGGAAGAAACCCCAGAGCTGGTACACCAGCCTAGCATGGCATCCTGGGGAAATACCAACTAAGTCAGGCAAGAGGAAAGTACTTATAGTTTTGGCACAGATCTTCCTTGGGGCAATTACTCAGCCTGTTGCTCAGGAATTGCCCCACTTGCACCTTAGCTGTGGGTAATAAATCCAGACCTTGCAAGTTCGGTGTTGTGGTGGGGGGAAGCTGCTAACAGGACCTTGTGAGGCTGTTCAGTCCATCCTTGGACTATGGGCAGCACACTCAGCTCACGTGGTGCTAAACCACACTGACCTGAAACACTTTGTCATGTTGATTTTGCAGAAATGTCAGGAATTGCAGCCTCTGCCTTCCCYGGAGTGGGGTCCCTTCCAGTGATGGTTCCAGTTTAATTACCCAGCTTTGGATTGGGATTTCCAAGGAAGCTGAATGAGTTTTGGCACCCCCAGTCCTGCTGAGTTTTCCTCCAWTGTGGATGTCTGTCCTCTTCTGAGACCTTCTGAGAGTTGTAYAAGAGACCTCAGCACTAGCCTCAACAGGCTTTGGTGTAAATGTAAAATTTACAGGTATTAAAGTGACTTCAGAACCTGAATTCCACTGATTTCTTTTTCTTCCAGTAGTGCTTTGGCATTTAAGTTGCAGACTTGGTTTTTTTGGTAAGTTTTCCTTCAGTCCTTGCTTTTTCAAGGGTGACCTGCAATTCTGAACTCCTCAGTGTTTCTAGAAAATTAATGAAACCTGAAGATGCTCAGCATCCCTCTGAGTCAAGTTCAGAACAAAATACTGGGTTAACATAATCTGATTTCTTTCCCTTCTCACTCTTTTCAACCCTCTTAAACTGCTTAGGAACAAACCCAATAACTTTTCTGGTTTTAGCCAACATTTATTTACCTAGCTTAAATTGCTACTCCTTTCTTTTGAGAGTACAGTCCATATTAGGGTAAGATTTGGCATCCCTGAAACACAGAAGACAGTAAATATGGGAGCTGGCCTCAGGTAGRAGGACAAGCATGACAGAGAGGAAGAACAAAGTCTTTTATTCTTCGTTTAAAATCAAAAAGCCACACAATCATCCCCAACAAAATAAAGCTGTGGAATTGTATCCAAGGGTATGCATACATCCAGGGGTTGTGATGACATCATAAGTCACTGGAGCTCTGTTCTCATCTCATTTGTTATGATGTCACCTCTCCAGACATATTTATAACTTTGCAATTTGTGGTTCCTGATCATTTACTCTTGTTAGATAAATACACGAAGGGGGGCTTTGGTGACATCGTGGTAAACCATGGGAGTGAAGCCTGAGTACTTTCTGATTGTGTTGCTGAGCTGGAGCCTGGCAGCTTTCCCCATGCTCGTGTGGTCACCCAAGTTGAGTGATGCTGGTGGGAGGYTGCCCTGGAACAAGGAATGGGAAATGCTTGTGTTTTCCTCTCCCTCTTTTCTATTAGCACCTGTAGGCTGGCATTAGCATTATGGTACCAGCTGGTGGTTGGTTCACCTGAAGGGTCTCTTGGTAAGAAGGTGGAGATGTTTCCTGGGACAGGAATTGAGGATTATGGCAGTCAGTACACAGAACCAACCTGCTCGAAGCACTGTGCACCCAAGCTCAGAAGAGGCAGCTGGACAATTGTGCTGTTTCAGGGCTTTTCCAGTGCCCACGTGTGTGCAGGCACAGGGGTAGAAAGGACGTCTTATCTGCTTGGTCTGTAAAATGGGCAACTTAGATACTTAAATGGATAAGAATAGGTGAGAACCTTTTTATAGATGTGGGTCAAATTATTATCACTTTGGCAAGATGCTGGGGGGGATTATATGGGAGATAGGAGCACCGCAAGCAGGTATCCATGTTGGGTCGCTGACACTGAGCCAATCCATCACTGACTTGTGCTCCCTGTCCCTCCCTTGAGAGGAGGAGATGAAATGAGCCACTGAAAGCTAGTTGGCACGGCTGCTGCCTTCATGCTCTGCTGGAGCTCAGCTTACTTTCATGTTTCACTTTTGATTATTGAAGTCCGAATTGTAATGGGAGATGATTAGAGTGGCGGAGAGCTGATGGTGCCCACCTACATGAAAGGCAGCGTAGGGCTCCACCAAGAAAGCTGCGTGGGCAGTGGGTCTGAGTCGCTGCCAAAGTGGTAGGTAGTGAGCTCCGATGGAGAGGGGAGGAACGGGCAGATGCCAAGTCAGTAGAGGCTCTGAGGAAAGACTTTAGCAGGCAGCTTCCCAGCTACACTTGCCAGTGACCCGCCAGTTGTTGCTTTTCTTTGAGCATGAAGCTGTGTTTGGAGGTCTTGGAGCATAACCCAGGCGATAGCATGGTCCTAGCTCTGCCCTTGCCTTGCTAAATGGACCCTAGAGAATATGGGCCATTCTAGTGTGAAGGCATCAAGCTTCCTTGGGGTCTTCTGTTACTCTGGACGTGCCTAGGAAGGATTTGTTTCCTCCTGAAGAAGTCAGTGGCATGGGAAAAAACTGGCGGCTCCATCAGCTAGTGCTCTGAATGATGCTGTGTTAGCATCACTCCTTGAGCTCTTGGAGGACTAATGCTAGTGTATCACATGCCACTGGCTCAGCTCCAGGGATGTCGGCATTCATCTCCCTGCATCTCCTGAGAGTGCTGTGAAAACCACACTGATCATGGTACAAATATTCTTAGTATTTGAAGAAGCACAAATATTCTCTGCCTCTTTATGCCAAAAACAACAAGGGTGGTTGAGGGCTATTTTCTACTGCCACCTCCTTGCTCTAGTGTAAGGCTGTGGTTCCTAAATAGGACCTTACCGCACTGTTACTATGGTCCATATCACTTGCCTTTCTCTCTTCTCTGTCTGCCGGCAAGCAAGATTCAACCGCAGCACTGATTTTGGGGGGATAACCAATGTATTTGTCCATCTGCCATGTGTCTGGGCACGTATGCTCTGCTGAGCAAGGCTGATGAAGGTGGGGATGACAATGGGCCATTTGTTCTGCCTTGGTAGATCTGCCTAGATGTGTTAGATGAATGGAGGCATGGAAGTCTCTTAGGCTCCCTGTGCCCAAGATCGCACTGCTTGTACAATCGGTGCCAAGAGGGGAATGCTTGTCAGCCCCTTTTTTCCCATCTCTTTCCCCAAAAGAGAAAGGCCCAGCTCCCGGTTTGGCTGTCAACAATTGGGTTAGATGAATTCAGGACAGGTTACATCTGAGTCTAGAGGAACCAGTACAAATTTTCTGGTCCCCAAGCAGCGCACATGTAACGCGGAGCTCTCTACAAACAGCACAAGGCAATAGTGGAGATGGATGAGACTGTGTGAGAATGTTGTAAGGTTCAGATAAAATCTGCAGTTCTCAGGGCAGGGTCTCTGCACGGTGGTGTCGAGGGTAAATGGAGTTTACCCACTTGGAACATGAGTGACAYGCTGTTTATCCATTTCTCATCTACGCCAGGCAGTGGAAATAATTTCTTTTAATATCCCGTCTTGACGTCGGGAGGGAGGGGGGAGTCATCCCACCGGGGACTCAGGAGCAGGTGCATGGGGGTCACAGGAACGCTACCATTCCCATGGCAGCTGAGGGGGCTCTGGGCTTACTGGGAAGACTGGGGGAGGGCTTTTCACCCAAAATTTATACAAGAGTGTACTGCTAAGGGAAAGGTCTGAACCCCTCTGAGTTATGTTGTGCACTGTGCAGAGAGCACCCTCACTTGTGTTCTCCCTCTGCTGGCATCTTCTCTCATAATCATTCATCCTCTCTATAAACAGATTTCCCAGTAATGGTTTTCATTTTCTTTGAAGTGTCCCATTCATTCTGCTGCTCTGCCCATTCATGTGCTCAGGGTTCCTTGAAAGGAAGACAGACACAAACATCCAAAGTGCTTGAAATATGCTAGCAGGGGGAGGGGGTGGACAGAGGCATTTCTTTTAAAATATTTGAGGAGACTTTCATCCTTTTTACTTTTTCATGCTTTTTACTTTTTTTTTCCACCTAAATAATTCTCTCTTTTTGATTTTTGGGTTGCTTTCCCCCCATAGAGATCCCAATGCGGYATGGTTTCTAAATTCCACCCCCTGCAATCTGTTCCTGCTGCTTTAAACTATTAATAAATTGAAAGCATGTTTGGGAGGCCAATTTGATCCAGCCCCAAAGTTAAGCAGGTGCTGAATTGGTTTGCTGATGGGGTACATTTCTGACTTGGGGCCTTCCAGGCTAAGACACGACTGTCATTTGGGCTCCATGGCTGGGCTTATGTGAACAGAAAGGAATATTTGGCCCTAAAAATCAGGAATTGTAACTGTTCCCTGCAAGGGCAGGGAATTACAAGGAAGGGCCACTTGTCTTTTTAGGGCAGACATAAACCCMAAATGGTGGTTGGTTACGGCATGCCATGCCCTGTAACATTTCACCCCCACGAGGATCCCTTTCCACTACAGTAACAGCCCAGATTTAAGGTTGCAAATGCTGTTTCATTTTGTCCTGATGTCCTTTGTCATACCTCTGTGATGTCTGAACCTCCCAGTGCTTCCTCATGGGACCAATCTTCAGCARTCTTCCTCCTCTGGTTGAAGAGGGACCTTGCTCTAACCCTGGAGAATGGCGTCAAACAAACCTATTTTATTTCAATGACAAGGTGATGGCTTGCAATTGGCTCTAATTACATCCTCATAGACTAGTCCCAGCATAAGGGGAGGCCTTGCGATTCTGATTAAAATTAGAAGCGTGCAGACTTTCCAAAGGAGGCTGAGTTTGGGTTTAGAGCAGAGATGAGACCGCAGCCTGGGCGACACGGCGGCTTCTGCTCTTGGGTAACARCCCTGTGAGCATTTACAAAAGCAAGTGCCCCAAGCGAGTTCTCAGCTGCGCTTTTTCTCTTGACACTTGGCATTTCAGCCCAGACATTCAAGGCTGTGCATGGCGTTTGGGACTGTATTTGTGGCCAGCTTGAGGGCTTGGGGTTCTTTTTAATTATTGTTATATAGTTATGGACTGGGGGCTTGGTGTATGGGAGYGAGAATGGGTTTGCTGTTTCTCCACCAGATTTTTGCATTGGGTTGGTTTTTATTAGGACATGTTTGGCTTTGATTTCAGATTTATATGTTGTTCTGTTCTATCAGGCTCCAATAGGCTTTTTGAATCCAGGCCCCCATATAAATGGAGAATTATGATTCTAACATTATGCCTAGTAGCAATAATAATAAAGAACTGGAGGTTCATACTCATGTGAGCTGCAAGCCCAAATTCTCTTTCAAGGGACTGAACCTCTGCATGGCTGCAGACCARGGAGGACACTCCATTTCAGGGTGTGGAAGGTCTGTGCCCACTCGACTAAGAGGGGTTGGGTCTGGACCAGATTTGGGTGAGGAACAGAACTGGGGGAAGGAGGGAGGAACAAGCCAGCCCCTAGCATACCACAAATGTGTTTTATATTGTAATATCAAACATTGGCTTATTCTGTGTTTTCTGTTAAAACAAGTCATAAAAGAACTACTTAAAGGGGACTCCATTCCTATAGTTTATATATACCCACAGAGAACATGTGGAGCGCAGATAACGGTGACCAACCTTCCCCCGCCGCTTCGCTCCTTCTCCCCCCACTGCCCCATTCATCTCCGCGATCTAATAAGAAAAAGAACAGAGCTGGTGTTAACACAGGAGGGGTTGTTAATCTATTCGGAAACGGATTTTCGGGTCCAGGCATACTGTTGGTTTTTTTTTTTTTTTTTGGCTGAGAGGGGAAAGGAAGAGATGTGCATCTTGCTTCTCGGGGCCGGAGCCCAGGGCAGGCGTGGAGCGCGGTGCCCGGGGAGGAGGCGGCCGGGAGCCGGCCCGCCGGGGCTCGCTCCCCTCGGTGGGGCTGGGCGGAGGGCGGGAGGGGTGTTTGGCTTGGGGTGGGATGTAACTGATAGCAGGGAAGAGCTGTCACAATAGCAGGATAGGAAACCGGCTATCCGGGACAGACCCAGCTTTTAAAAGCCCCTAATCTGCCAGTCTATGTATTAAAGGGCTGATTTGAGGGGAGGACACGGGGGGAGGGGGGTTAAAGAGGAGGCCTGACTCCTGTTAGCTCCTTCTAATGAGGCAGTTGAATAGCATTTAAAAGGGCTCCTGGCCTGGCATGAAATCTCACAAAGGAACCTCCTTATTTTAATGCACGCAACTGACTTTGCTTTACAAACACTTTTATAGTGTCCAGACACTTACAAATCGACCTTCAGTGATTCTTGAGTTAATACGAAGTCTTGGGAAACATTAATGTGCTATTAAAAAAGAAAGTCTCTCAATAGATCTTTCTAGTCTTACAAACACGCTCAGAGTTCTTGAGTACTCAACTCCGGGTATAAAAATGTAAAGTCGTTTAAGGCTATTAATGGGGGGAGGGAGCCGATCCTGCATTCCTTGCCCGAGTCTCTCATTTAAGCTATTAACCTCCCGCTTGCAGGGTTTTTTTTTTTTTTTCTGCCCGAGTAAAGAGCAACGGATTTTGGCTTCGAGCAAACATATTTAAACCTCGAAGAAGGGTTTGTGTGTCGGCAAGTTTATCTTCCCCCCCCCTCGATATGTCAGTTGGTTTAATAAAATAAAAAAAAAACACCAACCCTGTTACCTCTCCCTACAGACCTCGGCTCTCTAATTACCGAACAATACGGGGAAAGAATTTTAGGGGTCCCATCCTGCCGAGCGAAAAACTGGAGGGGATGGGAGCGGTGAGATCGGGTCCTGTCTGCAAGCAGCTTGGAAAATACTCCCTTCCCTAAAAAAAAAATAAAAATCGCTGCAGCAGAAGGGAAACGGTTTAAATTGGCAAGCGAGATTAATGAGGGATGTAGAAAGAGCGAAGTAAATCGTAGTGGAATAGCTCGACGCGGCAGGAAGTGTGTGTGTGTATATATGTGGAGTGTGGGTATGTATATAATACGTATAGCTTGTGCTGATCTTGTGTGAGAGATGCTGGAGTCTGGGTTTGGGAGCTGGGTTTCCCAGGGGGTTTGTCCCACAGACACGGAAAGGGCCGGGAAAGGAGGAAAAGGGCTGAGAAAGGACTGTGGTGATGAGGATGGGGCCGAGGTCGGGGGGGGCTTTTTGGGACGGGTTTTAGTGGGGGGGAGTCGCTTTCCCCGACGCCCCCCTGCTGTGACTCCCCGGCAACCCCCAGCCTTTCTAACGCTGAAAACTCGTTTCTCATATATTTGTTTTCGGGTTTTTTCCCTTGGCGGCGGCTCCTCCGCCGGACTGAGCAGGGGAGCGGCGGCAGCAGACGGTCTGTGGGGCGGGGGGCTCCCCGCAGCCACCCCGCTCGGCGGTGCGGGCAGCGGCTGCCCTGCGGGGGGGACTCCAGCGCTTGGGAAAAAAACCAAACCCAACAAACCCCAAACACCCCACTCTCACGGTCCACATTATCTGCTCTCAGCGCTGGGCTCCGATAAGGCCGGGCGCTGCGCAGACAGAGGCTGCGGGGCCGGGGGGGGGGAGCGGACCCCCGCGCTCCTCTTTTGTCTCGTTTCCCCCAATCTCTCGGTTTTTCTTTTCTTTTTTTTTTTTTTTTTTCTTTTTTTCAGGGCACCTCAGGGAACAAAGAAACAATTTAAACCGGGCTCTAGGGAAACCAGCAGTCCCGTCCTAATGACGGGGCGTTGTTTGTGCAGAGCCGGCCGCGCCGCTCCGCGCAGGCTGAGCGCGGAGGCTCCGCTCCAGCGCACCGCGGAGGGGGGAGCCGAGAGGAGCCGGGAAAATAAACAATGCTCTGTTTTATCTCTTTGCTGCCCCCTCTTCAGTTAAATTCGCGGGAGGGGGAGTGGATTTGAGCATACGAACAGCTGCTTAAAATCTAATATAGACAAATGGACATCTTGTATAACATTAAGTTTTAGTAGGCAACTCATTTATTTTGAAGTGCTCTTGCGGATAGTTTGGCAAAGAGCTTTTTCTCCCTCCTGTTCCTGGAAAGTAGCTGGAGAGTTTGCTGGGCAGAACTGGGGTCGGGTGTTGGGGAAGGAAAAGGGCGCTCTGTCCGTGGAGCCCTCGGGTCGCGCACCCCAGCGCTCTGGGCTGGCGACGGTTCCCCTTCACCCAGACGAAAAACTAGTAGGAACAATCCCCAGATAAAATTAGACGTAGAGGAAGACCGTGAGGTTAAAAAATACATACATTATTCAGGCAATTTAGTGCATCTGCAAGCGACTTTAGAGAATTTAACACTTGCAGCGTTTGAAATGCAAAGCTCTGGGGCRTCCCCCTCCTTAGGCTTGTACGATATTAACCCAAAAAAGCACGGCACAAGGGTATTTTTAGTTTGTAAATCGCTCAGTAAGAGCGGATTCCGCCGTGGGAAGCTGTCGGTGATGGAGCAGGGTGCTCCTGCCTCGGGACGGACACACGGGCTGCTCCGCKCCTCTGTCAGGGGACGGAGAATAATAAATTCGGCTCCGTATTTTATGGGAACGGCGGAGCCAAGAGCACACAAGCTAAAAGCAAACCTGTGTCCAGCCAACCGTGAGCAGAGCGGCTCCAAATGAGAGGATTAGAGTTCGGGGAGGAAAAAAAAATAAAGTCAAACTAACTAGAAAATAAAGATTTTATTCGTGGAGGTGTGCGCCCGGGTGCTGTCACCCACTGAAGGTGCCCGTGTCTCTCCTCTCCGGGCGAAGGAGCTTGTGCTGCCCTTCCCAAGCAGGCAGAGCCGCCGTCCTCCGCCAAAATCCCTCCCGGGAGCAGAGTATCTAGGGCTGGATACRGGGAGAAAGAAGGGGAAAACTGCGATTGTTTGAGCGCTCGTAGGGACACTAAGTCCCTCTGCTTGAGCTGTTACCCTCTCCTGCCTTCCACATTTATTTGTAGAAACAAAAATCCCGTAGTTTGCCTTAAATTTTTGTTTAATTCGTTATGCGTATATATTTTTTTCTGCTTCGTACTAAGACGATCTGTGAATTACTAGATGGGAAACAGCCCGGTCCCCAGGATAACGTTTTCTGCCTGCTCAGGAGTTTGTTTATCGTTTTTCTTCCCGCAGAAACCACTTTCTTGAGCTCCCGGTGCKGTGGCAGCGAGCGAAAACCCCTCTGGGTTTACCGCTCGGGGAAAGATGCGATCCGGGGGTTAAAACACGGGTGTTTTTAGGCTGGGATCCTTCGGGTATTTTTTTTTTCTTCCTGGTGAATTTTTCAAACACAGATTTGCCCCGTTTAGGTGGGAAAAAAAAATGTAGAAACGTGATTAGAAAACGCATTCTTGAAGCAAGAGGGGAAAACAGAGCGACGAGAGCTTTGGGGAAGGTATTAAATCCTCGTTCTCTGTAGCTGCACGGAGCTGTTCAAACCCCCTTGCAGTGAGACGAGGGTGGAAGCGGAGCTCCAGCGCAGGAGAGCAGGGCGGCCGCGGTCCCCGGGCCGGGCGGACCCGCGCAGCAGCCGGGCCGGCGGCTGGGTGTGATTTATTGTGTGTTGGTTTGAGATCGTTCCCCCAAAACAGAAACAAGCCATTGATCTCTCTGAAAAGCGAAAACCCCCGGCTCTGCTCCCGCAGGCGGAGAGAAGCCGGCGCCCGCGGATGATGCGCACGGGGGCGGCGGGAGCTCCGCACCCGCGCAGCCGGGGCGCAGGGACGGGGTGGGTGTTTTCTCTCGCTGCTTGGAGCCAGGGAATATAAATTTTTTACCCCCAAACCCTTGGCTCGGCGGGGGAGGAACCGCTCGCTGCTCTCGCTTTAGGTCCCGGCTTAATGAAACGTTACCGCTTAAGGCAGCGCCCGAGCCTGCCCGCGCCCCAAAGGCGGCTGGATGTGCCTGTTAGCCTCAATTAGAACTCCATTAATATCTCGTGCTCGTGGCCAGCAGCGCGTCCGCGGAGCAGGAGATCGCCCTGCCTGCGCGCCGGGCAGCGGAGGCAAAGCGCGCGGCTATTGCCAGGTATTATCATTATGATTATTATTATTATAATATCCGCTGGTGCCCGCTCCTCTCCGCGCAGCCCAGCTCCCTCCCCGGCGCTGGGAACCGACCAGCCCCGAGGTGTTAACGAGGGGACTAAAGGCCGGGGCTGGGGAGCGGGCGCGGAGCCCCGCGGAGGGGAGCGGAGCGGCCCGGCCCGCACCGCCGGTAGTGCTGTGTAGGAAACGCCTTGGGTTTCTTTACGGGCTCATTTTCTCAGAGGAGGATTTTACTGCATGCGTAAAGAATTTTGAAAAGCAGTGGTAAATATTTTCTCTTCTGGCAAGTTATTTATTGGCATGAAGAGAGGATTTTTTTTTTTTTCCTCTTTATAAAGCTACATGTGGTGACCATATAGGATCAGAAATAATGTGGCCTTTCTGGTTTTGAAGAACTGCTAATGTCATTAAAGGTCTTCCTAACACGCCAGCTAGGAGTTCAAAAAGCCTCGCCTTTTATCCTGGGCATATATTTGGTTGTTTATAAAGTGCAGACTTCCTTACGCTTCAAGTGCATCAGGAGGATTTCTTAACTCTGTAGAAGGATCTGTTTTCAACTATATTCTTCTTTGGAAATTGGACTGTTTAACTAGTGTCTTTCACACTTCTTTTCTGGCTGCTATTTTTATACATTCAACCGCAGAAGAGGTTCCCGCACACAGAAGCAAACAAAGAATTTTCCCCTTTGCTTCATATTACAGAAAATATCTGCGCCGGCCACTAATTGTCCATTAGTGCTAATAAGTGGCTAAAACAATATTAGAAGATAACCCGAGCAACCTGTCTTCTTTATTTTAATTTGACTTACTGAAGTCGGAAAGGTTTTTGACGAAGACCCGACTAGACGTGTCCGGGGAATCTGTGTACTAAACTTTTGGACTGTTGATTTTGAGGGTCACTTATCTAAGCTAAGTTCAAAGTGTCACCTGCTTTAATCCCTTTTCTGTCATGCTCGGAGAGACTCCACACAGCACACACTCGGTTTCTCAGAGCGCCTGGAAAAAAACCCTCTGTCTCGATTTTTTTTTTTCCCCCGTTTTCCCTCACAAATACATTAGGAATTTCTCCCCTCGATTCTTGTGACTCTTAGGAAAAACTCATTTGAATTCAATTATTAATATTTTCCGGGCATGCTCTTTTAGTGTGCCATTTGTAATATATTAGGATGAATTATATGTTTAAAAAAAAAAAAAAAAAAGAAGAAAAAAAAGGGGGTGGGGGGGAGAAAAAAACAGAGAAAGAAGGCCTTTTCTATTAAATAGAAACAAGATGTTCAAATATAGAATGTATGAATTTGAAATCTGGTGTTTTCCACTCTTGGATGCTGATGGCGTTAAAAAAATCTACTTTGCTGCTTCTGCAATTTAAATCCTTACGTAGAAACATAAATTATCCACCGGGATATTATTTTTAATTAAAATTCTCTTTCCTGAAGGAGTTGTTTTTAACTTCTTTTCGGTTTTCCTGAAGATTTTTCTTTTCCCTCCGATTTAACATTTTCATTAATCGAGGGATTCTTAAGCTGTGTCTTGTAAGCGGGTTGGTGTTTTTGAAACTTTGACAGAAAACAGTCCACTTGTTTTGTTTTGGTTTGGGTGAATGGTTTTGGTGAAAACGCATAGTTTTGCAACAACTCAGAGGGAGTGGAAAACTTGGAGCTCCTCAGACATGTCAATGAACAGTGTTCACACACACAAAAAAAATCCCATGTTTTTTCAATGAGCTCTTGAACGTCAGGCTCCGCACTAAGGCTTTGGAGAGGCAAACCTAAATTTATGCATCTCCAGCCAGTTTTAGGCACCTAAATAGAAACGGAGCCGTTCTCAGAAGTGCTGAACTCTCACAAATCTGGGTGAAGACAAGGAGGACAGCTCTGGTTCAGCACCCCTAAAACCTAGTCCCCTTTCTCTCGCTGCCCACATGTGACTTCAGGCACTGGGGCTGGCTGTTGAGTTCAGCTGCCTTTATCGTTTCCTCTTAGAGAAGACCTGGAAAAGCAGGAAAAGTAATTCCGTGTTCAGCAAAATAAGGGACTTGAAGCACTTGGTGAACTTCAAAAGATTTGAGAGAGGTAGGGCAACATACCGGCTTTATGTTAGATGTTATAGATGGTCTGAGAGGAACCACCTCGGCCACTCAACCCTGCATTCCCAGGCAATCCTGTAATGGGCCCCAGAAGGGTTCCCAGAGCATCCACACCACAAAACACTTGCCACTGCCTGGGAACAAACACTCAAGGGCTGGTGGGAGAGACCAACCGGCTGCCRAGCGGTGGAGAAACCCAGGACCAGAGCAGGGGGCCTCGAGGGCTGGCGTCATTGCCAGATCTCAGGCTCCGCCGATTTGAATGTGTTTTGTGTTTTGGTTCAGTGTTTTGTCTGTCAGAAATCTCCCTTCCTGTCATTTGAGGACGAAGAGGCCACAGAACTGGGGCGGGGGGGGGGGAATGAAATTTCTGGTAAAAATGAGGAGAAAGTGAGAAAAATCAGCTTCTTTGTGCCCACTGGAAATTCTTTTGGGAAGGGAAAGAGGAATTTTTCTGTTACTTGGAGCTGGCAAGTATCAAGGCAACATATGTCATGATTTCTCATGGGTATTTCTGGGTTTTGGTGGGTTTTCTAGAAATACTGGGGTCTTGGTGCAACAGCTGAAGCTCCACCGACCTGTCCATCCTCCTCTCTTTTTGRTGACTGTTGTTGCCAAATGTGTGTCCTGTGTCCCAACAGATAAGGAAAGTGAATGGGATCGAGGGCACAGAGAGAATTATTGGGGCAGGTACATCTGCTAATATGTCCTTGTGGTTTCATTGACTTTTTTTTTTTTCCCTTTTCCTGTAATTTCTGAATCAATCATTCTGCTATCAGCTAGCTCTAGAGATGGATGAGTAACACTAGTAAGATAAAAGAGTCAAGACTCCCTTTCCTGTTATTTGGCTGCTTTTTGTTAACAGTGCTCTGAGTGCCATTATTTCCCGTAAAAGACATCTGGAAAATCATCGGCCTGTGGTGGAGAAAGTGGCTCTTCTCTGCTTTGTACTCCCCTTTGATCCAACATGGAGCACAATTCACTGCCTCTTGAGATCAATAGCTCCCATCCTGGGACATTTTTCATTCTTGTATGCTGTGGGTGATT
This sequence comes from Oceanodroma leucorhoa, assembly GCA_030449065.1. Classification (NCBI taxonomy): domain Eukaryota; kingdom Metazoa; phylum Chordata; class Aves; order Procellariiformes; genus Oceanodroma; species Oceanodroma leucorhoa. The sequence continues at coordinate 2,988,824 of JASVER010000064.1, forward strand.
TGAACTGCTTTGAGAAAATATGAATGTCAACGCCTTTTTGTCTTAGAATGTGTTTATTTATGAATTTGTGACAGCAAGGCCAATGCCAGGCAGAGAATGGCATGGACCAGCTGGATATCCCCACTGAGTACAACTGGTTGAGTTGTTCCTCTGAGTTTGGTTAGCTTCACTTTTGTAACASCACCCGACTAAAGATTCACAAAAGTCTGGGTGGCCATGGCTGTGTCGAACAGCCTCATGGTAATCAAAGCAGAGACCTCCAGAACCAAAAGCGTGAACTGTTATAATTTGAGCTCAACCTGCCTACCTGGAGTAGTGATGGGTTCAAAACCTCTTCAAACTGGACACAAAAGGGATCTCGGGGGGACCGGAGTGGGCAGGGTGGTGTGTGCACTCAGGTTCAGCAGAAACACTAAGTTGTGCTCTGATCTTTTTAGTCGAGAGTAGCCAACCTGCGATTTGTGAGCTGCAGGCAGCTCTCTCGTGCTTCGGATGTGGCTCCTGTGCCAGGGCTTTGTCATGGTAGGCAATGGTGGGCTTACCGCTGGTAAGCCTGGCCCAGGCAGGAGCTAGGGCTGAAGAGGCTGGTGTTAGATCCAGGCTCATGTTCAGCACAGCCTCGTTCAGGGATGAATCCCTGGTCTTTCAACCACCACGTCCCACCAGTGACCCACACCCAGAGTCTTCCCCATCCCTGTTCTTTGATTCCTCTCTAAAGAGACATCTGGGTGGATGAGAGGACTGTGTTATACCTTTTCTTAAGAAAGCAGCTCTCGGATATGCGAGAAAGCCTGACAGTGCTGAATAGGAACTTGTGACCTATATATTCAATGAATGGCTCAGTCGGATGGACTTTGAGATGTTTGTCTGCTCAGTGCCTCTGCTTTCCAGCACTAAATCCTGTAGTATTCGACCTGAAAGGTCCTGCTAATAGGAGTAGGATCAAGCACAGGCCTACAAAGAGCAAGGGAGGTCATTATTTTCACAGGAACGGGAAGTCGGACCCTAAATCTTCAGAAGAGAGYGGTGCCTAGAAACCAGCTGTCTAATATATCTGCTGTGCTAAACTGGTAGCAGGGAGGGGAGAATAAAAATGTGTTTTGCAGTATAATATTGCTTTGTGCCTCCAAAAAGGCTTCTAATTTTATGTTTTAAAGGCAAACATTACAGCTAATTGAAGAGCAGAGAGGAAAAATGGATCTCCTTTTCTAAGCGCCAATAAGACTGGGTTCTGGGCCAGTGGTTCTGTGAGAGGTCTCCATTTACTACCTGTCCTAAACCTCAGGTATTTTAGAAGGAAAATGCCTGCCATATATTAAAGAGAAAAGTCATTAAATGGATGTCAAAAAGAAAAAAAAAAAAGAGGATAGAGAAAACCCATATGACTGAATTTATGGCTTGCTTAAGAAGCACAAGGTAGCACTGAGAAAACATGAATGAGAACAAGGGGGCATCCACGCAATGGAAAAGGCATTTACCACTTGTTGCCTTCCCAGTGGTGACCTCGGAAGAGGTCCCCCAAGCTGGCAATGTCCCTGTCCCACCTCTGCAGCCCAGACCCTCCTCCTGCCTTTCCCCCCAGCCCCCCGCCCTCGAACAGAATAACCCTCCTCCACCTCACTGGGAGTTGGATTAGGCGCCATGCCCAGAATGTCGCTCGGTTTTTATTGCTACGGTGAATGCACCCATTTGCCTCTGGAGGAAACGGGGCTGAGCTCGAGCAGKCCTGAGCCAGCAGGAAATTCAAGGCTTTGTGGGCATCCAGGCAGGAGCCAAGTTAAATGAGCAAGAGGCAAAGCGAATGCTCTCAGGGACAGCGGATTCGGAGYGGGGCTCAGCTTTGGGTAGGAGGATGCAGGAAGAGGGCGATGTGGAATTTTAGCCATGACCTTGATGGAAGCAGGGTGTTCAAAGCATTTGGTGTCACACCAGCAATCAGGCTGGTGACCCGGCCGAGGGCTGTGGGTAGCTTAGGAGATCTGTCGGCGGGAAAAGAGTTGTCCTATTCACCCAGGCTCGCGTTGTCCCAGAAGTACGGGCAGAGCTAGGAGCCAGAGGGTTCCCTCTAACGCAGTGAGCGGGAAGTAAGAGGTGGGCGGGCAGGAGGCAGGCAGCGACTGTGGGTTTGGCATTGCTGTGAGCTCCTGTTGAACTTTAGGCTCTCCTTTTGGACATCTAGGAGCTTGCTGGGATCCCACTGGAGGGTCTCAGTGAGGCTGTAGAGGCAGGAACAACCCCCTCTTACTGCTGCCTTTACCCCAGGCCCTTAGAAAACACCGATTTCTCTCAAAAAAACCCCAAAACCCAAACTTGAGTAAAAGAAAAGAACTAGAAATCCTGTCCTAGAGGGCATCTGTCCTTCCTAGCCCATCTCATTCCTGTCTTTGGTTTCAGCGATGCTGCAGTCCTTTCTTGGGACGAGTCTTACAGATGGGCTGAACCATGGCACGAGGTGATGACTCTTACCAGTTCTGCCTGCGCTGTCTTGCAAGGACCCACACTCTTGGTCTTAGAGCCGATGCTGCGCGGTGCTTTGCTCCTTGTGTCTACCTCCCTATATCCCAGTATACAAACCATCACAAGCTTTGGGTGTTTTGCAGGGAGAGAAGTCAGAAAATACCAGTGTGGAGCAGTCAGTCCCTTTCCATACCGTGAGAAGCAACAGTTGAATAAAACTTGGTTTGTTGTTTTTTCTCGTTAGCTTTGTGCCTGGTTTGATGTCCTAGCTCAGCTCTAGTGTCAGCCAGCCGCTGTGGAGAGGGCTGGGCTAATCCCTGCCTCTCCTTGCCTCCATCTCCTCAGCTGCTGACTCCTCCTGCATCCCTTGCACCAGACCTAGCAGTGTCTGGCTGTGGGGTGAACAGGTTTAGCTGGCTGAGCTGATGGCAGATTAAGCCCGTTAAAAATATAGCAGAGGAACTGGATCTTGTGTCAGACCAGGTACTGAACTGACCACCTTAAGGCTGGGTCCCGCATGGTTCTGATCCTCTCTCTGCCTTTAGTGTGGCTTTGCTGTATGATCAAGCCAAGGGAGGCTGCTGCCAGTACTCTCTTTAACTGTGTTGCCAAAGGACTGTGAAGGGGAAAGTGGGAGACGGGATCAGTGAGAATCCTGCTCTGAACTTGGCAGGATAGGCAAAGAGCTTGGGAGAAAGCAGATCCGTTTTCTCCTCTGCTACTAGTATGCCCAATGGCCTCGGGCACCTCACCTAATCTCTCTGTGCCTGCCTTGCCCCCATCCTCCTGCCTCACAAACTCCGCAGAGGCAGGACCGGCCTCTCCCCGCGTGTGTGTAGGATGCTTCACACGGTGGTGTCTGTCACGGTGTGGCCTCTGGACTCTATCACAGCCCTACTACTATTAATAATCCAGAGGATTAGGAAGATAAGCCAGTTACAGCAAGACTCAGGCTTGTCAGTGCTGTCCACTGACTTCCAGTATCTTATAGGTGGGGGAACTGCTCCGGTCTGTTTATTTACAGTCTATAATTTTGCAAATGGTATAATAGCTGCTCAGGTTTTATTTCTTTGCAAACCCCTCAGCGTAGGAGACATCTGTGCTGACAGAATTATCTTTTTCTTTTTTTTTTCGTTCTCTACAATGGTGCCTTTAACGAGACCTGGGCTTTAATTGGTAGCTCAGATGGATCCCTCCCCCTCAGCTTGGGGGAGATGCCTGACAAGTAGTAGAGAAGTAATATACGGGCAGACTGAATACATGTATTTCAGCTACGACGCACAGTATGTCATACATTTAATATACATTTCATCCCAAAGAAGCACAATTATTTATATATAGGTGAAACACAATAAAACTCTGCCCATTCCCACATGCTTAGCTGTCTTATTTCAGCTAAAAGCTGCAGTTGCTCTGCAGTTTAGGTGTCCCACACGCCAGTGGTGTGGGACCCACGGCAGGCAGGCAGGGTCCCGGCTGGGCTGGGCTCTGGCCACGCTGCCCGCTCACCCCTTGCAAATGGGGGGCTCTGGGCTCCTCCGGCTCCGTGTGGGGATGCTGGCGGCTTTGCCACGTAGGCGGGCTGTAGGACTCCCTGGGGTCATGGCAAGGTGAAAGTTGTTTATTCCATGGTGGAGGATCTAATCGAAGCCGGGGCGTAGGGACAACCCCATGCTGACTGATCTCCCTCTAGGGGCACTTTTCCTTTTTTGATGCAATACTAAGTGGCTTTTGTCCCCTGGCTGTTACAAGATTTTTTTTCCCCATATGAAGAGTCACGGTCTTCCTCTTGCAGATGGGGAAAATGAGGCACAGAAAAATGAAGGAGAGGGATGGGGGTTTTGAGAGCCAGCCCGTTGCTCTGTCCCGTAGGCAGAGCGGTCCACGGCCCTGTGCACCACCTTAGCATGCAAAGCCAAGTGGTAGCACAGGGCTGATGCTCATACAGGCACAGATCGGCTCCTGGTCCTTCCTACTACACAGGTAGAGTGTTCCAGGGATGAGGTTTGAATGAAGTCAAGCAGAGAGTTGCTGTCCTCGAGAACCCAAGGATTTATGAGACCATCCAGTTCCTTCCAGCTGCAGGACCTGACTTAGCCCTACCCAGCAGCCAAATTGTAACTCAGTCACAAATCTCTGTTTCTTTTCTCTTTCCTGCTCTTGTATTTTAGCACAAGGGGGATTTAGGAGAGGTGCTGTGTGTGTGGAAGAAGGGATGAGGTGTATGTAATGAGTTTTATATGTGTGACATATATTATCTAGAAGCATCAYAGCCAGAATGGGTTTGAGGCTTTTCAGTGCTGCAGAACAAACTAAGCTTGCCAGCCACASCAGAGAGGCTGGGGCTGGGCTGCTTGTGCCATGGGAAGGGGGAGGAGAAGGAGTTGGCAAGGAGTCCACCTGGGCTTGGCTTGCTACTGCTGCTGGAGGACTTGGGCTTTTTCTGCTGGGGGAGCTTTTCAGCATGATGTGGCAGCTCTTTGCCCTCCGCAGCAGCAGCCAGCCCGGCTCCCCGGGGCTCTGGCACAGATGGCAGCTCTTTGATTGCATGGTAGYCTGCTGCCAAGGCACCTGCTAAATTGTGTGTGCCTAGAGCCAGCCCTCTGCGTTGCACTTGATGCTGATGTTTCTGCACCCTCTTCCCATCTTTTGCCATTAGTCCAAGAACGCTCCCTGCCCCACCGGTGAGACCTCAGCTTGCAACGCCACTGTGGCTCTCCCAACCACCACAGTCGTGCTGCATAAGGCATTGCCCCACGTTCTCGGAGAACAGCTTGACTTGCGGTTCCTCCCTGATAAGCAGAAAGACTACGGTCAGCACGGGCAATGGTGGGCCAGCCCTTCCGCAGTGTGAGTCCCCCCTCCCTAGTGACCTCCTCTGCAGTAGGAGATCTTAAAAGCATGTTTGGAAAGGGCAAATGAGTAGTGGAACTGAAGAAACTTGGTTGCCAAACATATTCTCCAAGAGGGATTTTCTGGTGTCTAGTCCAGTGAACTTATTGCTCCCTGTGTGGCTTTTCTAATGATGCTCTTGTTTGTGGATTCGCGGATGTCCAATAGTGTGGCTGAAGTCATACRGCGCTCTCAGTGAGGGCACTGACTTTTTCCTCTTCCATGTTGCATAGGAACTTTGTTTCTATAAGAGCGACAGCAGGCTGCTAAACGTGGAGGAAATGGGACCAAACACTCAACAACGGTGAATAGAGACGAGAGACAAATGAACTAACAGAGGCAGGTACACACATGCAGAGCTCATTTCCTTTCCTTGGGGAAATAGGCCAAGCGCCGGGGCCTTGGTCTACAGAGGATCATACCAAGCTGGAGTCCTTGGGAATGACCCCAYCTCTTATGACCTGTAGTACTGGATGCTGTGACACTAGGCACATCCCTAAAAGAGAGGGCTTGTCACTCACAAAACAAATCCAAGAAGGCTTTATTTAGTTCCTTATTCTGCAAGTTTGCGCCAGGGTGGAGCCCATCCCCACAGCTTTGGAAGAGCCACAAGCGCCTGCTCTGCTCATGGCTGGCAAGGATGGGGAGCGCTGCCCAAGCCACCTCTGCTCCCTGCAGTGCCTGCTGGCTCGAGGTGTTGGTGGGGTCTCYGGAAGGTAGGAGGGGGGCTCCACACAATTTCTGGACCCAGATTTTAGGGATCTTATGGACGCCCTTTGTTGGCATCTCCCCAGACCTGACTCTTCTTCACCCCACGGGCAGAGCCTCTCCGTCCTTTCTCCCCAGTGTCTCCAGGCTCTCGCTGCTCTCCTCTTTGATAGCGCTGGCACAAGTTAATAAACAAGCTCAGGGCTTCCCCGGTGCGGTACACACTCGCTGACACCCAGCCTGACCCTTCCTGCAGCAGGCTGGCAGGCTGAGCCCGCGGCGTGCAGGTACTATGGCTGGGAGAGATATTCCCCCACATTGGGAGCCCTGTGTAGGACTCTTGTGACAAGAGCAGTATTTACGTGACGGGAGAGGCATTGGGGTTTTTGCACTGGGATTTGGGAATGTTCCCCCCCACCCTGTTCCTCCTGAGTAGTTGGTCAGAAATGTTTATCAAGGGCTAGAGAGGAAACCTGTGTGTATAGTACCCCAGACCAGAAAGCCAGAAAAAATCTCGTTGAAACCACAGGGTCAGCCTGGCAGATTTGCAGTGCTAATTTACTAGTGGCTTAAACAAATAGAGGCAGATTTGCACTCCTRCCTCCTCCTCTGCCATCCCACGCTGTGCTCCAGAGGGTAGCCGGGGCGGGAGCTTCCTTTGCTATCGGATCACCGGGCTCTGCCCATGGCCAGGTATGGTGGGGCTGTGTTCCTGAATGGTCCTTCAGGTGGRTGTTGTAAGGCAGCAATGATTTCTGGTGATTACCCTTTCCTTTCCTTCCCTTCCCTCCGAAGGAAAAGGGGACTGAAGACGTAGTCTCCTCATCAAGCTGCTGAGTTAATTGTCCCTGTCCACGCTCTCAGCCTGCGGTCGATGCAGGGGAACGCCACTTAACTCTGACCCCATTTCCTTGCTGGTGACGTTAATTCGCTTGACCTTGTGTTTGCTGATCTCACGTTCCCTTGCAGCTGACAGGCGGGTGTGAAGGAGGCAGGCAGGCAGGAGGCTCGGCAACGGCAGGGCACGTGGTCCCACCGTCCTGCTGCTCACTGAGCGCGCAGGAAATAAGTACTGTGCTCCAGATCGGGAGCAGCAACTTGTTGATCCATGTTGAGGGATCCGTTCTTCAAATTTTAATTTAAAAATGGGAATCCTGATCCCACATTCCCCTTTGCTATGCTGAAGAGTTGCGTCCTGCGTGGGGATACTGGGTCTCCTGGGAATTTACATTTTAGCCTCACCTGGGGCAGACTCACCTCTGGGTCTAACATGGGCAAAGGCAATTTGCTGCTGTTGGGTAGTCAGGAGCAGCTTAATGCTTACCTCAAGTTTATGTTGATGCTTCTGAAAACATCCTCACTGGGGAGGCGGTGTCTATCTGCCTCTTCAGGATCATAAAATGTGGCCCCTCTTGTTTCCTTGGACCTCATTTTCCCATCTACTGTCCCTCACTCGTATGATACAAAGATGAGTGTGTGAAGGATGAGGAGAGGCTCAGATATTTAAATATGTGGTGTGGGGGGATGAATAGGTTGGGTCAGTGGCCAACTTTGAGCTGCTCAGCAGGCAGGTAGGGTCTGTGGTGGTCAAAACTTCTGTCAGATGTCTTGAGCTTGCCATCGGGAAGGGATGCTGTGGCTTTGTCAATTATGCCAGTCAAACAGCGTCTGTTTTCCCTTGAAAAAATAGCAGGTCTTGTGGACACAGCTCCATTGGTATGGACGGACGCGTTACAACTCACGAGGTGCCACGGGGTGCTGCAGGAATGGATCAGCCCTTACGGAGTTKTTGGAGCAGAGAGCAGCATTGCCATAGTTTCCAATGAGAAGAGTTGACAGCCCATGGTGTCTGGGGAAGCTCCCCTGCATGCGTCAGCACTGGCCTCTGAGAGGAGATGGCTTCGGTGCCTGGGCTTACGATGCCTCTCCACGTCCAAGTCACTTTGCAAGAATTACAGGTCTGTGCCCAGATTATGTTAAYAGCCCACTGTAATCTCCTTGAAACCCAAACAAAAACGAGTCTTTTCTCTGAGGAGAAAAATTTGGACTTTCCAGCAGAAAAGAGGAGCGTTTTTGTTCTCCCTTTATCTTTTCTTTCATTTCTTTTCTTTCCTTGTCTCTTGAAATACAGCGCTTTCCTCCCTGGAAGGTGCCATCACTAASCTCACTTTCCCAATGCCGAATCTCAAGAATGTGATAAACCTTAGCTGATTTTTTCGAACGGCTTGAACTGGTGTCAGGGCCATCTGCTCTCCAGGTCATTATAAGAATTTGCACCGTAAAGCTTTGCCATGTGTTCTCTGCAGATTACATACACCTTTGGCTGTGCTCTTGTTGTTAGCTGCTCATTATTGGTTGGTTTGAAAAGCTTTTCTTATAAATGCCCTGTGTCCTAACCACACGTGTTGTATCAGTGGTTTTATAATGACCCATTTGGAATTATTTAGCCAGGGAACCTTGCAGTTTTTCCTTTCAATGTGTCCTTATAAGATGCCCAACTTCTACAGTTAGTCTATGAATGTACCCACACTATTAGATCCACTTGTTTATAATAGCAACCAAATGTCTTCAAATATTCAAGCCTCCTTTTATTTTTTACAGCACTGGCAATAAGCCTTTACATGTTAACTCTTGGCCTCTCTGGGTAACCTCTTATTTAAAAGCAACTTAATTGACTTTACCAGGCCTGGGCTATTTTTCATTTCTTCCTAGAGGACTCATTACTGGAGATGGATGTTTATAAACTGGATCTGGATCCTTCTCTCTCTCTCTCACACACACAGACACAGACACACACACACACACAAACTCTTTTACCCCTTCCTGCCTGTTTACATTAGCGGGCCATAATCATATTCATGGCTTCACATAGTTTGGCTAAGATTTTTGTAGTGGTGACCCAGCGTAAAAAGAAAAAATGGAACCGGTTAAATAGCAAGTGCTGAAAGGGAAAGAGAAAATGTTAAAATATTCGGGTTTTTAGGGATCTGTATGTCAATGAAATGGTCAGGATTAGAAGAGAGGTTTGAGTCTTTGATACAGGTAGGTTTTATACTGGTATAATTCATTTTTTATCTGTGATATAAAACAGGTGTAATGCAATGGTAAACTGGGTCCAGTGTTGKTTTTTTTTTTCTTCTTTGCCTTTTGGAAGTAATGGTATCATTATTATTTGGGATAAAAAGTGAGACAACTGGAAGYAGATTTTAATCAAGCCATAGTCCTTGGCATAACAGATCCTCAAAAGTGTCATGTCCAATAACCTGTAAAAGCTTAAGGTGGGAGTACTTTGTCCATGTCAGCCTGCCTGTCTCTGTAAGCAGGACACACACTTAAATCCACAGCCTTTGAGTATRTAATGCTCCAGATCCTCAGCCCATCCTATGTTGCTATAGGTTTCCTGGAGTCATTGGATCCATTCTGATTTCCAGCAGTGGAACGTCTGGTGCCTTGTGCTCACGTGCTGTCCCTGGTTCAGTTTAAATCCACAGATCTGGTCTGACAGAGGGGGTCCGAATATCCAGTACATTTATTCAGTATCTGAGCTCTTCTGCTAGCACATGTGTAACTGCCCGGAAGGCCCACATTGCTTCTTGCTTTGCATCCATCTATACATCCTGGAATGGCTGTCACAGGTGAGAGAGGTAGAAACACCTATCAGGCCATATTGTTCATCCTTTTTTTTTTTTTTTCTTGTTTCCACTCTGTACCTGATCACTTCACTTYTTGTTCATGAGCTTCTGTCTCATTTTAAGTCTCTGACCAGTGGAGAATTGCAACACCTTCCAGCCTTCCCAGCCCCAGCAGAGCTTGTGGGGAGGATTTTCCTGCTTACTCATCTTAAATTTGCTCATGCTTCATCGTATCTTCTCATCTTTCCTGGGCTGCTTACTGCCAGGCTCTTGTTCAYCCAGCAGGAAGGGAGCAGCAGTCCCCACCAGCACCCAGTCACTGCTATGGAGAATGAGCCAAGGGGTGGGCAACAGTCATGGGATCCCAGATATTCGGTGAGGGAGAGCAAGTGATTTTTCTCTGCCTGCGTCATCTTTACTCACAGACCCCTCATGGTTAGGAAGTGCTATTTTCAGATGCTCCACAAGATGCCCATGACAGAGCTGAGAGGGAAAGGTGGGCGGTCAGTGGCCAAGATTAGGAGCCTCTGTCATATCTACTGTGCTCTGGTACCTTCTGCATCACTCTCACAAACTAGAMGTGATCCACCTGTAACAGACTGATTCGATGGTACATGGGAGAAGCACAGGGAACCTCAAAAGATGACGGGGATTCTCTGCACTAGCTGTGTGTAGCAGCTGATGATTCCTGCCCTCAAAACTAAAGGTCCTTTCTGCCCTTTTCAGCATGAGCATTTCTTTTTGTTCTTCTTAAATTTTCTCTGGCTTTTTTGGCGATTGCCCAGCAATAGGGTGCACGTCCCTCGTATCCCACCTTCGTGTGTGAGCAGCGTTCCTGCTGCAGTACCTGCCCTCCCGGCACTCCTTACTGCAAACTCCAGGCTAACCTTCTGCCCCATGCTCTCTCTGGGACTAATAATTTATTTTTATTGGATTTTGGATAAAACCACAATTGAAGAATCTCGATTTTGAATAATCCTCCAGCCACCTTTCCCTGAATTTAATCCCCACAAATAATTTTGTGCTCTTTCTCTGTCCTCTCTGCTTTTCTCTGTCCTCTTTTTCCTTCTTTTTAATCCTCTCTTGCCTTTCATGAGTTCCCTTAACTGGGTAGCATCTGCCAATTTTAGTAATGGGCTGTGTAATCCATTTACAGGGTCATTAATGAAAATATTAAATAAGGCCAGACCTAACAAAAGATCTTTGGAGTACTCTGCAAGATACCTCCCACAAGTGTAATACTTGGCTTACTGCCTTTCTGGCAGGTTTGAATCCACAAAGCAATGTTCATATTATTATTATTATTGTTATTATTATTGGCACTAGGTGATAACTAGAAATCCAAGCCAAACCCCGGGTTTTGTGGTGATAGGCATGGTGCACATATGCTCTGATTATTTATTAGAAAACAGAGTCATAGTGTGATGGGGGTCCTGGTTTTGTCCAAGAGCTACGTGAAGAAGAGACATTTCCTGGTYCCAGGGTGGTTACAGTATGAAAAGAGTGACCGAAATGAAGGATGGGAAGGGTGACAGCAAGATCAAGGGCACTGCCAAAGGCTTTGCCCTCTGACAGTAGCCATGCAATAGTCCACGCTGCCTCTCAGTCAGATAGCACTTGTCTCCATCTGCTTGATTTTACCTTCCCCATTAAAGTRTGCGAGCGCTGAATACCTCATGACCAGCTTCCACTGTCCAAAATTGCCATTTTTGTGAAATGGTAAAATTCAGTATCTTGGGGGGGGAGGGAAGAAAAGATATAAACCAGCCTGTGTCTTCTGGACTGCTACCACTCGGCAGACGAGCTGAGTGCCTGATATAAAACATAAGCAGAGGGGATTCGGCTGACCCCCCAGCACTTCGCATCAGTGCTTGTTTCTGCTGACCTGTTACTCGGATGAATATTCAGGTTGATTTTAAGATTTCCAAGTAGATCTCCAGTCGCTACTCAGATGAAGGGGATGAAGAGGTGAGCACAGCGTACAGTAGATGGTAGCACAAAGCCATAGGTAACCTGGAGAGAGAGCAGAGGGGRAATATAGCAAAATACTCAATGAAAAAGATTATAGTGGGTGATTTTCTGCAAGAAAAGTGTGGATTTCCAGAGCTACTTACAGCACTGGGATACCCAGCTCCCGGTCAGAATCCCACCTTTCAGGTTTTTAAGAACTGAAGCTAATTAAGATAAATGCCTGTACATGTAAAGTGTGCATCAGATGTGTAAAGAGGTATTTGTGTGCACATACCCACAGGTGTTTACTGCCGATTATTTTCATACCAGCACATATATCGAGCCTTCCGGATGCTGSAGGTTTAAGGCCTTCAGTTGCATTTCAGGAGACCTACCCTAGTGCATGTGCCTGTGTATAAGATACTTTTATATAGTCTCCTTTCCAGGTGCATTTTCCACAATGTGTATACGTATACCAGAACCCCTACGTGACTGTATGGGGAAAACAAAGTCTTTTTGTTACTTTGCAGCTCCGTCTGTGCAGCTTTCGGGACTCCCAACCTTGCAGTGCTCCTTGCAGACCCTTAAGTCCAGGCAAAAAAACAAACAGAAAGGGTTAGGGGTTGGAGTGGTGGGGAGAGGGAGACATTTCTATTGAAAAGAAGAAATTTCTGACCATGTTAGTTTTATTGGCCTGGAGGAACCCTATAGATTAACAACCAGCAATCCCCCCCCCCAACACACACACACACACACACACTCCTTCACTGCCACCCACCCCCACTCCAACCCGGAGACCTTAAACAATCCGGTAGAAGGTGTGACTTCAAACTTGGTGGTAGGGATAAAGAGAAAGGAAGCCGGAATGTAAGCACTTGTGTGATGTGATTATTCCCAGAAATGCCTCGACATCTCCCCGCTGTCCCGGCACGGCTGCTAGCGGTGCCGTGGAGCTCCGAGCTAAGGTGCTGACCGCCGACTGCAGAGACACTGTGATACCTTATCGAGGAGAGGCATTGGGTCCCCTCGTAGTTACAAGCGGAAATAGGGCCGGTAGCCAGCTGAGCCTGCTGCCAGGGGCACTGCGGCCTCGGCATCCATGAGACCTCTGCCGAGCCCCTGCCTGCCGCCAAGGTAAAGGGGGGGTCCCCCGGGCCCCCCCCAGCTGCCCCTGCCTGGGGGCCGCCCTTCGGCTCCCCTGGTCCGGGCTGCAGAGCCACGCCTGGGGTTGGCACCGATGGGGTGGACATGAGTGGGGTCAGCTGTGATGGGGGAAACGCATGGGGTTACCCGAGTGGGTGGGCACGGGTGGGGTTGGCCTGACATGCGTGGGGCGGACCCCACGGGGTGGACACGTGCTGGCTGTGGCAGGGGGGTGCTGGGGCTCCACCCGTGGGTGCAGAGGGTTTGGGGTGCGCTGGCTGGTGCTGTGAGCATTTGGCGGTTGCCTCTGGGCTCGCTGCCCTCCGGGTGTCTGTACCCGGCAGAGGAGTTTGGGGGTGGGTCTGCGGCTGCCTCTGCCTCTGTTGGGTTTTGGATGTGAATGTGCCTAAAGATGCTCTGGTAGAACTTGCCTGGTCGCTTCCCAAAAGCTTTATTATTCATTTATTCACCTGAAGTGATGCCCGGTTCTCCAGCTCTGAGCCCATATGTCAGGGGAGAAAAACAATACGCTTATTCTCTCTTATATTTTTTCTTTCTTTTTTTTTATTTAAATGATTTCATTTACAGGGGAGGTGGAAGTGGGAGAGGGCTAATGTATAACAGGTGTTTTGATTTCACGTTACTCTTTGAAAAGCAAATCTCGCCATTTGGACCCCGTATTCACCCTTGGTTGGTGAAGAAAGTAATAATAGGAATTGTTTAGGAATTCATCAAAGAAAAACCCACCCCCTTTCCCCGCCTCCCCTTTCCTGCGCCGTCGGTGGGATCCGGCACCCCCCGATTGTAGATGGCACAAAGCTTCGGGGTTTGGGGGTTTTTCATTATTTTTTTGGTGCGTTTTGTTTTCTAAGACGCTGTCTGGCGATGTGCGTTAGCAGCCTGTCACGGAGGGCGAGGGGCTGGCTCTTCCCTCCCGGTGGTTGCGAGGGACGGGGCGAGCCGGGAGGTGCAGCCCCGGGAGGGCGGCGGTGCCGGAGCGGCTGCGGCTCCGCGGGTGCGGAGGGCAGCTCTCCCGCGGGGAGCGCGCAACCTCCGCGGGTGGCGGGGTGAAGGGCAGAACCGCGGCTCGGGGAACTGGGGGAGACACGCGTGTGTTTGGAAAGCTGCTACCGAGCACCGCCCGGCCCTTTCGGGGCTCTTTCCTGCATCTCCGCCTTTGCCGCTGCTCATGTCCAAGAAGTAGTTCAACATAAATATATATATATATATATTTCTTTCCTATTTCCGCCTCCCTCCCACCTCGAAAATAATGAAAACCATGATTCATATAAACCACGGCCCGGCCGCTCCGTGCTCCCCGTGTCAATCAAGCGGCACGAAATGCGCTGGACGGGGTCTGCGGGCTGGGGGTGAGCGGGGTCCGGGGGCGGCCCCGGCGGCTGCGCGCCTCCAGCCCCCGGAAAAAAACCCGGGGACACGGGGACGAATAAAGGGTATTCCCCCCCGCCTTTTAGTAAATGTGTTATCTGCCTGGAAAAGCGCGTTTCGATTATTTTCTTGTTGCCCGGCAGCTCGAAGGTGCCTCCCCGCCCGTTCGCAAATTCGTAAAAACTAAAAGCGGTGCTACGTAGGGCTGAGGTAGATCATTACACGGGGAAAAATGCGTTATTTTTGGGATGATTTGGAGTAAAATCTGTGATTGGAGAATTAACATCGAGTTGGTAACGCGACGGTAACAATTCCGTCACGCCAGGGTTTGCGGGGCCGGTTTTAGGACGGGGTTTCAAATGCGTCTAAAATGCGAGTAACTTCTGGCTTATATTCGTCCCTGTCAGGATAAAATGGATTCAGGRTCCTAAATGATGTCCACTCCCCGAACCAACAAAATTAACCAAATACCTGGCAATTCAAGAGCCTAATCCTGCAATCGGTTTCACGGCTGCTTTTGATGCTTTGGGAAGCCCGTGGGTAAACGCGTCTCTGCGCAGAGTTATTTGCAAAWTTTTATTTTTCCTGCCTGATGCCGCTGTAGGTGCTTGTGCACAAACAAACCCCTGGCTGCCGTTGCTGCCTGCTCCAAGAAAATATGTTTTTCTGGAGCCCAGGACAATTTCTTCCATCCTTCTCTTTGCGAGGCTACTCCGTCCTGCAGAAACCCCGGCTAATTTGTCCGGCCAATCTTAGTATTCACCACGAAGCCGAAGGAATGAACCGGCTCATTCTTCCTTCGGCTTTAAAGGTTGTTTCAAAGCTTTGATTCGAGCGCAGAGTGGTGGTGGTGGGGTCCCCGCACCCCTTTTAAAGAGGCAGGGGGGGAATCAGAAATGAAACGTCTTCCCTCCGAAATGGAGAAAGTCCTGCGAAAACTCTTCAGACACTCACACCCACCCGGGAGCTCTCCCCGTGTTTTCCCCAGCAAGTGCCTTGCGAGAGCGGGAGATATTCGTGCGTTAAATTATGGGAAAGGAAAAGAGAAGTGTTTTCTGTCTGGAAAACAGGGAATTCCCGTCCTTTTCCAAAGAGAAAAAGGCGCTTTTTGCTCTTGTGTTGAAGCCGTTGTAATTTATCGCTCGAACGGCTCTAATTTCGTAGCGATGGCGATGATGGTTTTTAATCCCGAGCCTAACGGTAGCTGGGCTTTGCCCGAGGCCAGGCAGCTCCTTCTCCTCGCAGCCCGGCCCCGCGTCTGCCCAGAAAATGGGTGCCTAATATTACCCACAAACCGCTTTATTTCCCCCAAAAAAACAAAGGTTCAGTGATTCTCTCTCAGGCCCCCCCCGAAATACCGCGTCAAACCCAGCCCAGTGCCACCGGCAAACCTGGATTTGCTGGGAGTAAGTTCGGGTCCGATTTTGGGGAATTTCTCCCTTTTACATATTTTTAGAGGAAATCCTTTTCTCTCCCATTAGACACACAGAGACACCCCTGAATTTCCCCCCCCCCGCCCCGTTGGGCTGGGGAGAACAGGGTAATTTAAAAGCCGCCGTGCTCAGCCCGAACAATAGGAGCCGTAAACCGAGACTATAAGAAAGTTGTCGGCAGGGACGTAGGAACCACAAACACATTTTTTCCCCCTAACCATACAATGTGGAAACTCTTAAAGGGCGCTATCTGTAGACATCTTGCAATCACTGGTCTTCCTTGTCATCTGAAGGAGAAAGGGGAAAATATATTAAGTGAAGACACACTTTAAAATTACTTATACATTTTAAACATGCTGGCAAAGGGAACTGCCTGATAAACTCTTGCCCAGATTTCCTTTTTCTGGGGTAAATTATTTCAAGTTGTTACACAAATATCTCCCTCCTCTCTCCTTCCCCCCCCTTCCCCCCAATCGGATTTAATTCAAACGAAAACAATTTCCAGCAGCCCCGCAAACAGCCCGGGCTTGGGACAACGGCAGGGCCGGTCCTTCAGCCCCGAGTGGGTGCAAACACCCGCCTCAGCTGGTTTCAGAGGGGGGAAAAAATGAGAATGATGATTTAAATTGGTTAAAATACTTAATAACAAGCCGGCACGCCGCCTGGTTTTGCAGCCAGGTGGGAGCGGAGCTGGTCCCGGCTGCGCTTGGGCCGGTTCCCCTGAGCCAAAATCACCCAGGAGCGATCGGGGCAGCAAATTATTTCCCTCCTAACGAATTTCCTAGCCCGGATTCCTGTGCCTGACGGCGAGGGCTTCAGCCAAGAGCACGTTGCCGCCTGTAAAGCCGCCAGCTCGAAACAAGTCAAGCGGCGGAGGTTTGGCCCCGGAATAAGCGGTGCAACTTTCCCACCGTGCGAACGCGCTCCCTGGCTTTGGAAATGGGATTTATCCGGGAAAGGAGAGTGATGTTAAAAGGAAGGGAAGTTCTGGCGATTTATTTGCTTTTTTTTTTAGTTTATCTGGGGTAACACTGGACTTTTTTTTTTTTTTTTTTTTTTTTTTTCCCCGCTTGTTAATAAAAATGGGGAAAGGCCGGGGATTTGGTAGGGGATGCGCTGCCCCGTCGGGGATAYCCCTTCGTGGAGGGGGAAAAATTGGGCAGGGAGGGATGGAGGCAGTGCTGCGGCTCCTCACCGGCGGCGGGAGGAAGGATCCGGCCCCGATCCGCGGCTCGGACCCGCGGGGTGGGTGAGGGGTGTCCCGCCGGCGGGACGGGCCGCCCGGCCCGGCCCGGCCACAGGCTGGGGGGAGGGAGGGAGGGAGGCTCGGCTCTGCTCCGGCTCTAAAACCGTGCGGCAGGATTGGGCCCTCCTTTGCCAGCGGGGTCTCCTGCCGCCCCCATCGCACTGCCAGCATCTTCAAACGGCGTCCATCGCACAACCTGAGGGTAACGGGGGGCGGGGGGGAGAAGGAGCTTTTTGSTTTTTTTCCCCTAAGTCTCTTTCAAGCTGAATTTATGTTTGTGTGATGAAATGCCCCTCTGTGTTTAACATTCCCAATGATCATTTGTTTCCTTAGCTCCATTACTCCTTTATGAGAGCGCCTTTCGCCCGGGCATGTTTAATCATAACCGCTTACGCAATATTTTCTTTGGGATAGATTCACTCAGCCTTATTACATATCAATTATTTCCTTACAACTTCGTTCCACACCAGCTGCTTTGTTATCTGGGCCTGCCACCCCTTACCCCCCCGGTGTGTGGTGGGAAGGGAGGGAGACGTTTGTTTTTCCTAGGATAAAATACTGCTAATAATAATGCAGATTGAGTGGAAGGAGAAGGGGGAAGCGGCGGGGGGGGAGAAGCCCCGCAGCCAGCCGGGCTGGGGATGCTCCGCGATGCCGGGGGCTGCATCTCCCTGCTACGAGCACTTGGGGCAGAGGAAGGGCGTACGGGACCGCTGCTGGTCGGGGTCCCCTTCCCCACACCGGGGGCTCCCTCCCCGCCCCGGGGTTGGGTGGGTCTCCCCATTTCCCAATGTTCCGGGGCGCTGCGCTTTTGCGCCCTATTTTGGAGCTGCTCCACCGTGTCTGCGCCTCCCAGGCTTCGTGCTGGCGCAGAGGAGAGACTTTCTGCTTTACAGTTCCCCGGGGGACCTTTACCCACCCACCCTCCCGCCGTCTCCTCCGGCAGCCACCCGCCTGGAAAGGACATTTCGAGTCAATTCGAGCTCCCCCCCCCCTCCCCCCGGCTTGGTTGTGAAATAATTTCAATGTAAGTTTTATCGTGATTTTACATCGTAAACACGTTGCCAGACTTGGCTTYTCTCTTGCTCCTCTTTCCGATGCCGGTTTCCCCGGGGTGCCCCGGGACGGGCTGCCCCTGCGCACCCAAGGGACGGGCAGCGGTGCTGCCCCGGGGGCTGCCTGGGCGCTCCCGGCCCCCGGGGGGGCTTTTCTCTTCGCYCGGGTCCCGGCTGGCGGGGGCAGGAGGGAATAACTCCCCGCAGGCGGGGACAGCCGGGGGTCTCGGCGTCCCGGCGGATCCCCCACCCCTCGGTCCTCCCTCCTCGCCCTCCRCTTTTCACCCTTCCTGCCCCAAAACTCGAGCGGCAGCGTTTCTTTTCCCATTTGGGGAACCCGCAGCACAGCCCAGATTTCTTTTCTTTTTTCTTTTTTCTTTCTTTTTTTTATTTTTTTTTATTCGCCCCGATGCTGAAGAACCTGAGATCCTTTCGTTAAGCCGTGTCTTTATAGGGGAAATATATATATTCCTTTATGTGGGCTATAAAGCTGCCCTGGGGAAGCGAGAGGGGCCGATATGTGCTGCAGAGCGGTCCTGGTTCACGCGTGATCGTGACTTGCCGTGACAGGRACCCTGAACTGCACCATCACCACGAACTGAGCAAAGTGGGGGGATGCACAGGTTTGGAGGGTGTCAGGAGTCCGGGCAGGACATGTTGGGGAATTGGGGGGTTAATGCCGAATTTCCTGGCTCTGGCGAGCTGGTCTCTCCATCATCTTTACGCGCACGCACGTATATGTGAACAGATGACTTGGCACCAGCAAAAAACACTTAAAATAATGCCTCTGCCTCTGGCCAGGCCTGTGTAAATATCTCACTCTCCCACATGCCCGCCTAGCTTTTCCTGATGCTGCGTTACTTGATCACAAATACATAATTTGCGCGAGTGTGTGTATACACAGGGCCGCTTTGATCTCGGTGCAGAAATGCCCCCCCTCGCCTTTGGAGGGGCTGCAGCCCTGAGAACAAAAGCGGAGAATAAAAATGGTCAAATAACACATTTTCAAATGGGAAGCGTGTGTCGGCTTCCTCGAGTGGTTCTGGCACTTGGAAGGGGGGGGGGGGAAGAGACTTTATTGAACATATAAATTTAAACTTAGTTACCGCTAACAGTTGCCTTATAAAAGGGGTTCATATAACCCACATCAATTTTTTTTTTTTTCCTGGAGTCCCCAGACGCGTTTCCCAGTGCACCCGATCTCTTGGCAGCGCCGGCGTGCGAGGAGCGGGGCTGGCTGTGGGCTTTTGCAGGGGGAGATGTTTATTTTTCAGTCATTGTTGGCTCCCTCCCCTGGATTATTTTACTGCTGCAGATTTAAGCCCTCTACTTATTTCTTGATTCTTTGGCAGT
Organism: Oceanodroma leucorhoa; assembly: GCA_030449065.1. Classification (NCBI taxonomy): domain Eukaryota; kingdom Metazoa; phylum Chordata; class Aves; order Procellariiformes; genus Oceanodroma; species Oceanodroma leucorhoa. Next base: position 3,008,082 of record JASVER010000064.1, read on the forward strand.
GCTTTCCGCGAGAGCTCCCAGCTCTGTGCTTTCTCCCTTCGCCGTGTCTCGGGGTGGTGAAATTACAGGGTATGAGGGAAATGTGTAAATTATAGGGTTTATTAAAATGTAGGCGAGCGCGGCTCTCTAGGCGAAACAGATGCAGGATGGCTTGAAGTCAGCCGGCCTGACAAACTGCAGAGCAGGGAGGCAGGGGAATCATTAGAGGGGCATTTCCCGCAGGGAGAGAGGAAGCGGCCCCGGGGTGGGAGGGGAGGCTCTGCCGAGCGGCTTGGGGCTGCCGAAGGCTGGGTTCCCTCCGGGAGCCCCCCGAAAGCAGGGCAGATTCCCCTGGCTAACACAGAGGAGGTTGGTTCCAGCGAGCCGGGTGAGGCCTCCGGGTGCTCAGCCCTGGCACGCCGCATCCCCTCGYTCCCAGCCCCTGTGGGGGTCCCAGCGCTCCCCCGAGCCTTCCCCRGCTCCCCCTGCCCGGCCACAGACCCGGCCTCGAAGGCGATGATTTATTTAGGCTAAAGCGTAATTCTCAGTTTATAGTTTGGCTTCTCCGATATTAACCTCAGCCTCTTTTATGTTAATCTTAGGGATGATGAAGGGACTTCTGCGGCAGGAGAAAGCTCTCAGAAGGACCTCGGGGTTTGGGCACTGAGAYTCCCTTTTCCCCCTTTCCCTCCCTGCAGGGAAGAATAAACTGGCAAGAAACGGGGTTGCGATGGAAATACAAAGTGGGGAGAGGGAGGAACAAAAGCCCCAGACCCCAGCTGGTCTTGGTGCTATCCCAGCTCCCCGGCAGTGCACCCCACAGCAGTGGCTCAGAGCCCCGCCGGCCCCCGGGAGCAAAGCCCAAGGGTAAAGCAGGCTGAGATGCCAGCGGGAGGGTGAAGGCTCATGGCAGGAGACTCCGCAGCTTTCCCCAAGGTCAGCTGGAGAGCGGGCATCTTCTCCTTGGTAGGGCTGAGATACACCATGCATCCAGCATGCTGCTGTGCTCTCGGGAGCTGTTGCCATCCTGCAAGAGGGCAGACAAATATCCAGCGGTCCCTTCTCTCATTGCAGGACCCGGGGGCTGGCCCATGCTCATACCATCACCCTTTTGACCATTCTTCTTGTCACTGCTGCTCCACCAATCCACAATTTAACGGGGAAGGTTGTCTTGAAGACAACTTCTCAGCCATGAATGACCTCACACACCACCTCCTTCCACGCCTGGGGCCATGATGTCCCTATAGCAGTATTTGCTTTCACAGAAAGACGTTAGGAAGGCAGGCTATGCTGTTTTAGCTGCCTAGATTGTACACTTCAGTGTATGGCAGCAAGGCTTAAAACAAGGTAGCAAGCCAGGCAACCCTGCTCAGACTACTAGGATGTCCTCCTGGGTCCCAAATGGTCCAAGGTAAATAGTTTGAGCGTTGCTAGCAGCGTTACGCTTACAGTCCCTCTGAGAGTTTTATCAGTTCTGCCATATTGCAAGAAGTAGGACACAGTCTCCGAGCTGCAGAAAATCATACAAAATCACACGTGGAAAGATCTTGCAACTCTCTTAGTCCCGCAATAATGATTGCTACCATAAAAGATCCTATAATGGGAATTCTGGGGATGTTCTCTCCTATCCATCAAGCTAACACAACTGAGCCTTTTTGCACCTCTCTTGTTTCAACACCTTGCGGAGCTGATGAAGTCTTTATTTATTCACGTATTTTCTGTTAGTTTTGGAGGGTGTCAGATCTTGGTAGAGCAGCAAAAAGCAGACAGAAAGGTTAACAAAGGAAAGCGTTATTTACTAATCCCTTTGCACACTCCATTTAAGGTAATCAAAACATGGTAATAAAAAGAGCAATTAAGAAGGGTATTGAAGTATTTATTCAACTCTCGTCTCCACGAGCCCGGTTTGGGGATCTCAGCCAGCCTGTTTATCACGACATGGTCGTCATCCCCTCCTGCTCCTTGGTCTGTGAATCAGTGAGAAAGACTGCCTATCTCTYCCTCAGCCTTTCTCTGTTTTACAGCATTGTTTGTCAGTCTTGGCTCTCAATTTATGGCCCAAAAGCTCATCTGCCATTCTTCCTCCCCCCCTTTTTTTTTTTTGTTTCCAGCTACTACATTAATTTAAGAGGAACATGCGGAATAGAAATGCTCCCTTACGCAGCTCTGGGAGAAGCCCTCTGAGTGGAAGCAGAGACAGGTCTGGGTAGTAGAGACTGGAAAAGCAGCTGGATTTTAAATAATAAGGATGTGGAAGAGCTCAGACTGAATAGCGGGAAAGGGAAAAGAGGGCATGTCAGCAGGGAACAGGAGGAGAGAGCCTCCCTGACGGGCTTGGTTCCTCCTCTGGGGAAGTCCTCACTCTAGACAGATGYAGGAATTGGTGAGAGCTTCGTTTTCTCATTAGGTGACATTTTCTAGCTAAAATGCCTTTGAAAGACAAGCAGCTTTGCAAATAAAGGACTGTCAAAACCAGCTCCTTGGTTCAGGTTTCTCTCTTTTTTGAAATAGGAATGGGAGTCAAAAGAGGCTGGTTGCTGAATGGAAACGTGCCTAATGCGATGTGGAGAGAGCTTATGCACTCAACAGTTGTATTCTCAGTGCAAATAGGGGGCTTTTGTGCTGTTTGATATTTCAGCAAAAGCTTAAGAGGAAATGAAGCAAACCCGTCTGCGTTTCCAGAGGGAATTCTGCAGTGTGCATGCTAGAAATACCTCCCTCTTTTGCCTTGGACTTTGTGGCTATTTTTGTTACCTTAGATCACGATCCTGGGTTCTTTGATTGCTACTTTTGGGGTGCTATTATTCCTAATAGTATTTGCTTTCTATTTTGGACCATTGGCTTATTTTTTTTTACAATGATTTTTTTGAGACAACAAGGTCACCTCTTTTGCTGCTGGCTCTGCCTGGGGGAAGGACACCTTTGCAAAAATGTCTATACTTTGCCTCTGTGCTTATCTCAACCATACGTAATTCTTCCAGTGCTCTACTGATTTCTGAGACACACACGATGTGGTGAGCGCAGCGCTCCTTCCTCTGTGTATGGAGGACCAGGGGAGTGGGTTTGTGTGTTTGGAAACATCAGGACAGCTGGCCAGGCAGTAGCTATCAAGTGTGAGAGTGATTAACTGAATGGAGACCTGTAGGCTGGAGCAGCAGAAGTACTGGGCTGTGAAGATGGAAGAAGGCAGGTGTCAAGTGTTGGCTCTCAGCTGCACATGGAGCTCGTGTTATTCCATGATCTAATGCCCAGGCCAGTCACCCCCCAGTACTGAGCTTAGATGTTCCCCAACTAATGAACTAAACAAAGCAAAGGTGCCAGCTGAAGAGTCTCTGGCTAAAATTGTCCTGTTAGAGCTTTGGCTGCGCTCGTAGGACGTGTAGGCAATATTCCTGACTCATGTAACTGTCGAGAAAAGAGCGCAAAAGGCTAGTTGTGTGCAGGAGGCAGTGATAAAAGAGGCGTTGTTCAGCGGGAGGGAGATCCTGCCTTGCTACCGAGCAGGTCTGAGCTGCTGCTGCTGAAGTCAAGTGGCTTGGACAGTTGCCTGTGCTCTCTGCTTCCCYGGGCTGCTCCTTCTGCTACGGACGGATCCATCAGGCTCTGACTCTATTTCCACTCCTGCGCCAGCCTTGCCCATCCATGTCACCTTCCAGAAGAAGAAAAAGGTCACGTAACTCACTCATGGTTTCTCTCTTGTGCTGTCTGCCTTTGAAGTTACTGCATCTTGATCATCAAGGCCACTTTTGTTGCAATGGTTTGTGGGTTCAAAGTGTCTCAGCAGCGGATCTGTTGTCACAACGATTTTTTGCTTCCATGGGACAGAGGCAGTTGTCCCTGCCTGSGTAGCTCTTGCCAAAGAGCATCTCTTGCCTGGTTGAGGTGGGCTTGGATGGATGTGAGGTTTGCCATCTCAGAGCAAAACCAGCGTGACAGCTGACACGTGAACRGGGCACCAGGCACGAGTGCTGTGTTTACAAGTGTGTATATGCCARTATGGGTATTCACCATGTATTTTCTGCCTAAAAACGCCTTAGTCCATTGTAACGATTCCTGTTGAAACAAGCAATGCATCTCTCTTCCGTCTACTGCTGTGCCTTCAGTTCCTCTTATGGCCACTTGGGACTCGACATCTATTTTATACACAAAGACAGAAAAGTCTGAAGGATTTTATTGTGCGATATGGAGAGGATGGATTGAGATGGGAGTCCTGAGAATTCCCAGCCAGGGCTCGGCGGAGGCGCAAATGAAGCAAAACTGAGGCAAGCTCTTTGTGGAGAGGGATTGCCGCTGGTGGGATAGCAGCAACAGTGGTACTGGCTTTTCCATTTGAAAGGAAGAGCAAGGATGTGGGAAGGGAAGAGGTATACGAGTCCACTGTGGGAGAGCAGAGGCTGAAAAGGAGGCCCCAACATGAATTCTTCCCTTCCCGCTAACTTAGAGCGTTTTCTCTATTCTGTACAGAACGTGATACTCTCTTAGGAGTGACCCCACTGACCTCCCGCCTCCTGATAGGATGGCGAGTAAGTGAGTGCAAAATAAATGGCACCAAATAGACCTTTTCAAAGAGAACAAGGGAAATAAATCAGGTTATTCTGGTGCGGCATTGACAGCATGTCAAAACAACTCCCCAAAGCGTGAAACTTGGCTGGGGAATGGTAATTCCACTGCCATGATACTTACATGCCAGATGTATGGCTTATCATCATGTCTGTCTGACTGCCTACCTGTCTGCCTACCTGCTGTTACTGTAGTATCCATTCTTTAAGCGCACGTAAGCTATTTATGATCTTATCTCCAGTTCTGGAGCAGGAAGCAGGATCTAAATGTATGAGAATTATTCAGGGAGGAAAGTCTGCTAGGTTGTAGTAGTTGGTGACTCAACGTAGCAAAATAATCTGCTAGGCAATGCTGTGTTAGATTAATGGTTAAATTTTACTCACTGCAGAAGCTCTGTGGTCTTACTGAGACACATAGGTGCCAAGGCAGATGGGTGATAGCAGAGCCTAATGGATGCTGCAAACTCAGGCTGGTACTCAAGGCTTGTATTACCCAGACCACCTTTCCACCTTTCTAAAGACCAGTGACAAACAGATCTAGAGCTTGCCCTGCCAGAAAAACGCATTGCATCGTATTCTGCTGAGACCAAGCCTTCATAACGCACACAGAAAATCACTGCTCAGTAATTCCACCAGGAARCTGAGAAACGAAAACCAAACACAATGAACACCTCCAAAGCCCTCAACATTGATCTGTGCTGATCAGTAAGAGCTGATGAACGAGGTGTAAGAAATCAGGCTAGAGAGCTCCACACCCTCTCCTATGTGGTTCTCTGGACACACATCGCTGAACTTGCTGTGTACAGGAGTCTTTGAGAGGGAATGCATTTGTGGATTTCATGCCTGTGAGCTTCATGGTTACCCCAGTATGAGCAGAATAAAGAAGGCTTAGAAATGCTGATGAAGTTAGTTAGTATACTGGAACATTCCTGTAGATTTCTATAAGTTCAGAAAAAACGTAGAAAATTATACTCCCTAGTAATTTCCAGGGCTAAAGACTGAGCTCACTTCCAGTAGTGCAGCTGCTGTAAATTTATACTAATTAGCAGTAGTCTGAGTAATTTGGGGAGTAGTTAATGTTTTGGCATTTGTATGCTTGTTTGTTTTTCTCTTTGGAGGATTAGGGGGAAATATATCTGTGCTGCACATTGGATCTGGTAGCAGGAGGGGGTGTTTCTGTTGCCAGTTTCGGACCAGATTTCCCGGCTGTGCAGAGCGTGTTTATAGAAGTGAGCTCAGGACATGGCCAARGACTTGAGCACACAGACCCCCTTGATCCCAAGCAAGCCCTGTGGCTTAGTACCAGCAATTCTGTCCATTGGGTATTTTGTGTTTCTGGAGGCTATCTGAAGCTGTCTGTGCGCTCCCTAGGTGGGGAAGTGGAGGGGTCTAAAGGAGCATGGTGTGCTTTAAACAGAATCACTTCTGTCTGTGAGAGGCAGATGAGACATGAGTACCAGAAGCACCCAGATATGAGCTTCAGGATGATGCCTCATAAAGTATTCCCGATCCACAGGCATCGGTTTTGCCTAGGCTGAAATTTCGCAATTTAGGACTGAGCTGCTATGCAGGATGYCTCTTATTTCTGTTACCTTCCCCTCTTGGAAATGACCAGGGCAACAGCAGCATCTGTCCCACGCTGTCTGCATGGAGACTTTAATAATACAACCAGGGATGAAACATGTACCCAAATACGTACCCCTGTGTCACAGAGTGGGAGGCATCGTGCTGTACTGCTTCATGCCCTGTTTGGTTTCAAARGTCTTGTACTTAACACGGATGGATCTGTCCTTGTCGCCTGTTCTGTAGGAGTGCTGGTGAACCAGCCAAGGTCAGACTCAGAGCGCTAAGCTCATCACATGTGTTCATCAGGGCCAAGAAATCTAAAAAGTAGGTAGCTGGTTGTTTAGGCACTCTTTGTTATTGGTGGATGGGTAGGGGCAAGTCAACCCTACTGTTGCGGGGAGATATCTTAGGACTAGACAAACCACTTTTCTTCGGACTTCAGAGGGAGCGCGGGGTAACCAGCGTGGTCTAAATGCCTAATCAAGGGGGTATGAAGGAGGGAAGGGTCCCACGCAGTCGGTTAGTGCCAAGACAGGAGCAGAGCCCAGGTTTCATCATTTCCCAGTCCCAGGACTTCCACCTTGTTTATTATCCTAATATCCCCTATCACCTTGGTTTATAAGCATCACACTTCAAATAAGAGAAAGGGGAGATGTCACACGTGACTACGCTGGGTGTGTAATTGCCTAGTAGTTGGATGTCAGAGCCCTGCTACTGGAAGATAAGGGAGGGGTAACAGAGCATGAGGAGGGACCACCTGCTTCATCGAGTACAGGCGCTCACAATTACAGGTGACCATGTAATAGCCGCTTAATCCAGAGGGGTCCCCAGAACATCCACCGCATACGCTGCAGGCCATAAAACACTTCCCAACACCCTATAACAAATTTAAGACCGTTAGTACAAAAGACCAAAAGCCACAAAAACTCGAACATGCAGGAGAGATCAAGGGCATTGCCAGTGTCCCGGGTCCCGGCAGTAGCAGGGAAATTGTTAGGTGAAAATGTCCAGATGATCTTAGGAAGTGGACCATGGCCCACCCTACAGAGGAAAGCAAGAAAACCTTACCAGTCCCTGCCAAATCTGACCCGAGGGGAAATTCTTTCCTGAATACAGGCCAAAACCCAAAGTAATTGCACATGTACTCTTTAAAAATGGATTTTATTTAGGAGAAACACATTGTCATCATCATCCTGTAAACTGCGCCAAATGTGTGCTAAGGACTTCCCGTAGAAGGAGAAATGGAAAGGCTATAGTTTTTTGCAGAAATGCTGCAGTGGGTGAGGTACCTCCATCCCACCACAACCTGGCTGGTGCTAGATGGAGGACCCTCTGTAGATATCCCAGGTTTCCTGGGGAAAGAGGCATTACTTAGCTGGAGCTGCTTTTTTTTCTTGCTAGAGTCCCCAGACAGCTGTGGTATATTGGATTTATGGCTTATAATCAATCTCAGTCTTTTGAAAGCAAGACAAAGTTTTTTGGAGGGTTTACTCGAGGTCCTGGCCTGAGGAACCTTGCTCAGGGTTGGTACATCCATCGTGGCTGATTTAGCATAATGCAGCTACTCTCTGCCTCTGATGAAATTCTCCCTGATGCACAGGGCTTGTAAAAGTCCTAAGTACCACTTAAATCCAACTAACGGATACTGAAGGACTTGTTCTCAAGGCAAATTTGCTTCTGTTTCCTGCAGTCCCAACCCAGTTTCTCTCTTTTCCATCCCTGTTCGCTTTGATTCGACTTTCTGTTCTCGGTTATGGCAGCAACTGCAGTGAGAGCTATCTAGGCTGCAGTTTGTCTGTAGAAGCAGATGGATTTTAGAGAGYGTCTGCCAGTAAGACTTACCCAAATTAGAGGGCTGCTGAGTTTCCAGCCTTACTAATGCAGCCAGCTCTATGCTCTGGATAGAATTAAGGGTGAGACTGGGAGGGAATGAATAGACTCTCACTTGTTCTCTTACATACTTTTGCAAAGTTGTGTGATGCTGAAGCCCCCCCATTTCCATGGTGATCCACGGGATCTCAAAGTACTTGAGCCCACCACGGGATCTCAAAGTACTTGTCCTACCCAAGACCTTAGTACTGACATCATGAAAGACATCAGACTACTCCGCCATTTTACAGATAGGTCCACAATTGTTCAAAAAATGGTCCAAGATTGCACAGAGGTCTTGGACTTTCCATGCTCCTGCCCAGTGTCTGAGACCCAGAGTTGTTGCCTTTACCGGATGGGGGGGATCAGGGCTGACTGACTGGTCTCCCCAGGGTACCGCTCTGCGAGCATGGGACATGCTGCTGGCCCTGAGACCGCACGGTGTAATAAGGACACTCATGCACTAGGGACTGCACAGACACCACTGAACCAGCTCAGAAGCTACGGAATGGGATGAGCAGCAACCCTTGCTCCCAGGGTTTCAAAAAGCTGCCAGAAATGTAGGTATTTGCATCCTGCTGAAATTGAAGTGGACACCTAACTCTCTTGATCTTGTCCCATGACTGTGTCATGACAACAGTGATGCATGCAAGGAACTAATATTTCCAGCTCCATGGGTGCTGCAGAGCACTCCCGGGTGCAGCCATGGGAGAACAAGTTGGGGCAGGGAGGACCCCAGCTAGGTACTTCCTTCKGGTGAGGTCTTAGCCCTACAAACGCGGTGTTTGCCATGGCTGGATCTGTCCTCCCTGCTCCGTCCCGCTGACCTTGTCTCTGTTCCGGCTGTGCTGAGGAGCCTCTCTGGCCCCAGGAGGGTGGCTCACAGGCAGCCTGGGCAGTGGCTGCTGTTTGTAATCCAGCAGCATGCTGCTCCTCTGAAATCTGAAAACCTTTGGCAGAGGGAGTGCTGTGAGCAGCAGCGGTGTTTCCAGCATGCCTGGCTGACCGGCAGTGATGATCCAAGACAGGGCAACTGGTTCACGCAGCCACAACTTCACGCTTCTGCCTGGCCCTGAATCTGCTCTGGGTAGACATCTCAGGGCCAGCCCCCCTCTGAATTCACTCTCGGGAAGCTCAGGCTGATTTCTGAGCATGCTGAGCTTTCTGGCAGCTTGGGTTTGACAGGAGCCCTGCTGCAGGCTCCCTTCTCGCGCCTGGAGAAAGCCAGGAGGAGTGTGGTCCATGCTCAGAGCTGGGTGCCAGCCCTCCCACCGGCTAGACCCCTGCCCAGCTCCCACTGGCATTTCCCATGCAAGCTCTCCCTCATCCAGTTGTCGTTACAAAAAATAAAAYAAGATTTAATGACAGCGAACCTGTTAAAGTTGAAGAGCCGGGTGTTGCTGAGAGAGTGTTGGCATCTTTTTTTTAATAGGAGGATTTTATTTATATATATTTAGAAGGAGCAGGTTAAAAGCAAAAGTCAACGTTAAGTTAAAGCATGCATGAAAGAAATAAAAATAGACTAGGTTGGATTAGGTGGGGAGAAGAGGATGTTGCACTATTTCCATTAAAAATGACATTTAAATGGAGGGTGAGCTTGAAACTTTGACAGGACTGTGTACATCCCCTTCGGATACTGCTCCTGCAGAGCCATGGCTTTCCCTCCTGATGATCACTTGCTAATTTGTGTGCCCCTTTTGGGGGTGGGAAAAGCTCCCTGAAAAGAGAGATCATGGGATATTTTCTCAAATACTTGTATCAAAATCAGCTCCTACAGACCAAACGCTCTCCTGTTGGRGATTTGATTTGGGAACTAACTGATGTGCTCCTCTGTTCCTCTCTGTGAGGAAAAAAAGTATTAAAGGATGTGCTCAGGTGTCACTCCTGTTTCTGAAGATGCCATGGGGCATTCGTCTGAACTTTAATAAAGCTCAGTTCCTCCATGTTTCAGCACCTGCTGAGCCTCAAGGCCAGGTCTGGAGCACATTCGCTGGGATGTGGGTCCCAAATCACTGCATGGTGGGGCTGGGACTTCGCCTCTTCCCATGGGGCCTGGTCTTGCCCCATGCTCCCGGCTGCGGAGGGTCCAATGGGATGTGAGCAGCTGCTTCTCCTTCCAAAACCACTCAAGGGAAATCATACCGAAAAAATCACCAAAAGACAAAAGACATGAGCACAAGGAAAAAAAAAAAACAAACTAAACTAAACCAAAACAAACCTCCAAAACCCCACCCGCCTGCCTTCTCTCCATGATTTCGAGTGGATGGTTTAAAGCGGTGAGACCTTTTTTGACTCAACCGAGCAGGACCATCCTGCCGGTGTTGCCGTAGCGGGGCAGAGCCGGGTCCATCATGACAGGCCCCGCACCCCGGGGCGGCTGAGGTGGCTGTAACCCCAAMCCGACAGGCTCGGCCGGGCTAGGCAGAGCCCTCGGCAGGCATTAATAACCGGGGGGAAGGTTCATGCTGCTCTGGCCAGAACAGGCCTCTCTGCGCACCGAGCCCCGAGCCAGTCGTAGGGGTCAAGCTAATGCTGACACTGGGGCCTTTGATTGTGTTTGATTCATGTGCGTACACCACTGGTAGGTCAGATGGGCCGTTAATCCCTGAGTCCCTTCCCCCTTTCCCGGGAAAAAAAAAAAAAAAAGGAAAATGAGAAATAAGTTTAGTGGGTGACTTCCCGGCTTGCTTCAAGGCTTGCGATGCGAGCTGGCTGCAAGTTCTGGGTGTTCAGAAATGTGTTTCCTCTGTGCTTTGGTGGGGTTTTTTTGGTAGCCTGGTGTCTAAAACACACTGGAGRGAAAAAAAAACCTTAGCTGATGCGTGGCGCAGAGCCGGGGCTGGCAGCAAGATGGTTGTAGTGTGTTTCAGGGGGACCTGGGCTCCCTGGGAAGCCGTGGGAGAAAGGGGGTGACCCTGCTTTGCTGTTTGTATTTAATCCCGGGGATTAAATTTCCATTTAATCTCAGCACCCAGTGGGTTGGAGGAGGCAGGGTCGGTGCAAAATTGTGCATCTCCACCCATTACCCGTCTGTAGGAGAGAGCTTTCGCCCTGCTTGAAGGCGCGTACATGTACGTGATAAGGAGTTTTTTTCCAGTTGATAAAATGTATTTGGTGTCACAAAAAGACCTAATAAGCGATTTGTGGGCGCTCTCAGCCAAGACACGGAGGGCGGTTAGTGGGCTGCAGGGACAATCCCTCCTCGGCGGGCATTCCCGAGGGAGTGATTTCTGCGGGGGAGATGGGGCTGGGAAACTCTCCCCCGAGGACCGATCCAGCCGGCGGCTGCCCCGGAGGGTCCCCCCGGGGGGTCGGGGGTCCGTGGCAGGGCCGAGCCGAGCCGGCAGCTCTGCCCTTGGCCGGGGATGCGGGGCTTCCCCGTCCGCCCCAGCCGCAGCGAGGAGAAGCGACCTCGGAGGATTTGGGAAGGGGAGAGCCCGGGGAGCAGCAGCCGAGCGGGGGCCCCGGGGGCGCGGCACCCCCTTTGGAGGCTGAAAATAGCGTCTGCCGGGCCCCGGGCTGGGGAGGTTGCTGTGGGCAAATGACCAATTAGGGAATCTTTGTCAGATTCGGGAAAGCCGAGATAAGTCTCTTTTATCAGCCTATAAAAATACCACTTTCACTTATCTGGAGCTACCTACGCCGCCCAGCTGCGGGAGCCGGGCGGGGGGAGCGGAGCCGCTCCGCAGACAGAGGAGGAGTTACGGATGGGCTTGACAGCGAGGGGGTTTTTGGAAAACCATTTTCTGCCGGAGAACGAGCCCCCTCCCCCCGGAGCACACTCGCTCCCCTTGCCGCAGCCTRCCCGGGCCGGGGGCCCCTCCACCCGTAGGGCCCCGCTCCTTCCCCAAATCTTGCCTTTCCCTCTTATTTTCCATCCTTTTCCCAGGCATCATGCCGAGGGAGGGGCTCGGCCAGGCGGCAGAGAAGCAGTTGAGTTATTAGGGCAACGCCGATGGCCTGAGCACGGAAGGAGCATCCACGGGCACGGGTGGGTGCTGTGCCCACGGGTCTGCTAGCATAAACCCACGGGGTGCAGACAAATACACCGATGCGAGTGTGTAGAAGTTGGCTCTATGCCTATTTGTGCACTTATCTTCCCGTGTTTATATCGAAATACTCAGATCCACGCAGACATCCTCACCTATAGCTGCACCCCGAGGCAGTGGGTTCCCACGTCCGTGGGTCCGGGTGTTTTCTGGACACCCAAACGCGTTCTGCATCTGTGCAGGATCCTCCCTGAACGCATCTCCGTATGGATACCCACACGCAAACAGAGGATCAAGACGTGGAGAGAGTGCTAACATGCATTCCTACTGTGGGAAAACATGCTGCACTTTGATTATTTTCTCTGTGGTTTCCAGTCTATTTGGGCTGTAGGAAAACGATCAGATAGAGCGTGGAGGGGTGGGGGGGGGAAACCATCAGGCAACCCAAACCAAATCAATGCTTTCTAAGTTTTTTGGGGGGTGTTGATGGAGAGAAAATTGCGGGGGGAAATACGGTTTTCGTTAAAATACCCCAAGCAGGTTTGCTCAGGTGGGGCCCCGGGGTGGGAGGAGGATGGAGAGGTGGCGGCTCTCCTTCGCCCCTCGTCGTCGCAGGGTCGAGGCCCACAGGACACCTCACTGCCATTTTTTTTTAGGGCAGAACAAGCAAATCTGACCGGCACAGACAAAGTTAGAGCCTCTCCACGCAGCCTTAACCCACGCGGGATGAGGGCGTTTACTAAACCTTGGCTATCGTGGGTGGGGATAGACGGGGGTGAAGTTGCCTCTCCTCGGGCTTGGGCAGGCAAAGGTTTGCACCAGAGTTTTTCTTGCATCGTTTCTCTTTCGAGGAATAAACACGCGGGTGGGGAGCAGGACGCTGCCACCGGGGCGGCCCCGGAGCGTGGGGGGGCTCAGGGGAAGAGGCAGCCCCCGGGCCAGCCTCTCCCATCGGKCCGGTACCTTTCGCACAGATTTGCTGGAAGGGTTTCCAAATTCTTTTCCAAATATAGCCCCGGGGCAGCCGCCTGCCTCCCGCCTCCCCCGTGTGCCCTTCACGGCTCTGAGCCGCAGCCGAGGGACAATCGCGACCGCCGCCCCCCCGCCCCAGCCGTGCCCGGCAGCCGGGAGGAAACCCGGCGGGCGGGGGTTCTCCCACGCAAAACACGCGTGGAAGCTGCGGGTCCGAGCCCAGGTGCCTCCCGCGACTGCGCGGGGCCGATCCCCGCCGCCCTCCGCTTTCCCCGGGTTTCAAGCAGGCTTTTTGGGGAGGGAATGGGATGTTTTGGTCCCTTCTCCCCTGCTGTCACCTCCGGTCCCTTCCCGGAGGAGGGGACCTTCCCCGCTGCCCTGTCACGGAAACGACGAGAAAGGCCAAGGATTTCTGCTCCTACCCACGCGGCCTAAYCCAAACCTGGGCATTCCCACCCAAAACGCCTTGGAGGAAAGAGGGGGGAGGGCACCGCTGGTGGGTCGGGAAGTGCCCGAAGGAAGCGCTCAGCTCCCGTGGGGACACCCCCCTCCAACTTTTGGGAGAGACCCCCCCTCCCAGCATTCGTGTTCCCGAGTGGAACCTGGGCTGGGGGATGGAGGCAGAGGCCGGGGGGCTGGATATTCCGACCGGCATCTGGGGCGGGGGGACCCCTCCCTAACGAGCCCTTACCCTGGGAGCCTTCAAAGATCATTTTAACAGCGATAAATGTGATCCCCCCCCCCCTCCTTTCCATTATAAAAGACTCCGCCTGGGATATTTCTCCCCCATCACGTTTTTATAGCGAGATCAAGGACAAACTTGTTGCGTTGTGGTGGCGGGCCCTTGTTGTTGTTTTTTTATTTCCTTTTTTTTTTTTTTTAAATTCCTTTTTTTCTTTTCAAATGCTCTTCGGGGTAAAGCTCGGAGAAGTTTGCCGTTCTCCCGCTGCAATTAAGAGGGAGAGGGAGCGAGATCTTGATTGCTTCTGCTCGTTCTGATCGCTTCGGAGGTGGAGAAGGGGGGGACGACGGGCGGGAATTGATTTTAGATTTCTCTTTTATGTCGGGTCTGGTTTCTGGTGATTAAATTTCTCTCTTATGTGGACTGAACCTAGGGATAACTGATTAATAACATGCCACTTGGCGCCAACACGGGGTCTCGAGGCCTTTAATCGGCAAGATGCACAAGAGAACAGAGAGAAACACAGAGCAGGACAAAACTCCACCAACTATTTTAGCCTGCTGGTCTCTGCCTCGGCAGATTTTTTTTTTCTTCATCTTTTCAGTATTTCCTGCTAAACTCGTAAACTTTATTTGATTTACAGCTATTTCATGAACCTGCTTAAACTAACATGTGTTCCGTCTTGTCCAACTGAATCATAAAAAACAATCTTGGATCCAAACGAGATTTTTTTTTTAAAGAAACGAGTTATTAATGACAGAAAATAGGCATTGTCTCGAACGGCGGCTACTCCGGCCCCCGGAGCGGGGAGGTTGGCGGCTCCTGCGCCCGGCAGCCGGGGGGGGACCCGGGCTCGGCTCCGCAGGTACCGCCCGGGCTCCGCCGAGGGAGGGTTTTGCGCGGAGATTTGAGCGCTTTTTTTTCCGCCCTAAAAAGTATTATTCGTTGGACATGAACGATTTCCAAGCGTGCGCTACCCAAAATGTGCTCGCGAAGGCATTAGTCCACAGCCCCGGTGCTGGCAGCCTGCAGACACGCACCGGAGCAGGTAACACGCGCGTTTGTCTCCAAAAAAACACCAGTCAGGCACGAAACGAGCTCCTAATAATTTCTCAAACGCGTGAAAGCAGGATTTTCTGTGCCCACAACCGCTTCTCCACCTAGATCAAAACAGASAAGCACGCATGAACGCTTAATATACGTGGAACAGGTATAAATCTACAGCGATGTATATAGATGGATGCGCACATACAAAATCGGGTTCGCCAAACCGAGCGCCAACACCAGCATCTATTCGCACCCAAATACTCAGCCCCGTTCCCCACCTCTGCGTGGAAAAACACTCCGGGAAAGCTACCTGCAACCCCCAGAACTGGAGCCCCTACGCTGCGGGCAGCAGGATACGGCCGAGGCCGACTGCTCGCTGGTAATTCCCCGCACACTCGTGGGTCTGTGCCCCTCGGAAACCGATTTCTCTTCCCCGCTCTTGTCGCGCAGCCGTCCGCGGCAGCGCAGCGTACCCGGGATAGCGCACAGGGCCCTGAGATTTACAGCTTGCGGCCTCATCCAGCCCTGGCACAAGGGGCAAGTCCCTATAGGGGGGAAAATGCTCTTTTTTCCTTTCTTCTTCCTCCTGTGGATTTTTTTTGTACTTAAGAATTTTTGAAGACAACAAAAAAACCTCCTCAGGACCTGTTTAGGTGATTCACATAATCTGTATTTCCCTCCAATGTTTTTCAGGGTGCCCGTCACACCCGCACGAACCCGGGTTAACGCGACTCCCGGCCGCGGAGAGGGGCTGGGGGGGCCGCAGCCACCCCCCGCCTCCTTGGGAGCGTCTCCCRCTCCCGAAATTTGTGGGTAACCTGTGAATATGAAGGATAATATGGTCGTAACAGATCGGCCGCGCTCGGCTGCGCTTTCGCTCTGCGCTATTTTGGGGGAAGGAAAGCAAATGGGGGGGGGAGAAAATGGGGAAAAACGGGAAAAAAAGGAAGAAAGAGAGCGGGATGGATTGGGAAGGAGGAAAGAGCGAAAGACGAATGAGTTGGAAAGAAAGGAAGGAAGAAAGTTTACCGGGATGAAGGAGCTGTTTGGGTGCCCCGGGCTGCCCCCTCCCCGCTAAGGGCTGGGCTCTCTGGGGGGGCCGGGGCGCAAACGGGGCCACGGGCCGGTCCTGCCCGCCGTTGGGGGGGGGGAGACGCTACAGGTGTCGCTTGTGCGGCCTTTTTTTGAGCGACTGATTGAAAGCCTTTCGGTTCGGGCTCCTCTCCCCACCCCCCCGCTCCATCCCGCCCCCCAGCTCCCCCCTCAAGGTCATTGCAAGATCGCTTTCAGGGAAAGGCACCGGGCGCTGAAGACTTTCCCCCTCTTGCCCCCATTAGCTTTCTTCCCAGGGCGAGAGCGAAGGCCTTATCTGCTTTTATTTTCTCTTTCGGGCCGAGATAACGCCCTGATTGACACCCTGTTTGGCAAGAGCAGATTAGCCTTTCCATTCTGGCATCGATAACTCGCCCCTCTCCATCGGGAGCATCAGTCCTTGGTCGGGGCGGGGAGGGGGATCCGCTRGGCACCCTGTGCCAAAAAATCACCCGCACTGGCTCACTGAGAGGGGGGGAAAAGACAGAAATGCAGCCTAATTCCCCCTTGCTCTGGGCAGCACTGTGCCCACGGGAAAATTTGTGGAGGGGGCCGGGCCCCGGCTCCCCCGGGCTGCAGTTAATTCCAGGGAAGATGCCTTTTTGGAGGCAGAGASGGGAGAGAGAATAGATCCCTTTTGCTCCAGGGATGCTCCTAGCTTGATTTTGGGGTCCTCTTGCCCCCTCCCCGCTTGCCATCTGGGACAAAAAGAGACCTCTATCCCACGGGCACGCGTGGGAGGCTCCGAAAGGACAGCRCTGTGCGCGCTCCACGCGGGGCTCTGCAGCCCTGCCTCTGCCCGGCTGCTTATTTTTCATTTTCGTCACCGTTTTAAAGCTTGGAGTTCGCCTGGGAAATTAATGGGCTGGAGGGAGCGGGGAACGGTTTTTAATTGCAAACTTTTTTTTTTTTTTTTTTTTGAAGTAGCCAGAAGGGCGGGAAAAAAGGACCCGAAACCACAAACTTTGAAAGAAAAATGCTGTTCACCTGTAATTACAAAAAAACTAAAATAAAAAGCTCGACCCAGGTATCTACCCCCGAAGACTCATCTAAGCATACAAATTCTAGACCAYTAAATGCAGGGTTCTGTAATGGAAATACTGACACGAGGAGAACTGTATTGGCGTTACTTTGACACAAACATCTTGCTGATAAACCCTCAAATCAATGCAGTCAGTCACTGCTCCGGCAATTTAAAAAAAAAAACAAAACAACCAAACAAAAACAAGTGAATGGACCAGAATGCTTCCAGAGAGGATGATTATTTTAAATACTTGTTTTCTCCCAGGTGCGTATTTCGCCAACGCGGGTATGCGGCCAACAAAAGGGACTTAGAAATAAAAGAAGAGAGAACTGATCGGAGTGGGGAAGTAAGTTACCTAAAAATGGACAGGGGGGAAAAAAAAATCCCTGCTATGGGGAAGCTAAATCTCTGGAAAAAATAAAAAGAGAGTTAGAGAGCCAAAAATGCCGAAGTATCTATGTTTTCTGAGGCGGGGGCGGCCCGCGGCGCGCTGCCCCGTCCCTGGCAGGGTGGCTGCTGAGGAGCTGCCGGCTGCGCCGGATCGCAAAAGGCTTTTCGATTTGGTTAAGCCGCCCCAAGAAGTGATTTTAAAGGGTGTGCAGGGGGGGAGGGGGGGGGCGAGTTCATGCTCGGCACTATTTCTTACTGCTGACACCTCGACCCCACTGCAAACCAGCACCCCGGCCACCCCCCCTCCCTCCACCTCTCCAGGGTAAAATTCGAAAGGAGAAACCTCCAGGGCGAGTGACACCCTCCAAAGGTAGCAAGAGGGCAGAGAGGCTGCGCAGGGCTCCGGCCATGCGGCCCCCAAAAACGGGGGCTCCCCGGGGCCTGAGGCCCCCGGGACGGGCGGCGGGGCACGGGCTGCGTGGGCCTGATCCTGCGCTCCTGACTGCGGCGAGGAGCTGAGCAACAGGGATCGAGCCCGGGGGGGCTGCAGAGGGCTCGGTGTCCCCCCCGACCCAGTCACGCACCTCCACACCCACGTAGGTAAGTGCCCACGGTGTGGATGTTTGGGTCCGTGGCTACTGATGGACGCTCCGGTATTTCTATGCGTGCGGGAGCTTTTACATATATATATATATATATGGAGTAGGGCGTATAGGCGCTGTGCACACATTTATCCACTCTCCCGGGTCTTGGGTGTGCGCAGATTTGCACACACTGGCACTGAGCCGTGCGGAGGGTGGGGGCAGATTGATGCTTGTGCGCACCCAAAACCTGTGTGGAAACCATAGGTGAAATGTAAATATTCACACATGTGTATGATGGATGGGGCACGGGTGGCTTGCGCTTGCATAGATGCTGTTGTGCGAGTGTGCATAACGATCTCATTATCCGCAGATCCACGCACATACGATTYTGTGATGTGCGTGTGTGTCTGTGTATATATACATATGTAAACAGACACGTATATTTACGCGTATCTATGTATCTCTGCACTCATGCCTTTATGTTGCACGTTCAGTCTAAAGATATAAAATTTGCTTAAACACTTGAGCTAGGAGAAAGCATCGTGTGTATGTGCGTTTGCAAACTGTGTGTGTGTCCAGACTCATATATTCATGCACACCTATACATATATATATATATATATATACATCTGCGTACATACGTGTGCTAGCGTTCCTGCCGCTCATCTTACCCCCGTGCCGGGGTGTCTGGGGCCCCGCAGCCGCAGGACCCCGGCCGTTCTGGGCTCGGCTCGGGGGCAGAGCGAGCGGTTCCCGGAGCGGGGCCGGGGGAAGCGCTTCCCCCGTCCCCCGGCTGCAGCCGCCT